>JAHLJT010004567.1:83853320-84435834 GCA_031308135.1 Acheta domesticus
GCATTAATGTAGATGCAAAATTGAGCAAATCACAATATATTCGATTAAGAAAAAGTACGAAAGAGAGAAATTGTGACATATACCCGGCCTACAACAATGTGTTAAAGTAAAACAGCAGAGCTACCTCGAAGATATATGTGTTTCGGAGACAAAAGCTGAAGTTAATTACAAAGTCTACTCGATCATACGCACATCGTTTATGCTTAGTACAGAACGCAGTTCTCAGTACAGTTGTATGTGAGCGCAATAATTCCAATTTGGAAATCATATACAAATTGGGGTTTTTGATGGAAGTCCTGCCACTCAAACTATAAACCAAAAATTTTTGAAAGCACAAATTCTACTGATTCTGATTTGTTGTTAACACAACTGTTTCTTTAAAAATGACAACAAAAACATGAGAATGTCGAACAAATAATGTGGCAAAATCCTCGTGCGTTGTCACAAGATTTTGCATGCCAATTAAATTTCAGTTTGTGAAAGAAACTCATGATGTCATTGCTTAGGAGAAGAATACATAGAAAAGACAAATATCAGTATTGAAGCCAACTTGCATTACAAACTAATGGAAGGAAATAATGTGTATTATTCATTGCTGAAGACCATGCTGGATGACAAAAATATCCAACACACAAGCAGGAAATCCATTACCCAGAGTTGCTACATTTGCCATGCGGACTGCAGCGAGGTGACGATATAAGCGCTGTTGCAAATGACTTGCAACACAAGCACATTTTATATGGATTGTCCTATTAGAATGCACACATTCGATTTTTTGAATGCATGTTGCATATATCGTATAGATTAAGTTTTAAAACTTGGCAAGTTCGTAGGTATGAAAACAAAGCTGCATTTGAAGAAAGGAAAAAGCAAATTATTTCAAATTTCGACAGGAAACTTGTTTACAGGTGGATATTGTGAAGGGTACCGGGCTTACTAATTATGGAACCACAGCTAGACCCGAAAAAGGAGGACCCGAAAAAAGCGGCAGAAATCACTGAGGTAATGAAAAGTTAATATCACGGTTTTCGGTGATTTTACAAGCCATGTCTTGCGGTGTACGAGTTTTAAACACTGAGAGTTTAAAAAGTACGCTAACGAATCAGCAGAATTTTTTGTGGAAACATGGTTCAAAATGCCAGCAAGAATTCACAAAATATTAATTCATGGAGCTGGCGTTATGGAAACACTTTTGTTCCTATAGGCCAGCTCAGCGAGGAAGCATTAGAAGCAAGGCACAAAAAATTTTGCTACTTTCGCGAACACAATACTCGCAAAGTAGTCGGCAAAGAAATGTGGAAGACCTCCATGCGCATCTTGGTATCTTCTGATCCACTTATTTCTACTATCAGAAATTTACCTAAAAGAAGAATAAAAAATTGCCACAAGCAAGTCATCAACATATTGAAAGTGGCTGCACATCCCCCAGAATTGCCACAGCTTCACCAGAAGATCATCCAGAGCCAAAATGAAGATTCTTCAGAGAGTGATTTTGAAGAATAAGTCATACAAGTGCTTGTTTTTTATTTCTTTTTCGTCATGTAATGTGCTTTTTTTTATTAGCTTTTCCTATATTATACTAGTATGTAACTTGAAATATCAAACATTTTATTACTCTGATTAAATAGAGAGTACTAAATGTCTATTCTCATTTGGTCGCAATAATAGTGTTTAAACGAATACAGGATCTTATATAAATTACCCAACTGTAGATTTGAGTCTAAAATACTCAACATCATATACATTTGACAATGCAAGTGTTATTTAGTGGATTTCAATTCCAAAAGAGAAAATGTCCCCGTAAATGTTCAAATGCCACAGTGCGGTCGGGTGTGTTTTTGTGAGAGGTGAATAGCGCTGGCTACGTGCAAGTGTCGAGGGTGGAGTAAGGTAGGAGCCATCTTGGCGATGTAGGAATTGAGATTAGCCGAGTTCAGTCAACGTAGTGGAAGGCAGAAGTGTTATGAAACTAAATGTGGTTGCGATAAATGGGGGAACTGGACTGGAAATTTAATTGAGAGAGCTTCGGGATAATAACGTGGAGAAAATAGTGTGGGAGTTAGGCGCATGAGTGAAGGTGCATAGTAGAAAAGCCGAGAAATATATGCCAGTACACTCGTAAGAACATGAACGCGTTGGCGTGCCACAACCGGCGCAGAAAGAAAGTACAGGCGTCTGCCCGGTACACACGTGAACGACGAGGATCTGTGGCAGGAGAGAACGACGAGGATCTGATCAGCTAGAAGAGATCGACGAGGATCTAGTGGAGCGAGAAGAACGGGTGTCTTTCCCAGCTAATATGCAGACGACAGGTTCGCGAGGGCGTCAGGCGACAACGTGTCGGCAAAATCTGTGGAGGTCGGTGGCTCGCGGCGAGACCTCGAGGCGAGCGGCGGCGACTAAAAACGAGGACCTGCGCAAAGTACAGCTAAATTTTGGTATCCGAACTCGAGGGCTGACGCGGACGAGTGCGCAAAGATTTGCAGAGTAAAGACTCTAATGTAGTGGATGCCCGCGCGCGGTGTGGAGGTCGTTTCTGCGAAGGCGCTAAATACAGGGTCAGATCAGGTTTCAGGGGATTGTTTCGTAGGGCAAATGGAAAGGCAATGCATCTTGGGAATAAATAAATTTGGACTATTGAGAGTGTTAAAAGTAAAAGTAGGCGAGTAAGCCGGGAGGAACCAATGATGTTTGTAATTAAAAGGTTTCTTCTTTCTTGAAGTTTACATGTACAGTTTGATGACAGTACAGCAAGCGACCAACCCAGGTCAGACGGCTGAGTGTTGTGGCGTTGCCGTCCGTAGAAATGGGCTGCGGATTGTTAGGCTGGTAGGCCTGGAGTCACCATGGGCGCGTACTCGCGGGCTGGAGCGGCCGTACTTTTGATCGCGGCTTCTTGGCCGCACGATGGTATTTCCGGATCCTTTGTATAGGCCTAGCCCTGCAGCTGACTCGTTGCAGGAGCTGTCCGACGTAGTAACGTCAGAGTTGTAGCAGCAGTAGAGTGGGTCTAAATAGCAAGAAGATTTACTTGAAGAGTGACTGCGTAATCGTATCATTTATATTACTTCTAGTTACTCTCCTTATTCGTATTTTTGACTTATGCCTGTTTTTAGCTCCTTTTCACCTAGATAGTGAAAGAGCAGTAATGTGTAGCAGCAGTATAGTAGTTTGAAGTAGAAGTGCCTGCGTAGTAGTAGCAGCAGAGTAGGAATGAATTAGAAGTTTGACATAGCATTTTTTTAATCTTATATGTATTCCTTTTCAAAGACATTGAAGGAAAATGACGTTGAGTGCGCTGCGTAGGTAGCAGCCGAAAATGAGATAGTGTTGACTAAGAGTTCGACATAACAGTGGTGGGAGCGAAGTTGCCGTATTCTATGAAGCGTATGTTCCAAAAGCAGAGGAGGGAGAGTCAACGTGACATTTGCAGCCTATGATTATCGGTGAGACGGGCAGTGCCACAAGAAATGCTCGCTAGTCGTGTTATCGTTTTGAAGTGTCACGTGCGATGGTGCACTGGCTGTGCCCGCGATGGCTGCATCTTTAGCAAGGTTTTGGTATTATTCTCACGGGAAACCGCGATGATGGTTGGTAAGGGCGGGGTAAAGCGGGGCGCGGGCGCGGGCGCGGGTGCGGGCGCGGGCGCGGCTGCCTAGCAGATGCAGCCTCGTAGCGGCGAATATTAACGCCGTATTGGGGCGGGAGGCACGTAGCGATATCTGGGGGAATGTTTTGAAATATGTCTGGCCGCCGAAGTTGAGAAAAGCAGGTGTAAAAAGGGCTAAATGGCTTGAGGGCCGCGCGCCCCCGGTGTGCGAGGCGAGGCTGCCGCCCTTCCCAGGTACAGTAAGTGCGCGGCGGTTCGGCGGCTGCGGCCAGAGGCGCAACGAGAGTCGTTTTGGGCCTGAACGATCTACGTGTTTCCTTTCTTATTCTTGTTTTTGTATAAACGTGCTAGAGCCGTGAGAAAACTTTGAAAGGTGGTGGCAGCCGAAGACGTTGGCCGCGCGGGGAACGACAATTTGAGGCTGCACCCTAGTGGCGAGTTTCTTGTATTGTTCGCGAGAGTTGAAACATAAATCAGACATATTTGACGCGCTGCAATAAGTGGAGAGGAAAAAAGTGAATAATAACTGCCTTCGTGAACAATGTAAACATGTTTCATTTGATCCAAGTAATCAGACAAAAAATATAATAATAATAAATAATAAGTATATATATATTCATTATATTATATGATTACAGCCAGGCTTTTGACTCAGTTCCTCACAAATGGCTAAACAAAGTACTGGAAATTTATAAAATCTGTCCAAATGTAAGAAATATTCTACAACATTTAATGAATAAATGGCGTACAAATATACGATTCCAAGGTAATATTGGGGAAAAGTGATGTGCGAAAAGGTTAATTCCAAAGCGATTCCCTGTCAGCACTATGGTTTTGCCTCGCTCTAAACCCATTATCAACTCTCTTGAACAAAACTAATGGGCTATAGAATGAATATGAAAAACCCAAGAAGACTAACCCATTTACTGTACATGGATGACCTAAAGCGTAAGCCGAAACACAAGATAAATTAGAGTCACTTATAAATGTAGCAAGAATGTTCAGCGATGACATCGGATGAAGTTCGGTCTTGATAAAATGTGGTATAATAAATATTCATAAAGGAATGGTTCAAAATACAACCAAATTGTGTTGATATTAAACAATACCCCTGAAGAAACATATCGCTATTTGGGAAAACCCTCAGAACCATCGACTGGAACCATAATTGTATCAAGGAAGAACTTCGAATAAAAATATCAAAAGCGAGTGACAAAGTTGCTAAACACTTACTTATCAGGGGTAATCTGATTTCAGCTATCAATATCTGGGCTGTGCCGGTTTTAACTTACTCCTTTGGTATTGTTAAGTGGACTGAATCTGACCTGGAGCTGGACAGATCGACGAGAAGACTTACATAAATTCCGCTGTCTTCATCAAACTCTTCAGTAAGAAGATTGTATCTACCCCGAACGATGGGAGGCAGAGGGTTAGTTAATATAAAACTCTTTGCCTGAGACAAGAGGAAAAAATGCGACAGGTCCTCTTAAACTCCACCGACCACGTTAATGAAATTAACTGTGAATGAGGACTACGGCTTCACTCCATTGAACCTCCATGAGCGAAACTATGAAATAATATCTCTACGCACCAGTCGAGCTTCAATGAATGGAAGCAACGAGAAATTCATGGAAGATACCCAAAACTCTTGTTTCAAGACGATGTAGACAAACATTCTTCGGTGATGTGGCTTTTAGAGAAACAAAATATCCTGAGACCGAGGGTTTTATAATGGCCATTCAAGACAGAGTTATTAAGACCAGAAACTATCGAAAGCATTGTTTGAAAGAAGATGTGGTGGATAAATGTAGGAAGTGTGGAGCTGTAGGAGAAACTATAGAACATGTCACAGCTGCATGCTCTTCCTCTCAGACAGTGCTTACTTAGGAAGGCATAACCAAGTTGCGAAAATCGTACACAGGGCAATCGCAACTACAGCATAATTTACTGGATGAATCGACACCGCCATTCCATAAGTACACTCCTGCTCCAGTCCTGGAATCAAGTTCCGCTCTTTTGTATTGGGATAGACCTGTTCTAACTGACCGTACTGTCGATCACAACAGGCCAGATATTTTCCTCATAGATAAAAAGAAAAAAGAAGGAGGTAAGTAATAGACATCGCAGTACCATTATCCCACAATATCAAACAGAAAGAAATTGAAAAAATTTCCAAATATGAAAACTTGTCTTATGAACTAAAACATATTTGGAAATTATATGTTACCAAAACATACCCACTCGTGATATCGGCGGAAGGCCTTGTCAGTAAAAACTTCCTAAATACCTAAAAGAACTTCAACTATCGAAAACGTTCTGAACATGGGACAGCGCGCAGTTCTGTTGCAAACAGCCCATATTGTAAGAAAATGTATTTCTTAAGTCCAGATATAAGATGAACTTCTTTTTCTGTGACCGAACCTGTTCCAAAACAACTCTGGGAAGGTGAACATTTTTACCAGCGAAAATAGCTGAGGAAAATATTACAATAGTGAAATAATAACAATAATACTTTATTGCACAAAAAAGTACAACGCGAGTCTCAGTAATTAAATTACTGCTTTTCGACTAACCACAAGAAAAATACAGATCATAAACGTAAAATCAAAAGAGAATAAGAATAAGTTGAAAAAAAGCATAAATGTAAGTACATGAGGATTAGAAAATTGAAAAGTTACATAAGTAAAATATAATTGTAAGTGTATAGCAGATAATATGAGGCATATATAACATAACAGGAAACACTGAAGTAATGCTAACATATACATCAAGAAGGTACAGAAAATTTAACATAATACATCAAGAAACACTGAAGAAAGGTTAAAAATTAAGTTTAATAAATTTACAAAGTTTTTCACAAAATGATTTGTAGGGAAGGGTTTTAAGCTCATGAGGGAATGAAATGTTTTTGAAAATCAGCGACAAGACCATTAGCAGAAGATAATTGCGTCGATGTGATACCTATATCAACAGTTAAAATCGCCTAAGCAAACTATGGAAGATGTCATTATCACAATATTGGATATTATAGACTCTAACGTTGAAAAAAAGACTGAGGGCATGTAGCCAGGCGGCCTATAGGCAGTGGCAATTGCTAAAGGCAAGTTGTCGCACGAGCATCTCAGACCATCTATCAATATGCCAACAGCCTCAATATGGGCGCTTGAATCTGAGGAGCTAGAAAGCTAAATCTAGCACTGAATAATTCAGTTGAGATTTGAGGTAGACACATACACCACCTCCTCTACTTAGAGGACGATCACAACGAATAAGATTATATCCATTTATCTGAATATTAGAGTCAGGAATATTCTCGCTTAACCAGGTTTCAGACATAGTGAACACATCAAAGTCATATAAGTACATGCAGTTACGCAGATCAGATAAATGTGCCGTTAACGATCGGACATTAAGATGAGGCAATAGAAAACACAGATGCAACAGTACTGGTAACATAATTAGTTCGTTTGTTGGGGACGGTAGAACTAGGACAATGCAGTCACAATTGAGACAATTTCTGTAAATCAGTACAAGTAGTAATTCTGATAGGAACAGAGTCAGGTAATTGTTTAACAAAAGTGATTCCTCTCCGCATCCATACTGCAGCTAGACCCTTTTCCTTAACTATTTTTCTGGCCTCATAAAATACCTTCCTCTCAGAGTATAATGATGGTTCAGTTATTGTAATTAAACCCTCGTTCCAGTCAGGCGAGACTTCAGAAGCATCAACGATCTCTTTAAGACCTCGAGATCGCTCTGTATACCATCACAAGCCTCTCAAAACTCGCCTGACTATCAGAAAGTTTCTTCACTTCCGACTTACCGCATCAATACTAGTTGGTAATAATTCTAGCTTTTGAACTCTAGATGGCAATGCTTCTAGTTTTTGATTTCTATCAGACAGCGAGTTAATGCTCAATACTGTCTTCTCATTAGAACGAATAAGCTCTTCCATCTTATTCTCCATCAAAGTCATGAAGTTATATACTCTTTGAGAATTCAACGATAGCTCAGATGTTACAGAACTAGATGCATGTGTACCATCATGGGTTTCGAATAACGAAGTTTCTGATGACTCCGGTAAGGAGGAAGCGGGAGCATCGGCCATGTTTTGTATTTCCTTCTGGCAGGATGAAGAGCATTTATATCTCTTATTTTGCCATGTAACATTTTTAAGCAACATGCATTTATTGGGATGGAAGAGTTTCAAACATTTGTTACATGAAATGGGTGAGGTGACAATCTGCCCACACTCACTACAAGTCAATGTAACAGACGACTGGGATCGTGTATTGTTGCTTACTGAAGGTTCATGCATGTTGAATGCACAGATAGAGAACAAATACCAGAGAACTACAGAAATTACAATTAAATTGATTGCGAATAAATCGCTGCACAGGGAAATTCACTGTCCTGCTGCAGAGGGAAAAAGCGCGGGAGCGGCGCCGCGTACAACCAACTTTGTCCGTCACCTCACAAGAACTGTCTCGCTGCACAGGGAAATTCACTGTCCTGCTGCAGAGGGAAAAGCGCGGGAGCGGCGCCGCGTACAACCAACCTTGTCCGTCACCTCACAAGAACTGTCTCGCTGCACAGGGAAATTCACTGTCCTGCTGCAGAGGGAAAAGCTTCTTGTAAATAATTTCAAAGGGGTAATTTTGATTTGATAAATGTATTTGTGCCATATGTTATGTGTGTGAACGAAATATTGAAAATAATAGAGTAAGAAAACTTAACTGAAATTATGATGTTCAGGAAAGAGTGGTAATTTCACGCTTTCAGCTGATAAACCAAGCCTGGCAGTAATGTATGAAAGTGCACACTCCGGAGGGAGAATATCGAGTTTAATTTAGGTGAAATAGAGTATTAATGTTTCCCAAGAATCTTTGGGATGAGGATTAGTAATCAGTTTGTAATTAAATTTGAGAGAGTGTGTGCTACGCATTTTATGCCGTGTAAAAATTGTGAAGAATATACGCATGATTTCTGTGTCTTGTGTACGCTTACTCACCCCTAAAGATCCCGCCCCCTAAAATCATAAAAGCTCATTACGAACATTCTTTCTGCCGTCCCCTTTTCAGCTGCTTGATGGTACCAGAGGTCAAGAGAGTTCATGGTGCAAGTAAGGGCAATCGAATATATATATATATATATATATATATATATATATATATATATATATATATATATAGTCAACGCACGGCGTTCTCCTGGGAACGACACAGTGTGAATTGCGCCGGCCCGGCGGTAGCTCAGTCAGGTCCCAGTTCCTTTTGAATTGGACGGTGGAAGGAGGTTGGCGGTCACTACTTCATAAGATAAAATAAAACATAAACTGATAAGCACTGAATTTATTTCTGACGAGCGTCAGGGAAGTTACACTGAAAGAAATTTAAAGAAAAGGACCCTACCTACGGAGCTCATTTAAAAGAAAGTTTAAAATTAAAAGAAATCGAAAAAATAAATTCTAAAATTACAAACAAGTTTGATTTATAATTCTGATTACAATTTGTGCCAGAGCGCGGCAACGCTTCTACGATGATATGACCAATGAAGTCCTTGTTGCGCTTGAAGAGCGTAAGAAAGAGCCCATTAGCGTGGGTTTTGCCTGTTCGGCGACTTATGTTATAAGGGGTAGCAGTGAGCTTCGCCAGCAGGGAAGCTTCCCCGGTCATTGACCTCATCAACTGGGGCGGCGACTCAAGCTGGGCTGGGCCGCGGCGGCGACACAGGCTGGGCCCCGGCGGCGGCTTGTAGTCTCCGAAGTTCCCTGACGTCTTCGCCCCGTCCAGGCGGTGGCGGTGACACAGGTGTGGCTCACATAATTCTGGGTATTGGTTACAAGGCGAACATTCGCCTGTCGCTAATTTCGCATGTCTTTAACTGGCTGAATAGAATTCCTCGAGAACATTAATTGTGATCTAGATGGCGGATACACTTTGCCCAGATTCAGTGAACTGCCTAACAGTGTCCGAAAGCGGCTGGCTTTGGCACCGTTCCGGAAAAAAAAAGCTCGGCTCGATCCCGTGAGAATTCGGAATTAAGGAAAAGAAACTTTTCCTATGGAACTACGAGTATGTGGAGTCTAATAACGGCCTCCCTGCGAGCGTTCCTTGCATGAACCTCACCCTTCGAGTCCCACTTGTTCTCTCTCCTCTCCCGACGTACGCTCCTCGCATGAACCTCTCGCTCCCCCCCCAAATCGTTCCCTCGTTTCCAAACTCACCCCTTCCTCTGGTACATGTTGCCTTATTGGTCTAGATCTGTGGCATCGTAAATTTCTTTTGAATTTGGGTCACTGTTATGTGTTGGCGGGCCGGAGGTGCAGGCGAGGGGTACCCTTGTGTCAAAATTCTATTTTATTATAAACTCACGGCTAATGTGCCGCCAGATATATATATATTCGAAAATCCTTTTCTGCGAAAAATTTGCACTCTGTGGACGATTACACTGAAATAAAATCGTCTTTGTCAAAGACTTTGACATCTTTTTTAAAAACAAATAAATCTAAGTCTCTAAATGATAAGTACGAAGAAATTCCCGATTCTCCAAAGCCAACAAGATGCGTGACCGCAATTTTTGGTAAAGAAGTCAAAGAAATAGAAAAACTAAAGGATGAGGAAACAACTTTAAAAGGAAGTAGTCACTTTTCTCATAACGCTGCAGATGACGTATTGGGTGGGAAGGAATGTCCAAGAAAATTTCTCTCCGCTTTCCGCATAAGGACCATGGCCTTTTTGACAGGAAAGAGGGTTGATTCAACAGCCAGTCACTGCTTGTGCGAGTTGGCAACCCCACTGAAGTGTGCGCCTGCTGCTGAAGACGATTCCGGAGGATGTCTTCTTAGATGAGAACAAGGAGGGGGCGACAGGAGGAGAAATAGACGATCGTGTGATGTCGCGCAGTGCAGCGCTGCAGAACGTGAGCGTGGTGGGCATGGAGGGCGCTCTTTGGCGCTCTTTGGCGCTCGCAGCACGCTGCGTTCTCCGTGCGCTGCCTTAGCTGCTTAGGCGCTAGCAGTGTTCACAGACGAACAGACGGACGAACAGACAGACAGACGGACGGTTTCTTTTCCATTGGTTTTTCGGTATCAAGGACCCAAAAAACAGGGTTTCTGGCTACAGCACGTGTTAGGTGATTTTTTTTCTTAATTTAGCAACTGGTTTTATCCACTTTTTCGTTTTCACGGCCCGGCAATTAATTTTTTAAATAATTAATTTTTCCGCCGAAAATTAGCCATTTTTTTCGCGGAGCATTGCATAACTTTCCCTATACTACGTATATCACTCCATGTATACGTACGTATACAGGAAAGTACAAATAAACTACGAATTACAACTTAACATCCAAATTAATTTCGCTTCCTTAAATCATAATGCTGTTATAAAAAAAATAATGTATGCAACTCAATAATGTATGTAATAATACTTTTTAAATTTCGCACTTTTAGTAGCGCTAAAACGCCATTTTCTCTTGAACGGCACATGATTTTTAAAAGAAAATTGCCATTTATGACTAGGTTTTTGTGTTCTTTAATATTCTAAAATTAATATTTCCGTTCTACCAATAGGAATCCGAAATATTAAGAAAATGACAATAGCATATTATGCAATTAGGTTGTTATAACGTTGTCCTTTTTTTACACGAATAAGAAGATATTACCGAACGAACGACGTTAGAGGTGAGTTCTGTAATATCTTCTTACGAGTGCAAATAATTAACATTATAAACGAGTTGCATACACTATTTTTTGTATAACAGTATTATAAGGATTTAAGGAAGCGAAATTAATTGTGTTAAGTTGTAATTCGTAGTTGTAGTAGATCTCAAATTCATGTTTTCTCATGAATGCTACCTAAGCGACAAATTTGTTTAATATGGCAATTAGTTTGAAAGTCATGATTCAAACATAATGGGTTTGCCAAGATAAATTGTGGATGAAGCTGCAAAAGCAGAAAATGCTATGATAGCGAAAAAGCCTTGCAAAATTTATGAGAAAGAGTACTTTAAGTTAAGAAAATTTATGGATAAAAATATGCAAATTTATTATGCAAAGCTGCTTTTCTTTCGTATCTATCGGAGCAGTTTGGTCAAGTAAGTATAATGCACATGCTAGAATAAAGACGTTTGTTAATTTAATGCATGCTTCTTTAAACATTAGGTCCACAGCATGTAAAGCGTCGACACTATGGTGCACTTATTCCAAATTAAACGAAATGCTAAAGATCAACGAGAATATTGATATTGGAACTTTTCACAAAGTAAGTTTACTTATGAAACACGTAAATGTGGGATATCAACTTATAAAGGCAATGGTATTTTCCCAACAAGATGTAAACACACTTCTTACAAAAGCTGATGATGAAACTTTTCTTTAATTAAGGTATAATAATGACAGTGGCAATAATAGTTAAGATTTATTTATTAACTGGTGTATTGTATTAATAACTGGTATGATTTTCAGGTTATTGCTATTTTTGGTATAT
Source organism: Acheta domesticus (assembly GCA_031308135.1). Classification (NCBI taxonomy): domain Eukaryota; kingdom Metazoa; phylum Arthropoda; class Insecta; order Orthoptera; family Gryllidae; genus Acheta; species Acheta domesticus. The sequence goes on from JAHLJT010004567.1 coordinate 83,865,417, forward strand.
TTGGTGCTTGTAGACGTGTCAAATTGTACAATTTGTGCATCAACGATGTGAAAAGAAGGTGGTTCTGTTTTGATAGTGAACAAAAAATGACAAGCCCGAAATATTTACTATCGTATCCAGTGAAGAATTTAATTATGTTGAGGTCTGTAAAAAATACATTTCCTTAAGACCCTTACATGTTAAACACAAAAAACTTTTTTGTTTTACAATCATAACAAATGCAGCTGCAATCCAATTGGTATCAATCATTTGCGAAAATACCAAAAAATATTGCAAATTTTTTAAAATTACCAAATGCAGAAACGTACTCTGATTCATTCGTTTAGGAGAACATCCGCGACGTTTCTCGCAGATAATGGTGGTGATATCACTACACTTAAACGTCATGGAGGATGGCGGTCTACAAGTGTAGCCGAGTCATACATCGAAGAATCAGTGAATAACAAGATTCAAATAGCTAACAAGATATTGGTTTGTGCAGAAAGCAAAGAAAAAAAACAAGCATTTTAGATATAAATGCATGTTCTGGAGTGTCACTGGCCAATTTATCAAATTGTACTATTAATGTACATGTTCACAAGAATTAATTTGATGTTTTTTGTTGTTCTTGTTATATTACCAAATAAAAACAAAATATAATGTTAAAGGAGTAATAAATTAATAAATATTTTTAAAAGTAAGTTTTTTCATAACGTATTTGATTTTACTGCGAACACTGCAATCTATTAATATGGTACCACTGCCTTCTTTAAACTCCATAACTGAAAATATATAGCGGCCATGACTAATATTACGTCAGTGATGGCTCGTATTTCGTGCAGAAATAGCAATGACGTAATGATTCTTGCAATATGTCATATTATGAACGATTTTGTTAATGTAAAAGGGTTGTTTATAATATTGGTATACAAAACAAAATGTACTTTTGGGGTGATAGATGGCAGCTGGCAAGAAAGAGTATGTGGCAATTCCATATAGCTAGCGAAACCCCAAGGAAATAGAAAACCAATACGGGAAAGTCTGTGCCAGTCTGTAGCACCACTAGTTACTTTTCACGGCCCGGCAATGAATTTTTTTTCCGCCGAAAATTGGCCATTTTTTCGCGCAGCATTACATAACTTTCCCTATACTACGTACATCACTCCGTGTATACGTACGTATACGGGAAAGTAAAAATAAGTATATGTGTGTGTATCAGTCAAAATACATAGTTGTATATATAACAATATTAGTATTGTGGATTTAGGGTCATCGTAGTGTATTACTTATATTGTGAGTTTATTTCATGTGTATTTTTCGAATAATTTTATTACTGAAATCCTTCGCTTGCTGTTTGTGCCGAAAGTCAAAGAAGTTCGTAAGTATTTGGCAATTTTACGTAAAATTTGACAATGAATGATGAAATTATAATTTTGCATTTATAATTTTTTATTTGTAGTTAAAATATTTTGTTATGCTAATATATGTTGTCATGCTATTGTTTTTCCGTTTCAAAGTATTTGAAGTAATGTTCATTTGTGGTAATATTTACATTAGTGGCGATTTGTTCACATTATTGTATTTACGAGTACATTTGCTTTAAGTAATGTCTAGTAAATTTTCTCGAGAACTCAACAGTTTTCTGTAAAAACTAGCTCAAAATTTCGCATTTTCAGAAACACTCAAACACAATTTTCTCAAAACTTTTTCTAATTTTTTCTTCAAACTTTTCGAACGGATAGTGCTCATTGCACTCTTTAATATGACGTGAAATTAAATTTGGGTATTATGTTTTTGCAAAAATTACATAAATGTAATTTTTTTGGAAGATCTCTCACATCGTTAATATGCACATTTCCAGCAAATTGTAAACACTATTGTATTTGTAAATTAATGTTCTTCAAATGACTTCAAATGAAGTGTTCCGAAAACTCAAACATGTTCTGTGAAAAAGAGCTTCAAGTTTCGCATTTTTAGTACCGCTTAAACGCTATTTTCTTAAAAACGGCTAAAAGTTTTTCTAAGAAAATTTCCATTTAGGAAGAAGTTTAGTGTTCTTTAATATTCTAAAAATGAATATTTCCGTTCTACCATTAGGAAAATGAAAAGTCAAGAAAATGTCAAAAAAATATACTTAGGAAGGAAATAGATGGCAGCTGGCACGAGTATGTGGCAATTCCGAATATCTAGCCCAGACCCAAGGAAATAGAAAACTAATACGGGAATGTCTGTGCCATTTTGTACCACCACTAGTTATTCATTTTCGCACACACCATTTTTATACAGATTTGGCCAATGTTTTACGGTCGGATGCCCTTCCTGACGCCAACCACAAGGGACAAACAAACACATTACACATAGACAACACACACTAACGAAACACACAACCATGCCTGAGGCGGGATTCGAACCCACGATCCATCGGTCCAAGACCGCCACGGCACTACTGCCTAAGCAATCTCGGCCATCGGATCGGCTTGAAAATAATATACATTTGCAATTTTTTATTGAGTTAAACCACAGATATTTACAGAATAATACTCATATTTGCGCTAGAAGGTAAGGGTTTGAATTCTAACCTCAACTGTTGAAATAAAATAGAAGAAGAAAATACGCAAATCCAATATAATAGTTATAACAAAAAATTTATTATTGTTCTTAATCATACCATAAATCTGGGTAAAAAATCTTAAAAAATAAAAACGCGCCAAAAATTGTTGTTTAATATATCTGCAATATGTGTGTAGTCCAATGCCAATAGTAAACAAGAGGTGTCAAAAATGGCACTGACTTTCTTGTACTAGTTTCCTTATTTTTTAGTCCGGGTTACCTCACAGACATATGCCATAAGGAAACTAACTGGTACGAGAAAGTCAGTGCCATTTTTGCCAAAATGCATTTTTTCAACTTTCTCTGAGCAAAATTAATGTAAAACGGGCTGAAATTTCTGAATTTTTAGAAATGCTTAAACGGCATTATCTTGATAATCACACCAAATGTAACTTTATTTTTTTGTACGGATTGTGCTAAAAGCACTGAATAACATGACATCAATGTTACGTTGATTTATTCGTTTGTGTATTTAAAATTATATAAAATATATTTTTTAATGTCCCTTTCGTCGTTAAAATTGACTTTATGGGCATTTCTTAAACATTATTTTATTGGTGAGTGCAAGAGCCTGAAATGTATTCTGATGAAGTTTGTTGACAACTTGACTTCTAGTATGAGAAAGTCTGTGCAATTTTGCACCACTACACTATGGTTTCTGGGACCCGAAGTGCACTGCCTTTATACGTTTATGTTTTCTTTGAAATTGGTAATTTTGTTATCCTCCATTAATGTATTTTTCATAGCAATTAATTTTAATGAAAAATTCAAATCACAGTTCCTAAAAATTTCCATTTTGTCCATTGCTGTTAATTTTAGTTCTATTGACAAAAACTTCAAAATTTGAATTGACTTTTAAAAAATTGACGTGGTTTGACGGGCTTTGGTAAACGGCTTATTTAGGTTAGTAAGGTTATTATTAATCGTGGTCCAACAAGTTCCAGCTGCAACAAAGTGCAACTTTTGATAAATTAATTTTTACTTTCTCGCTACTGCAATAGAGAGTCATCACATTTTGACGCGAATTTCAAATTTTTAAACTAATAAAATTTGTTTTGTTTTCACAATCGTCCACATTGTTTAAAAATCTGAAAAAAAAAGTATGTTGTAGAAAGTTATGACACATTCTAGCGGAAAAAACTGAGACAGTACTCCAACGTTTTCGCTTCGAAAATCAGTTTTTTTCTTCAATTTGAATTGGGGGGTCAAAATTGGTTCACAAAAATACTTCAAATTCAACTATTTCCCTGTCTGCAATTTTTCAGCCTAATACATGCAATAGAACCTGAGAAAAAATAAATCATGAAAATCACGTTTCTCCTTGTATCTCCACAACAGATTGCCCTAGGAGGCTGATTTTTTGAGAATCTACGTCACTTTTTATTCTTTCATATGAGCATCGTGATTACCAATTTGGTCTGGGGGCACTTTTCACCTCTTTTTTCGGCTATATCCTTTGCATCGAACGTTTTCGAGTGATAGATTCCGGGCGCGTCAATTGCTATGGTCATTGGTCCCACAAGAGTAGTAATAAGCGCGCAACATTTCTTAACCGATGGATTGGATAAATGCGGGTGGAGGGGGGTATTAGTTACAAAAACGGCCACTAGTGTATCTGAAGTAATGGCAACCTCTGGGAAATAAAAATAACGCCTAAGAAAATCAAACCTGCTACTGATGCGGCCAAGTCGGAAAATAATTCAATTCCAAGATTTGTGATTTACATATTCAGAAATTTTTCATTATAGCTTAATTAATCTTTGTTCTCGTACATCTTTGAGAGAATCGTTTTATCTCAGATTTGCATTTAAAATTGTCCTTCATATTGTGTAATGCATGACTGGTTAATTTCTTGTCTTTGGAAGCACATTGATTTGTTTGTCTGCCGTGAAGAATCTTATTTTATTATGAATGAATTTCTTCTTATCAACTGTGTCAATGAACAGAGTTACTAACAAGACAAACATTTTCAATAACTTAAAATACTGTAAATCAACCTGTCATTCGAAGATCTGTGGAAAGTTGGTGGAAATAGAATGTAAAACAATATAGTTACATAGTGTGATAAATTGGTTTCCTTGAATGCTACTTTTCTCTACCGGGCGTTTCTGAGGATTGTAAAGGGTCATTAGATCTTCTTGTCTTTATACTACTATAGTGTAAATACTTGCTCCAGTGTACGCAGAATTCTTTCAATTTACTTGCTTTCGCAACTTTCTCGATAATTTTGAGTTCGCCGCTACTATGCATCTTATTAACCTTCTCAGGCGCTTGAAAATCCTTTTGTTTTGATAACCTGTATCTGCCTCAGCAATTTCTTTAGTTATTAGCGAGAATAAACACGAAGGGAAGTTCTCGCCTTTGATTGCAACTAGCTTGTTTCGCGCCAAAAAAGGTTCTATGTTTGAAATGTCATCAGCACTCACTGCGAACGTTTGCCTTCAACTCTTTATTGCTGAAGGGAGGGAGAAGGTAGGCCACAGGTCGCAGAAAGTTGCGCGGTTATTACATATTTTATCACGGGAGGTAGCGGTGTTCCTCACCCGCTGTGTTGTGAAATCCAATGTACACGTCGGCTTGCGGGGTTTTCACCATCCACGGTGTTCCTCCCACTAGCGAGGCACCGCCCACCCAAGATATAGTGCGATTTCTGTAACTTTGCCCCTCCAGGCCCGTCTTCACGATGGAATATTACAAAGGTCTTTCCCGGTCGTGCCTCTAGGTATCGCATGATCGCGACCATATCAAGCAGTGTTTGCAAAACAGACGCTAGGTTATTTTGGGCTCCAGGCAAAATTAAATGTTTGCGCCCTCCCCCAATAATAATAATAATAATAATAATAATAATAATAATAATAATAATAATAATAACTCCACCTAGGGAGTACACGACCTTGGAGTTGGTGGTGGAGCTTGAGTACCCCCATGAGCCTGAGAGCTATGTCAGTGGTAGCCTAGCTACTGGTAGGGCCTCCCTTGCTGAATAGGTTGAAGGTGAGGGGTCAGACGAAGAAGTACTCCATTTTGAGGAGAGTGGGGAGTACGCAGAGGGGGAAGGGTCATGAACCTTTGGACTTCCTGTTATCGGCCCATGGAGGGTACAGGAGAGAAACTGGGTTGGCACACCAGGCCACTGATTAGAGTGGAGGCCCGAACCTTGCATTAGCCAGCGAAGGAGGCTGCCTTCAGCAGTCAGTGAAAATCCCGTAGGGTTTAGTAATGCCGACTGGCGATCGGAGGGACCCCTTGCTGGGCCCTGCGGGGGGATGCCCCGAGGCCACTGTGGGTTGCAGTAACGGATCACAGGAAACAACCCAAAGGTTAAATGTGATCTGTGAACTCGAACTTGCTACCTGCGAATCTTCACTTGAAACCAATGAGCAAAATGAATAGAACAAGCAATGTAATGAACCTTAACGTGCCTTGTTCTACCAATGTCCCATACCTGCTCAGAAACCGAGCTAATGTCACCTAGTCGACATCTGGCTATCCCACGGATGTTAGTCCCAGGGACCCAGAGCCGGCAGTAGCTCGAAGCCATCGTCAGAGATGGACCCGGGATGAATTAATGGAGATGATGTGGTGCTTTTACTATGCAAAAGCGAAAAATGGGGGCTCAGAAATAGAAGTTTTTAAGATATGGAGAGAGCGGAACCCAGATATGAGACCTACCCTAGACTCAAAGAAGCTTGCCAGTCAACGACGATACATACTCAGCAGTGGAAAATTCACATCAGAACAACTTGCAGACATCCAGAGAAACGCAGAGTACGTTCATCGATCAAACCATCCACATGACGAACATTTAGAACCATCTAATATCTCTGAAAACGATGATCCCCTTCAAGGTTCATTTCTTCCAAATGAAACATTCGTCAGTGGTGAAAATTCATCTGGCCATGAGTCACACGATAAGGACATGATGCGGAACCTCCTCCGACGCGAGATAGAACGAGTTCGTCTACTTCCATTCGAATCTCGTGCACCGTTGAGGAGAATTTACGAAAATGCTAAAGCTAAGAGAGTGATAGAAACAGCGAATTCTGTCTTAAATGAGGTTGTACAGGCCTCAAGTAGAGATCTAGATATTACTGAAATCAATCACATCGTGTATGCAACTGGATATCTAGTATCTCAGATAATCTTGGGGCCAGCCAAGAACACCGATGGCCGACAGCCAGACAGAGTAAAAAGCTCCGTACCTCCATGGATGAAAAGAATTATGAAACGGATAGCCGACACACGGCGTGAAATATCACTCCTAGCCGAGGCATCTTCTAAGTCAAACCACACGTATAAAGTTCAACAAAAAATACTCCATGTTGAACAAAAATTCCTAATTGACAATGACACAAGGCTAATGGTAGCTGAAAAGCTAAAAGAAAAAATCCAAGCATGGGCTCAACGAATAAGACGGTACAAACGTAGAATCGATTTCCGTGTACAGAACCGGTTGTTTGAAACAGACGCGAAGAGATTCTATCGCAGTCTGACTCAAAAACCGAACGGCAATGCTGCCCCTCCTTCAAAAGATGACGTCGAAACATTTTGGTCAGGAATCTGGGAGGAAACCAGATCGTACAACAAAGACGCATCGTGGCTCCAATCTGAAGTTGATGCTGCCAATGGACTCGTGGAAACAGTGGAACATGTTCAAGAATTCTCGAAAGAGGAGCTATGCCAAACAATTAAGAATATGGGAAACTGGAAATCCCCTGGGGTTGATAAGATCCAGATTTATTGGATTAAGAAATCAACAGCACTACATTCTCATCTTGCAAAGGCTGTTAATAAAATTTTAGAAAACCCTAACGAACTCCCCGAATGGCTCACTCGCGGCATCACGTATTTGCTACCCAAAGGAGGAGACAGCTCTTTGGCGAAGAACTACAGGCCAATTACGTGCCTGCCAGTAATGGACAAACTTATAACTGCAGCCACTGCTGACAAAATGTATAGGCACCTAGAGAAGAACCATCTGTTGCCAGTTGAACAGAAGGGATGTCGTAAAGGTTCCTATGGCTGTAAGGAAATCTGGCTTCTGAATAAAATAATTTTGAATGATGTAAAGAAACGAAAACGTAATTTAAGCATGGCTTGGATTGACTACCAGAAAGCCTTTGACAGTGTACCACACGATTGGATTTTGAAGACCCTGGAGATCTATCGATTTCATCCTAGACTTGTTGAGTTTTGCAAGGCTAGTATGAACTCGTGGAGCACCAGGTTACTAATCCACAGCGGAAAGGGAGTAGTAGAAACAAGAAGTATTCAGATTAACAGGGGAATTTTTCAAGGAGATTCACTATCCCCTCTGTTGTTTTGCATTAGTTTGATTCCTCTATCAAGACAGCTGTCGCACACTGACTTTGGTTACAAGCTCCATGGTGATGAAAGGCCTGTATCACATTTATTTTACATGGATGATCTTAAAGTGTTTGCTAAGAATGAAGCGATTCTCTCCCAAATGCTGTCTGTCATCAATGAATTTAGCAATAACATCTGCATGAAGTTTGGTCTTGACAAGTGTGCAAAAGTCAACTTAAAAAGAGGCAAAATGACAACGTCAGAGAACATTGAAGTTGATAGACACACTGTGATTCAAGATCTTGAGCCAGGTAAAACTTACAAATATCTGGGCATTGAAGAATGTGAGACCATCTCGAACGACACAATGAAAGAGAGAATTCGCAGGGAGTATTATAGAAGAGTGAGACTTGTCCTGCAGTCCGCTCTGAACTCAAGGAATAAAATATCAGCAATAGGTAGTTTGGCGGTGCCTGTAGCCGAATACAGTTTCGGACTAGTAGACTGGACTGAACAGGAAATTCGCATCATGGATCGAAAAACCAGAAAACTGCTTACAATGCATCATGTCGCCCACCCCCGAGCTGATGTACATAGACTTTATGTTTCACGTAAAGAAGGAGGAAGAGGCCTGAGACAAATTGAAGCCTCCTGGCACAATGCAATAACCGGGATGGGAAAGTATGTAGTCAGCCATCAAGATGACCCACTAATGAGGCAGGTCATGAAATCTGACCGAATAATGGGAAACAGAGGCATTGTTAGTGTAGCAAGAAGCATTGCGAAGAAAACTAGGCAAGACACGTCGAATAACGCAGACACTGAACTTCTGATGCTACTTAACATGAAATTTGAGACACAGAAAATGTTAAAGAAATCGTGGAGAGACAAACCACTCCACGGACAATACCTAAAAAGAATGGACAAGGTGCAGATCAATAAAGATCAATCATTTATGTGGCTTAAAAGGGGAAGAATGAAGCCAGAATCGGAAGCACTTGTAATAGCTGCTCAAGATCAGGCCTTGAGAACACGACATTATGATAAAGCGGTTCTCAAAATTTCCCAAGATGATAAATGCCGCATTTGTCAGGAACACGTAGAAACCATTGATCATATTGTCTCAGCTTGTCCAATTCTAGCAAAGACCGAATATTTGAAAAGACACGACAGGGTGTGTAGCTACCTCCACTGGCAGATCTGTACCGCCCTCGAAGTTCCAAACACATGCCCCAAGTGGTACGAACACTCACCGAAACCGGTGACGTCTGTTGGATTGTGTACGATATTGTACGACCAACAAATTCAAACTGATCGCACGATAGCGGCAAACAAACCGGATATAGTCATCCGGGATATGGAGAAAAAATCATGTTTACTTGTCGATGTTGCTGTACCTTGCGATCAAAACGTCGTTACCAAGGAGGCAGAGAAACGTCTTAAATACAAGAGTTTGGAAATCGAGATCAGCCGAATGTGGGGCGTAAAAGCACAGGTCGTCCCGATAGTTATCGGAGCTCTGGGATTTGTTCCGCAAAATTTGTGTAAGAACTTGTCTAAACTCCCAAGTAATTCAAAAGACTGGGAAGTGCAAGAAATTGCTTTATTTGGAACCGCCCACATTTTGCGCAAAGTACTGTAGTGGCACCGATAGTCCCTAGATCTACTCCTTAGGTAGCTGGTTGCAACCTGGAGTAGATTTTATATTCAGCCGACTTATAACATCTTTAGTCGTGATGTAATGGAAAAATAATAATAATAATGTTTAGAAAATGCTTTTAAAGTAAAATATGATTTATTAGATATATAAATATATAAAACACAAATTATTTTAAATTACATATTTAGGCGTACCACAAATATAAGACAAATGATATTTAGAAGTATAAAAGCAATCGAAATAAGTGTAAGACAAACGATTTTACAAAACGTTCAATGAAACATATTAACATTTAACTTTACGCGCTTTTTGTTTCGCAAATTGTTTGATAATTCAGTTACCATGAAGTTTCAGTTACCATTAATTCTGTTACCACCAGAATTGTTTAATTAACGTACCAAATTTGCGCCCCCCTGAGGTTTGCGTCCTAGGCGGTCGCCTAGTGTGCCTGTAGATAGCGCCGGCAGTGAGTGTTTGCGATCATGCGACATATAGCGCCACGAGCGAGAAAGACGTGAAATGCCTTTTGAAATTCCGTCGTGGCTATAAGGGCTTGAGGGGCAAAGTTATAACTAGTGGTGCTACAGATTGGCACAGACTTTCCCGTATTCGTTTTCTATTTCCTTGGGTCTTCGCTAGCTATTCGGAATTGCCACATACTCTTTCTTGCCAGCTGCCATCTATCACCGCACAAACTACATTTTTCAACAACTACAACTCAAAACTTTTCTGTGGAAATGAGCTTCAAATTTCGCATTTTTAGTAGCGCAAAAACGCAATTTTCATTAAAACGGCACACAATTTTTAAAAGAAAATTACCATTTAGGACTAGGTTTTTGTGCTCTTTAATATTCTAAAATTAATATTTCCGTTCTACCAACAGGAAATCGAAAAATTAAGAAAATGACAAAAAAATGTACTTTTGGCCGTGATAGATGGTAGCTGGCAAGAAAGAAAAGTGGCAATTCCGAATAGATAGCGAAGACCCAAGGAAATAGAAAACTAATACGGGAAAGTCTGTGCCATTTGTAGCACCACTAGTTACTTATTTCAAATATTTCAAAATAAACAATTTCTAATATATTAATGTGTAAGTGTATAACAAAAGTTCGAATGTAAGAAACGAGCAAAGAAATAATATACAAAATTGCACATTCTACTCGTAATTTACGACGCACCCAGCTGTCTTACGCGCAGTACATTTACAGCGGGCTATAATGTTTGTCACAAAATTATAGAAAAACTACTCGTATTTTGAAAAAATTAATCATGACCTTATTTGAAGATGTTGTTTTGATAAATATATGTAATTGAGAAAAATGTATTTTTAAAACTGTATATGTAAGAAAACGACGAAAACGAAGAGATCAATACCGAGCGGGTTAAATTATGTTTGTCAGGAAATTATAGAAAAACTATACTCATATTTTCAAAAAATTCAATATGACCATATTTGAAGATCCGTTTTTGATGATCATATTTCATTAAGAATATTCTTCACAGCTACCGTCTATCGCTGCCCAAATTACATTTGTTTTGAATTTTTTTATTAATTTTTCGGTTTCCTAATAGTAGAACAAAAATATTATTTTAAGAATATTAAAAAGCAGTTAAACCTTGTCCTAAAAAGGCAATTTTCATTGAAAAATTTGGAACTATTTTCAAGAAAATGGCGTTTTAGCGCTACTGTAAATGCGAAATTTGAAGCTCTTTTTCACAGAAAAGTCTTGAGTTTTCGAAAAACTTCATTTGAAGTCATTTGAAGCGCTTACGCGCACAAATTCAATAGTGTTTACAAATTGCTGAAAATGTGCATTTTAACGGTAATAGCGAACTTTCAAGAAAATTACATTTGTAATTTTTGAAAAAACAAAAAAATACCCTCAAATTAACTTTACGCCATATTAAAAAGTGCAATTAGCACTATCCATTCGAAAATTTGAACAAAAAATTTAAAGCCATTTTGAGAAAATGGCGTTTGAGCGTTTCAGAAAATACGGAATTTTGAGCTAGTTTTCACAGAAAACTATTCAATTTTCGCGAAACTTTATTTGACATTATTTAAAGCACATGTACTCATTAATATAATAATGTGGACAAATCGCCGCTAATGTAAATATTAACGACGTGAGAGACAAGTCAAAAAAATTACATTTTTGCAATTTTTGAAAAAACAAAAGAATAGAGCAATATGACGTTTATGTCATCTCATAGAGCACATTTAGCACTATCCCCACCAAAAGTTTAAAGAAACAATTTGGAGCCGTTTTTGAGAAAATGTTTTTTTTAATTTTTTTTAAATTTCAAATATTGCGTGCAATATTGAGCAAAAACTACTAACGTTTTCAAAAAAATGTGCTTGACCTTAATGAAAGAACTCTATTCTTACAAGAAATTTAAAGAAAAACTTTAAAGCCGTTTTTGAGAAAATTTTGATAATGTCCGGGGGGCTTTATGTAAAGTACCCCCAAATTTTGAAGAATCTTTTTCAAAATCTCAAAACTTTGACTCGAACCAGATCGACCGGGGAATATCCATTTTGGAAGAAATCGTGCGTATGGTTTAGGCGCTAACAGTGTTCACAGACGGACGAACAGACGAACGTTTTCCTTTCAATCGGATTTTCGGTATCATGGACCTACAAAAGTGAGATTCTGGCTACACCACGTGTTAGGGGATTTTTTTTTCTTAATTTAGCAACTGGTTTTATCTTTTTTGTTATCAGCGCCCGGCAATGAATTTTTTTCCGCCGAAAATTCGCATTTTTTTCGCGCAGCATTATATAATTTTCCCTATACAACGTGTATCACTCCGTGTATACGTACTTATACGGGAAAGTAAAAATTGCACTATAAGCTAGGACAAGCCAAGATAATCTCTCTACTGCCCTTGACATGCTTGCTTGCTCTTACTTGCACTACATGTCGGGAGAGCAGTTGCGAGCTTAGAGCCTGTCCCGGCTTGGACGGTAACCCCGCTGGTCTGAAATTCTTAGTTGAGGTAAAGGGAAACAGCTAAGTACCCTTAAAACGAAAGCAACATCTATTTTTTATTCTAGGAAAACCCGACAGACGTTCTGCCCTTCATCTCCCTCTTTCCCCTCTCATCTCCCTTTCTCACTGTCTCTCCCTCCCTCACCCTATCCCTGTCTGTCTCTGTCTGTACTGCTCTCTGTCCCTCTTATTCCCAGAATTAAATATTATAGATTCTGCACAGCTCTGAGCAGGTGAGGTAATATCGGGAAGCGCCGAACCAGCAAAAATGTAATAGAATGTGAGAAACGTTTCTTTGAGGTCTTCTGCCTACAACTTTTAGTTTTTAAGGCCTTAGGACGCATTGTTTAGGAGTTATTTAAGGCTAAATGTACCGAAAAAAACTTGTAGGAAAATTCAATAGATCGCAGCACCATCAGCAAGAATTTACTTTACCGATAACTTCTGAACAAATGGTCCGATTTTCGATCTGTAAACGGCATTTGACTCCTGTTTATAATAGAATTTACGCTACGAAGCCTTTTTTCCAAAAAAAACTAGCAGAAACTCGATTTTAAAAATTTTTCTCGTACTTCCGGGAACAATTTCAAAAATGTGGGCTTATAGCGCGATGGCGACACGCTTCCAGAATCCAACGCCATGTCAAACATGCAAATCGGATAAATAGGAGCGACGGAAAGTGAAATTTCGAAAAAACACCTCACCCCACCCCCTTCCCCTTCCACGCCGCCGGGACATCCACCCCTTGTGGGCCGGGCGGCGCGGCCAAGCCGGCACGGGCCAGCCGGCGCGGCGACGGGCAAGAAGGCTGAACTTGCTGGGGCAGCAAGCCAGACACCCCGTCACTTCGTTGATGCTTCCGTCACTTCGCATCTCAAGATATTTTTTCCCCACATATGAAACTAGTGATGCTGTAATAGCGGCAAACGGTCTTGTATCATCTTTAATAGTAGTATAAAACTATTATCTTATTCACATATTCTATCTTCCTTCGAATACCTTCATAAGAATGTCTGAGGTATCACTCAAAACACCGATCCCGCTTTGGTGCTGACTTCAAAAAAAAAAGGGGGGGGAAATTGAACTAATTGCGTAAACATCACCCATATTCCATCTCCTCACATCGGATTTTAGATATATTTTACTTCTAAGATCTTCCATTACCATTTCACTACCGGAAAGAACAAGCAGAGATAACGCAAGAGCTCTTTTATCCTACGACTCGATTTATCATTTCAAAACGGCGTTTGTCACCTTGGTAGAATTCACCTGGTTAATCCCCTCTTCCAAGTAAAACAGCTGAATCGAATTTTTAAAACGTTTTCGTACTTTAGGACAAATTGCACATACTTTCTCATAGTAAAGTATTCTAATTTCTTTGGTCTGGGCTAGTTTTACCATCTTTCCCCATCTTCTGACATCTTGCTGACATCTATCGCCGCCCAAAATATATTTTTTGAACTTTTCTCATTTTTCAGCTTCTTAATGGTAGATACAAAATATTACTTTTAGGATATTAAAGAAGAGTAAAACTTCGTCCTATATAGGAATTTTCATTGATAAATTTGGAGCCGCTCTTAAGAAAATGGCGTTTAAGCGTTACTGTAAATGCGAAAATGGAAGCTTCGGAATTTTCACAAGAATCTTTCGAGTTTTCGAACAACTTCATTTGGTGACATTTAAAGCACTTCTACTCACAAATGTAATAATGTATAAAATTTCTGGAAATGTGAATATTAATGGCGTGAGAGACACTTAAAAAATACATTTATTTATTTTTTGAAAAATCAAAAAAATACAGCCAAATTAATTTTATGTTAACTTAAAGAATGCAAATAGCATTCGTACGAAAAGTTTGAAGAAGCAATTTGAGAAAATGGCGTTTGAGCATTTGTACAAATTCGGAAGTTTCAGTTCATTTTCACAGAAAATATCTGAGTTGTCGAGGAACTTTTAAGACATAATGTAAAGCACATGTATTCGTAAATGTAATATTAGGGAGTTTTTGCACCCTCGAACGTTACGTACTATCGATCTTCTGCTCATTCGCAGTGCAACAATTCTTGGATAACACAAGGGATTAGAACATCATGTAAAAACAAACGAGTTCTTTCTTTCATTTCTAAGCATCATAACGTATCTCTCAAGATTTCCTCCTGTACTTTAAAAAATACAAATCATTGTTAAGAAAAGTCATAAGGCAGGCTAAAATCATGAAACACGATCAGGATATTTTGAACTCAAATAACAAAACAAAATCAATGTGGGATATAGTAAAAAATGCGACCAAACCAACTACAAACCTTGTAGAGAATGTTGTTTTAAAAGATAACGATAGAAATGTGAACGATCCGGCAACAGTGGCTAGTCTCTTTAACCAATACTTTTCGAGAATTGCTGTCGATCTCACTAAGGGTTTTCAGCCACAAAATTCAACATCTGACGTTTCCCTAAAAGTCTTAGACACTATGTTCGTTTCCGAAACCTCTTCCTATGAAATTCTCAAAATAATCGGTAAATTAAAAAATAAATATTCGGCCGGTTTAGATGAATTTCCGGATTGTTTGTTAAAGACATGCGCGCCAGCCATTATACACCCGTTAACTCACATATTTAATGCATCCTTATGCACCGGAATTTTTCCAGATATTTTTAAAACAGCTAAGATTAAGCCGCTCTTCAAAAAAGGCAACAAAAATGAAGTTCAAAATTATCGGCCAATTTCTCTTTTGTCAGTTTTTTCAAAAATATTAGAGAGACTTTTTTATGTGCGAATGGAAACCTTTCACAATAAACACGACGCGTTTTCAAATTGCCAACATGGATTCCGGAAATCAAAATCTACGGAAACAGCCATTTTTTCTTTTCTTAAGGATGTTGCCTCATCATTGGATCAAAACGAAGAAACTATTGGAATATTTTTATATCTTTCAAAAGCTTTTGACGTCATTGATCATAACATTTTACTTTCAAAATTACCTTCGTATGGAATCCGTGGTATTGCTCTAGATTGGCTATGTTCGTACCTTAAACAACGATCTCAGAGAGTAGAAATACCTTACTGGAATGATGGAACTTTATGTACACACCTTTCCGGTTCTTTGCCAATTGCACGTGGAGTCCCGCAAGGATCGGTTTTAGGCCCTATTCTCTTCCTATTATACGTAAATGACATGCCCTTAGCGACTCGAAACGGAAGAACAGTTCTCTTTGCGGATGATACAAATATTCTTTGCAACAAAGAAACCGTAAATAGTACAATATCAGACGTTTCAAATTGGTTCCGTAATAACAAATTAAAAGTAAATGAAAATAAAACAGTTTCAATGCAGTTTTCCATATCAAATAAAAAATTCTGTACTCCATTGAAAATGAACGGAGTGCCATTGACTGATATTAATGTAACAAAATTTTTAGGTCTATCAATTCAGTCAAACCTCAAATGGAATGCCCACTTAAATGAATTGAACACAAAATTAAGTTCATTATGCTACGCGTTCAGAATTCTTTCAAATTCCGTCAGCCTTCATACAGCTCGTTGTGTATATTTTGCCAATGTTCACTCCCGCCTGAGATATGGCATAATATTTTGGGGAAACACATCTTATAGCTCACAGACTTTCAGATTACAAAAAAGAATTGTACGAATAATAAGCAAATCCAACCCACGTGATTCTTGTAAGTCACTCTTTATTAATCTAGGAATTTTACCATTACCTTGTCTCCTGATTTACGAATCAGTAGTTTTTGTCAAAAATGACTTACTTAAGGGCGGGAATATATTTTCAGCAAACGCCGATGTCTATAAGTATAACACACGACGTAGTAATCATATTCACCAGGTGGCAGTATCAAGAGCTCACTACAAAAAATTCACATACAATTCATGTACATTACTCTACAACACTTTGCCAGAAGACATTAAACGATTAAATTCGATAGAAAAGTTTAAGTCCCAAGTAAAATCTTTTCTGCTGCATAACTGTTTCTATACAATTCGAGACTATACCGAGCATCAAAAAGTAAAGTAGCATTAATTTTAACAATGATAGTTAATGTAATTATTTATCATTTGGACTGTATAATTCTAAAGGACCTGTAACAAGTATTGTACCACAGTTTCTGGGTTGATGGCCCCCATCTCCATCAGGTTTTTCGTCCAGTTTCCCTGATCCTTGAGCAAATGCTGAGATGGTCCTTTGTTTTGCTTCTGGACATCAATGTAACTTCATTATTTGTGCACGTCTTCTGAATTTCAGTGGGAAATATAGTTATTCAAATTATCGTTTTTCATATTATCGCGGCAAAAAGTATTATTCTTTCATGAAGAACATGAGGGTTCAGGGCAGGAATTTATAGCTAATTTACCTTTGAAAATATATTTTATTATATAGGAGCGAATATTTTGTCAACAAAACTCGAAAAAAACCTCTCTTTTCTGTATTCAAAATTCGACTAGAATATGGTTTAGGATAGAGACCACAGAATTATGAAACGTGCACAAAATTCACTTCTCCCCATAGTTCGTCATACGCAGTTTTTAACTGTTTTTTGACGTAAATAAATAAATCAATAAATAAATAAAAGATGATACAAGACCGTTTGCCCCTATTACAGCATCACTAGTTTCATATGTGGGGAAAAAATATCTTGAGATGCGAAGTGACGGAAGCATCAACGAAGTGACGGGGTGTCTGGCTTGCTGCCCCCGCAAGTTCAGCCTTCTTGCCCGTCGCCGCGCCGGCTGGCCCGTGCCGGCTTGGCCGCCCCGCCCGGCCCACAAGGGGTGGATGTCCCGGCGGCGTGGAAGGGAAAGGGGGGGTGGGGTGAGGTGTTTTTCGAAATTTCACTTACCGTCGCTCCTATTTATCCAATTTGCATGTTTGACATGGCGTTGGATTCTGGAAGCGTGTCGCCATCGCGCTATAAGCCCACATTTTTGAAATTGTTCCCGGAAGTACGAGAAAAATTTTTAAAATCGAGTTTCTGCTAGTTTTTTTGGAAAAAAGGCTTCGTAGCGTAAATTCTATTATAAACAGGAGTCAAATGCCGTTTACAGATCGAAAATCGGACCATTTGTTCAGACGTAATCGGTAAAGTAAAATTCACTAAATTTGGTGCTGCCACGTGGTGGCGACAAATTGAACTAGTGTCGGTACATTTAGCCTTAACGACGTCGATTCAAATCGTACCAACAGGTTGCATTTGACGTAAGTATTTAGTTTCGTTTATATATACCTTTTTTTCGCTCAGCAGTACATAACTTTCCCTATACTACGTATATTACTCCGTATATACGTACGTATACGGGAAAGTAAAAATGGGAATCTTTCAATGTTATGAAGCGTACTTTTCCTAATTTCCATGTAAATAACGGAAACAACGTTGCAAATGGAATATGGACGTCAGGTAATCTACAGCTATTCTCTGAATTCGCGAGGTCTGTTTAGTAATGTCGACAGTAGAATATCCATTTTGAGAACAATTTTTCGTCTTGCGGGTTGAAAACAAGTTATTCACGGCAACCGATGTACGGAATACGATACTCCAAACATTGCGTTGGCATCAGTTGACTTTCCGGCTGAAAAAAATTTCTTAAACTTTTCAGAACTCTGAATATTAATTAGTAACATATGCTTCCTAGAAAAAAATCAGAGATTTCTCTAAAGTTCGTTTTTGTACAAAATTCTACACCCAAATAGTAGGTTTGTGAGAGAAAAGTGCGTGAGTAATAATAGTATATTGCGTGAGTTATACATTGCGCAGAAAAAAGTGTTGAAATGTGTGCAACAGAACCTGGACAGTTTATATTCTCAGACCTTGAAAACCGGGAAAAAAAACTTTAATTCGAAAAAGCCAGATCGCTGGCCATCCTGTTAAATACAGAAGACCTCACAATTGCCCTACTAAAAGTCATCCTCGATTCACTCGTGCTCCAAAAACCTTACAGTTCCTGATTGCAGATATGACCATACTCATTAGCATAGGTCTAAAAAGAATTAATATACAAGATTATGAATTTTTTCAGTTGTTCCTAATCTCCATGTAACAAGGAAAATATTTTTTTTGAAATGGCATTGTTGAAATCGTGCATCATTCTGCAAATACCTAAAAATGTTATTAAGGTGCTAATGATACTCTTTCCTCCCAATGTCATCATGACGACAGGCTTTTCCAAACCAATCGTAGGGATAAAATTACATTAGATTATCATTTCTAAGTTATTAGAGGACTAAATTATCAAATATGACAACTTTTCTACAAAAAAAATGTCAAGCATTAATGGGTTAAAGAAGAGTACAATAGATTTGGTATTAAAGACCTTTTTAATTTAGAATTATATTTTTTGGGAATTATCCATTTTTCCCCCTCATTAATACTATTGAAGATGTCTTAATACTAAAACCCATGATATTTTTTAAGAAAAGGGATTATTCTGTTACTTCTCATGAATATTGCTCATTATCAACTTCTCAAGGTGTTCTTTATTGTCAGGCACATAACTCAACATTAAAAACAATAATGTACAATATTTATTCATCATTTCTCTATATACACAAGAAATTAACAAAAACATTCTCTTTTCAATTTTTTAAATGGAATATTTTATCAACATGGGATGAAGTTTGAAGCAACTATTGATAAGCAATTCTTCTTGGTTAATTTGGCTCATACATCCATGCAAATTATGCCAACCAAATGGTGTCAGTATTTATTTATTTTTTTTAAGATAAAAAGCATAGTTACCAAAGATAAAAACAGCTCAAATTGTAGGCAAAATGTTATATCCTACATATCATATTCACTTAAACACAAGAAAACAAATGACACGCTGAATAATACTGCATGGATATTTTAATTCAAAATAATATTAAAATTACAATATCGCATTTGATTAGACTGAATTACTGTACTGGATTGCAAATTAAGATTCCCAAAGTTTGTTACAAGACAGTAAGTAACAAAAGTATTGAAAGTAATTGTTGACACCATACCGTATCTTTTAGACATACCAGCTGAATTTGAGTATTCAACAGATTTTTTTTTGTCTCAAGATTTGGCTGTTGGTTAATTTACATCTTTTAATATCATTTTGGTAGGTACTGTAATACATGTCAGTACTTGAAATGTGCACCAAATCCTTTTGCCAAATGTCTCTACAGAACATGTAAGAAGAAAAGTCATTCACAGGTCAGTTCCACTGTGTGAAATTTGTCTGCCTACCATGAGATTGAAATGTGTGAAGCAACATTCAGCCAACTAGCCTAGAGCTTAGCATTGAAAAGTGAGGTCTGTGAGAGCACCAACATGCTGATGTGATAATAGAGAGTTCGAGGTGAATGTGTTCCAGTTTGTGTTACATGAAGGCAAAAGCAATTGCCACTTGTCTTTTATTCTGAATTCACTGTTCAGTTTTGAAATCTGTGTTCTTCCATACAAACAGTTCATGTAATATTCTCATGAGGAGTAACAATTTGGAAAAATGTGTGCCTTAATGGGGAAGAAATATGATGTTAACTATTTACAGAATGCGAACTATGTTAACCTACCATACAAATGCCTGAAATATCTTGATCCTAACACCTGTGTAAAGCAGAACTTTTAATTTCAGTTTTAACTAAGTAAGCTGCCTAGAAAACTGGAAAGAATATTCATTCCCATTTCTACTACAGATGTGATAATTTTAAATTCCTGACAGCAGAATCTGAGCAAGAAAAACCTAGCGTTCTGACCTTTTGCTTTAGCTCTTTAATGCCCATAACATAAAAGCACCACACTTTCCTGTCAATCAAAAGCAAAGAGTGCACATAACATCCAAAGAATTAATTTGGTAGTTGACATCAGTAACACACATATTCAGGTGTATAAAATTAATGTGAATATAAAATGCACAGTGCTTGTTAAACATCTACAACAAAAAATAACACTGACCAACTAAGATTAGAGCACTGTACTTCACATAGGAATTTTGTAACTCATCCTTCTGTATTGTCACCAATACAAAACTTCTAAAGTGATAATAGTAACAAGACCATACAAATGTTTGTCCTGAGTTAGGACAAAAGGCAATAGTACAGCTATATGTTAAACATACATATGTACATGTTTACAAAACACAGAAATATGTACATACATATATACATAAAATATTTATAACTTAACTATAAATCTTCCAAAGCAATTTGAGAACACCTATTGATGAAACTATGTACTAAATTATACATTTGTATATTAACATTCCTTCTCACTCAGCACATCAAGTAACTTGACACAGCCAATTATTAGGCACTGCACTACATCAAATGCTGCTGAGCAGAAAATAAAGTGTCACATAAATTAAACAAAAACAATGTAGAGCACTTGAACAAATCATGTAATAACAGAACACATTGCTTCTACGGTGCTTGTACATGTGATAGCTTCAAAACAAAAACCCAATCATCACATCCTTTCCATAGACTCACAATTGCACATTAAAAATGTTCTTATTGATCTATTCTGTACTTTCTTAAGTATCACATGTTTAGAGAAATTACAAATTAACTGATTACAAATTACAAATTCAATGTACTTAAATAATATTTACAGTGAAATCCAACAACTTGATGAAAGTTCTGTGCAACAAAACACTGCCCTTTTCATCCACACTTCCTATTACATTGTAATAAAAATGAAATAATATACACAATTGCATGAGATTGAAATTCTACAAGCCATATACCAGAGAACTTATTACATTCCTCAACCAAGCAACTAATTAATTACAAAAGTTGAATGAAGATATTACATTTTCACTTAATAAATAACAAGTATCTACTTCAATTTTGTTTCAATAACCTAATAGAAGTAAATAATGTATATATAACACAATAGACTCAGATGAACTACATCTCTGCAGAATCACTGGCAAACAACAAGTTAAAGGAAACAGTATAATGTCTACTGAATCTATGAATGCACTCAAGAAAAGCCTCAAATTACAAAATGCGAACAAAGTCAAGCCAGAAAAAACAACTACATCAGTAGAGATGGATCAACTAGTGATTATGCTTAATATTTTAATTGATTGTTCTCTCAAGAAAAATATGTTTTGAAAGTTTTTAATACAGCTTCCACATAATTTCAAATTAATCTCTTTCCCTAATAATTCTGGAGGAAACCCAAATATATGTTTCAAACTCGCCAATTTCCACTTATCTTGACATGAACAAATACATATACAATGATTTCAATTAACCAAATAAATAATCTTCTAATGCCAACCACACACTAACCTTTGTATGTCAGTCATGTCAAATTGTAGCAAAAACTGAAAAAAGACATTTCATATAATTTGGCCCAATAATATAAAAAAATTCAGCAGTAATCATTTGAAATTACTTTTACTTTTTAACAATATGCCTTTTAACTGTACATCCATTTTTGTACTGGATTGTTGTAGATCTCTTGATAGAGATAACATTTTATGTTACAACATATTTTTGTTACTTTTCCCAAGCTGTAACTGCAGCTTTCATTCTCTTCTATCAGTTCTTTCACCCACTCATTATTAACCATCCCTCTACTTGCAACAGTTATTAGAACACAATTTTTGAAGAGAAAACTAATTGAATATTAAAAATTAATTCACCAAAAGTATTTTTAAATACCTTTTATCCATCTCCCTTTTCTACTTCACCACAAATTTTAGGTGGGGGATATCGGGGCTGGTTGACACTCTGGGTTTCTACATCAGACATATACCTTCCACAAGCCCTAGTGTCATGTACCTTTCAAGACCTAATAAACTTTCCACAGAAGCCTCAGTATGCTCAGTGCAGCAATGGAGGATCTGTGATCTCAAATATGTTTTAGTAATATTTGCTTGTAAAGTAATATTTTTGTAGTTCATTGATTTTCTTCTCTTCTATACACTCAACATCAAAAAATAATTCATTTTGAAATTGATTTATTACTTTTACTAGGAGTTAGTGAAATTTGGAGGTATTGTGACAACCTATCCTAGCCAATCAATACTACAAGTGGGGCTGTGGAAATAAGTCATACATAAATAAAAAAATACCGTACGGTAGCCCAATAAATGTATTTTCCATTGATTCAATCAAACTTGTCAAAACTACACTGGAGTTGCAGTAAAAAAAATAAAAACCACCAACTGATGCCAACCAACCCCAGTCTTCTCTCCATTAAATAAAACTTGATAAAAAAAATCATGCAAACTATACCCTTTATGAAACAATTTTGTACCAGTAGGGTCAATAAGCATAATCAACAGTCATACAAAATGTATCCACTTAATTTCAGAACACCAAAAGTTCTCCTAAATATGAACATTTCAATAAATCAATAAGATTTTTTTATTAATATCTTTCAGATACTAGCATGAAATTGTCCACTCAAGTTCTACAGAAAGCTCATCTTGGAGGCATTAGCACCATTATTTACTACAGTACACAGTTATTGGATGAATATGATGTTTACCTATTTTCTTAAAATACAGCAGAAAATCTGTTTTCAACAAACACAAACAAATATAGTCACTTATGTGCCCTGCATTTAACATTACACAAAAATGTTGCAATATTATTTCACTTCTCAAATAGTAAATTTCTGTTTTACGAGCAATGGTAAATCTGTGTGATTACATTTTTACTGAATTAAACACATTATTCATATGGTACAAATGTAATGTGCAAACACTTAATTCCATAAAAACACTGTACTGTTCAACATTTGGGCACAGCCTTGGCTCTGTTTGCAAACATCTATATAAAATAAGAAGCAAACAGTCCTTTGCAAATAACACAGTATTTACATGGCCATGAACAAGACAAACATTTTCAAACTTCAAATATTTTGTATTGATAAATATAGCATCAATAGTCAGCAGCACCACTGCAGTGTCCCGCTAGCCTTGGAAAATAAAGCATCACATCTCATGAAAGCGGTTACGATACCACAAACTAGTACTAAAGACACACATAGATAAAAATTTGGTGTATTCTGCTGCAAAACTTCAAATTAGGAGGTACGCACACATTCTAATGTTAAACATCAATATTGTAAGAATCAACAATTCAGTGCGAGGACATATTCTACAAAACTGAAACAAGACAATGTCAAGAAATGTCTAAACATTCTTAACTCTTCTACAACATGGAACTACCACACATAACCATTTAATAATTTATTTTGAAAAAACAAATTTTGTGGCAAATATTAACATGATTTCTTTGGTTGATTATTCTTTGCATATGCAAGAAAAGGAAGACTATTGAAGAAATTTTTGAAATCTCTTCTGAAATTGTCATAAAAATGTTTACACACATGACAAAAAGTGCCCAGGGTGGATATGACATATTGACTACCAAGTGAAATTCTTCACTTCACACTTCTCTTCTTTGCATAAAACATTCAGAATTGGATAGAAATAAAGATTCTAATAATTTTAATAGGCACAACCAGTTAACAGCAGTAATTATAAATTACATGAAATTCAAATTAGCCCTTTAGATAAATTGTAGGCAAATTTTAAACAAGATTACAAACTGTGTCATAAAAAGTACTATCTATTGACTGTGAGAAATATTATTTATTGAATACAATTCATCCTTTCAACTTATTGCATTTATAAGAATTAATTTTGATTCCATAAAAAGATAAGGAATATGTAACTAAGTACAAAAATGCAATGTACTGGAGAATGAATTTACAAGTTCATCCTTTAAATTCAACATGATTTCTAGCCTCACTCACGTAAACAAAACCAAAATATGAGAAAAATTCAATATATTGACATTAAATCATAGACAAAACATGTGACATAAATAAATGGAACCATTCAAAAACCACTCTCTTAAATTCATTTTTCTTAGACAACTAAACACAAAATACTAACATCGAATATGTTATGTGAATTGGAAGGTGGTAAGAACGTAGTAGAACAGAAAATATTTTCACGAAATATTAAGAACATTTAGAAGGTAGTACTAAAGAAAAGGATATCCAAAAGTAATAATAATATAAATTAAAGTTTCTGGGATTGCTAATTTACTGTCTTCAATCACCTCTGACACACATTTGATTATTATTTACATACACAACTATGGTGTGTGCTACATCAACTCTGAGGTAAACGAAAATAAAATATTACATTGGAAAAATAATTAATCATACTTTAACTTATAAAGCAAGTTCTTCCACAATTAAAAATTATAAATACCAACTTGGGTGTACTTACAATAAAGGAAAAAAATACACAAAGAAAAATCAAAGTACAAAAAGGGTTTCAAAAAATAAAACATTTACGAATCTTTGTTAGAGAAAATAAATGGAGTATAATGTTATATACCCAAGTGCTATAAATTCTATAAATTAAATGGCAATTCTAATTTTGAAACAAAACAACTAATTTAACCTTATTATTGCCAGAAGATTAACAACCCCTGTTTTGAAGGAATGACTTTTCTAGAAAAATATGTAAATACGAAAATACATAGCATGAGATGCCTAGAAGAAAAGTTACTTATGTTACTATCTTGAACCTACGCAATGAATATAAACCTGAAACTGCTTCTTTTTTTTGTATCTTACAGTGCCTACAATTATTTTTTGAAAACTTTTAAACACAACCCTGTATTTTCCTCTTAATAATTTACTGTATTTGCACAAAATTCTGAGGCTATCTCAATCAATGGAATGGGCACTTTCAAACAAAGATCTTTTCACACTGAAAAATTCTACAGCAGTGAGTAAAATTAAATTTGGAAATACCACATAATTTAGTAGTAAAATTACAAACACAAAAAATTTCAAAATACAGAGTAATATAAAATTAAGTGAAAAATAATGCATACACTTTCCCTGTAGTGTTTATTTTAAATTCTTCAGTGTTAAAGCACCAACAAAAATTAATGGAAAGCAATACTACAGTGTAGTTTTTTTTAATTGCTATCACAGACTATATACAATTTCTATATTGCTTTTCATCAACTCCCTAATGGACAAAATTTCAAATAAAATGTACAAAGTATATATCTCAAGTTCTAGTATGTCAGACTTCATAATAAGAAAAACCTAAAAAAATCAATATGCCCCATGGAATATGGGTCCCAACTAGTAAATAATAAGTAAAATTATTTCATATATCACATGATTATCAAATAGTTTTACAATAATTATATATGCCATCATTTTCTTTTAAATAACAATATTCTTGTACTTTGTCAAGGGGATTAAGTAGTTAATACACAATAAATTAAAAGGTATACCATAACAATTAAAAATATACCATAGACACCAACATACAATTTCAATACCAACAGGAACCTCACACTAATGATTTCAGGAGAATGGACGCAATAAAAATTGGTAAGAGCATGGAGCAGAGCCCATTTTTAAGCTGGCTTGTCTTTGCTCTATTACAGTTTAAAATATTCAGTTTATGTGACATCTAACATAAGTATCCCTCAATGTTAACAAAATTACTTGGTTTTATTCTTACAGCACAACTTATGCATCAAATAAACATAAATAATTAGTAGCTACAAAATGTAACAAGTATAGCTATAAAAAAAAGAACATGAAACATCAATTTAGTCTGAATACACTTGCTATAATGTAAACTCAAATCTGTTCACCAATCAGAGTAAACATGTTAACAACAAATGCTACAGATTACATAAGAAATGCTACCCTTTGTTAAATGTAACATGAACCTAGATTTAAATTATTAAAATATTATTAAAAACCGTCACTAAACCTCAATAAAAGCAAGCAAATGCCTCTAGACATGTATGTACAGCATATTATGTGCATTTAAGAGTGGAGGAGGCAGAATGTTTCTAGAGCACAAAGCACAGAGCCAGTCATGAAAATGTTACCTGCTTCATGCCGCAGCATGTGAGCAACAGTGATCTGTCTTTGACGAGATCATTTAAGTTCTGACGTTACTAACATGGGTCAACAGCAAATATAAGCAATATCAAACAGAAAACAGTCACCATAGTGCTTCAAAGCTCATGTTCACAAAGCCAGGTGACTTCCGACACTCCCAGTATTCATGAGAATATTCCCAAGTGTCCTCTCCAGAAGGCAGTGCCATTTTGCTGTAAAGAAAAATAAAAAAAATGAGTATAATATATAATATTAGTAAATAAAGTACTTACTCAGTTCGTCATGTGACTTATCTGTACAACTCAAACATTAACAAAATGAGAATTAACTAACTTTTCTGCCTTACATGCAATTGTAAAATATACCTTCACATTATTTTATTTCCTTAATGTCTACAATGTTTCATTTGATCTACGTGTTATATCATTCTAAATTCTCCATTCACTCCTTGTCCATCTATTTTAAAGAGTAAAGTTTCAAATGTTTTAGACTATGGAAGTTGAAGGTCTGAGATTTTTAGTAAGAAGATAATAAAATTTGGATCCATTATCTGTTATAATAAACAGAGTGTGCACCCAAAACACTATGCTAATGTGCCTTATTGAGCATCTGGGGGAGAAGTTATCCAGGCAGAGCTGGGAGTGGGGGATCTTATGGAGTAATAAAAGAAGTCATTTCTGTCAACTTAATGTATTTATTCAGAGAGCGGTTTTCAATGGCTTTGCCATCATCATCAGTAACAATATAAACAAAATAAAATATAAATAAAATACCAAGTAAAAATAGTTACATTTAAAATTACAATAATTAACTATTTTTAGTTATTTGATATTTTATTTATATTTTATTTTGTTTACATCTGTAGACTGATGATAGCAAAGCCATCGAAAGCTGTCTCTCTGAATAAATTCACCAAGTTGATGGAGATGACATCTTTAGTACTTCCTTTCAATTAGATCAAAAACACTGCATCAAAATTCCCGCACTTCATGGGGGATCTTAGATATTCAGTTCAACCTCAGCAATCTTAATTATATAAGCAGGATACCCAACTGCAATGCTGGAAATCCTTCAGTAGTGTGCAGCCTGAATCTGATGAGTAGACAAACCTGGAGCATATTCCAATCTGTATTTTGTAAGTGTAGCTAATGATGATGATGATGATGATGGATGATGATGATGATGATGATGATGATGATTTGTTGGAAACCAATCATTTTGGGAACAGATGCATTAAAGAAGAATTATTTTAATGAAGTGTTGTGTAGTTTTCATTTATTGTATTAAAAAACTGTATTATGTTATTTGTGTCGCTGCCTGAATGTCAAGAAGGTTTTCCTTCATAGCAAAGAAAAAGTGACGATCATAGTTTTATCATGTAAAAAAGTTGTTGATTACACACACTTGTTTTCTGGTCACATAAGTGAGCATACAATTTATTTGTCATGCCTAAAGAAACTGGTATCAGAAATTACATTGTGTCAAATGTGTGAATTTTCGGATGTACAAGTATTTTAAATGACAAATGGATGTATTCTAAATGACTTGATCCTGATAAATTCAGATGTATATTAATTAACTTGATCAAATGAAATAAACATCATTTTGAAACAAATCAAATGTTCTTTAAAAATGAGTTACTGGCATTGTGTATGGTATTCAAGGGCTGGCGGATCTATGGAGACACTGGCCCATAAACAATACATCCTCAATTCAAGACAGGATGGATGATGGTCCTACATAGGTGCAAGCGACATGCTCAGTCTGCCCCCCCCCCTGTCCTAACAGTAAAGGTGTGAAGGAGGTTCAATGGTGATACACACCGGCTCTTCAATTTATGAATACATTTTCTCCATGTTAAACTCTTATTGAATGTTAGACCAAGGAAAGTTGCGGGTTCGAGGAAGGGGTGTTGATGACCCCCAAGAGAAAGGTCCAAATGATTATGGAGGTGACGAATTCTGCAGAAGTGCATGTAACTGGATTTTGAAATAAAGAACTCAAATCCAGTTTCATTGCTCCATTCTTGCATCAGGGTTGTTGTTGGCAATTCATCACATTGACATTCTCTATGTTGAAGACAAGCTGTAACTGCCTCTCAATAACTTGCATGCTCTTGGAGGAGCAAAACATGGCAAAGCATCACTCATCAACGAAGAGCGATGCTTTCACAAGCTCTCGAATTAATGATGCAATATTATTGATAGCAATGCAAACAGAGTGACAATCGGAATTAATCCCTGTGGAACACCGTTTTCTAACAGATGACTTGATAATATGTCACAACAGATGACCTGTCACCAAGACGGACACAGAAAGCTCTTGAAAGAACATTTACTAGAAACAAAGGGAGCTGTCATCTAAGGCCCCAAGAATGTAAGGTGCAAAGAATGCTGTACCTCCTGGTGGTGTCATATGCTTTCTCTATATAAAAAAATGCTGCCAGGTGTTGTCATAGCACGAAAGGAGTGGAGATGTGTGGAAAGGGAGACTAAGTGGTCCATAGTTGACTAGCACTTCCTGAAACCACATTGAAAAGGTGTATATAGATTCCTTTGTTCCATGAGCCAGACCACACATGTATTTACAATTCGCTCTAAAAGCTTGTACAAACAGCTTGTGAGCGCGATTGGGCGGTAACTTGAGGGGATGGTTCTGTCCTTTCTTTCTTTAGGGATTGGAATAACAATGGCTTCACGCTAAATCCTTGGAACCGCTTGTTCAATCCAAATCTGGTTGAAAATGCGGAGGAGAAAAGAACGAGTGTTTTCCGGTAGGTGTTTCAGAATTTGATTAGGTATCTGGTCTGAACCTGGGAGCAGAAACTTTTTCACAAGCGAGGGCAGAAAAATTCATCTATGGAGAAAGAAGCATTGTAATCTTCTCCCACCCGATTCGAGAAATCTAATCTACAGTTCTCCATTCTTTTGGTATTCGGAAAGCCCGGAAGGTAGTGTACGGAGCTGGCGATATGCTCGTAGTGAGAGGCCAATTCTTCAACTACGACTTCTGGTGAGGTGAGAAGATTTCCATTTACCAGAAACCCCGAGACAGACGGGGGAGGAAGTCTTCCTCAGATGTCAAAACTTTCGCCACACTACTTTAGGAAGTGTACTACTGTACGGCATCAAATTGATGAAATAAAGGCTCTCCAGGACGCGGCCTTACTTTCCCGTATGACCAATTTAGCTCTTGCTCGGGATCTTTTATACTTTATCAGATTATCCACGGTTGGAAACCTACTAAGCTTTGTCAGAGCCCGCTTCTGATCACGCACCGCGGTAGCACAGTCGGTATTCCACCATGGCACGGGAGGATGACGTAAGCGACCCGACGACTTCGGGATGGTAACGGAGGGGTCATGAAGAACATCAGTAAGTTGGGCAACCATAGCAGCGATATCGTTTGGGTCGTTTTGCGATTTCCGTATTTCTTTCTCGAATGTTTCCCACTCACCTCGGTGGGTTAGCCAGCGAAGAGGACGGACAATGTTTAGGTCAGGAAAAACGAAATTGAGCAGAATGGGGATGTGGTCATTGCCATGCAAATGGCCAAGAACAGTCGACTCAAAGAGAGAGATGGACTGCAGAGAGCCAGATCTATGGACAAGAAAGTTTTTGAAGACAAAAATGGGCAAAATATGGGCTTTCGACAGAATTCAGAAGAATTAGGTTCTGGTTGTCAATCGTATTTTCAAGTATATTACCTCTCGGGCAGGTCCTTTTGTCACACCAGGAAGGATTGTGGGCATTAATGTCTCTCACAAACTAGGTGCTAAATCCGAGAAGACAGAAGGGATTATGGGGAAGAAGAGTTTCCTCAAGGCAGACTATAGATGGCCTACGGCGAGAAACTGTTAATCTCAATTCTTCGGAATGTTAAATTCCATGAGAGAGTCATTATAGGAGATTATTTCTTTTGTATCTTTTTTCTTTCTCACCTTCTGAAAGGTTGTAGAGGAACTCTCCTGGTGCTCCTCGTCAACAGCAGTCATGGTTGCCTGTGTCGGGGAGATTTCTTTCGTTTGTTTGTTTTTGTTTGGAAATAAAGCTTTCTTTCGTTTGTCTTTGTTGGTTTGGAAATAAAGCAGTATTGTCAATGAGCAAGTCGAACAATAATTATGATACTGTATAGTATGATCAAGCGAAAGCGGGAGTGCTAGTCCAATGGTTATTGTAGAAAAGAAAGACGGTTTGCATAGGATTTTTGTGGATTATAGAATGCCTAACGAAAAGAGTGTACGTAGTCACTTCCCAATGCCAGTATCAATGTAATCGACGATTTTTTAGACAGTTTTAGTTAGATCTTCCCATATACTAGACGTACGTATAGTATAGGGTAAGTTATGTAATGCTGCGCGAAAAAAACAGCGAATTTTCGGCAGAAAACTCTTATTAGAGGGCCCTGGTAACGAAATATGAATAAATACAGTTGCTAAATTTAAAAAAATCTCCTAGTATGGTGCAGCCAGAATCCCTGTTTTGTGGGTCCTTGATACCGAAAAACCAACTGAAAGGAAAACGTCTGTCCGTCCGTCTGTGAGCAACGCTGGGGACTAACCCGTTCAGCCGATTTTCTCCGAAATTGATACTCCCCGATCGATCTGGCTGATCTCGTGGCCCCTTGAATTTGAAACCGATATTTTAATTTTGGGGGGTACTTTACATGATGCCCATGAGACATTTTCAACATTTAGAAAAAAAATGGCTCCAATTTTTTCTTTAAATTTCTTGTAAAAATAGAGTAAAATACAATAGTAAAACACACACGCAAATAAGGTGGTATAAGTCCGATATTCACGGTTAATTCTGAATTTTCCGAAGTTGCGAAAATTTGAATTTTATTCGCCGTCTTTCAACTACAAAATTGCACATAGAGATTTTTCCTTCAAATAAAATTTGTTCTTCATAGTGAGTTATTTTTTTAAGGTGTACCTTTTTTTGAAAAATTTAGTAGTTTTCGTGCAATATGTGCAATTTTAAAAAATTACAAAAACAAGATTTTCTCACAAACGGCTTCAAACTTTTTCTTTAAACTCTTGGTAAGGATAATGCTAAATGTTCTTTTAGATGACATAAACGCCATATTTCTCTATTCTTTTGCTTTTTCAAAAATTGCAAAAATGATTGATTGATTAATTAAGGTTTAGAGGGCGCTTCAAGTGCCAAGGTCATTGGCGCCCATGTCGAAGTATTTTATAAAAGGGAATAGGTTCAGTATGTGTTACAGATGGAACCTACCCCCTGATTAAAAGCATATACATAAAAAGAGACTTGAATTCTACATCGAGTATTCAAGTAGTATGACAAAAAGGATATATAACACGTAAAATTCATAGTAAAACTAAAAAATTGGCTGTAAAGGGGCCAAAAATAAAACAACAAAAAAAGTAAAACATTATTCTTATCTCTCAAATAAGATTATATATTCCGCTTTCCCTCAAGAAGCAAAAGAGTTTTGAGAGCGCGGAATCGTCATCTCCGAGCACCTCCCTTAGCGAGTTGCCCAGGTCATGTCTTCGTCGGTTACCAACATATTTCCTACAGTTCAGGAGGACGTGTTCCACAGACAGAACCGTCCCGCATGAGTCACAAAGGGGAGGAGTTTCTCCTCAAAGGAGGAAACCGTGAGAAAAATGGCAGTGTCCAATACGAAGACGTGTTAAAATTACTTCCTCACGCCTAGAGGAGCGAGATGAGGAACGCCAGGGAATTACAGAATTCTTTATCCCACTTAGTTTAAAAGTGCCACTCTGTTTGCCACGCTCTAAACAAAGATCGTTTCAAGTAAGCCTTAACATCGGACAATGGTACAGGAGGAACGTCGATAAGAGTATTACGAGTAGCTGATTTCGCCGCCAGGTCGGCCAGCTCATTCCCTGTGATTTCCACATGGCCTGGAACCCAACTAAGAACCAGGTCATAGTTGCGGGACATGAGACTATGAATCAGGTTTTGAACTGATTTTGTCAGGTAGTCTGACGAAGGCCGGGAGACAGCCTGAAGAGAACTAAGAGAATCAGAACAGAGAACTACTCGCTGCAACGTCGTTGATTCGATGTACTTTAGGGCTTTGAGTATTGCATACATTTCAGCAGTGAATGTACTGCACTGTGAATGAAGATGATATAATTTGGTGGCCCAGATGCAATGAAAACTACACGCCACTGCGTCATTGTGCGATGACCCGTCCGTGTACAAGAATAGATGATCCGGATAGGCTTTCCTCATACCCTGAAACTGCTTCTGGTAAACCAGAGGACTAGTATTTTGTTTGGAAAGATTGGAGAGTCTGAGGTCAATATTGGGGAGAAGGAGTTTCCAAGGGGGGATCAGGTCATTTGGGGGTTTCACAGGAGTGGGAAGATCGACATTAAGTCCCCGCAAAAGATTTCGCAATCGAATGCCTGGGGGCTGGGGTAGCGATGTTCGAAGAATATAAGAAGATTCATATTTTGGGCGAGTGATTATTCGGCGACAAGGATGATTAAAGAGTCATGACACTTTAGCACCATAAGACGCTAATAGAATATCTCGCCTTAATTTTTAAGGATGGCTCCCCAGTGTCAGCTAGAATGCACTCGATTCGGCTGGTGCGATACGCACCTGTTAAGAGGCGAATACCAGCGTGGTGTATGCTGTTGATGGGTCGAAGGGTGGAAGGAGCTGCAGAACCATACACTTCACTACCGTAATCCAATGCTGAGCGAATGAGTGCTCTGTATAACGGCAGTAGGGTAATGCGGTCGGCTCCCCATGAAGTGCCACTAAGCATTCGAAGAAGATTGAGGGGGGAGACGCATCTGGTTTGCAATGTGCGGATATGAGAGCGCCACGTGAGGGACTTGTCAAAAGTCAGCCCCAGAAACCTGGCAGAGTCAGTGAATGGAAGCTGATTTCCTCCCAAGTACAGGATTGGATCGCTATGCAAGTGGTATATTCTGCAGAAGTGCACTCCAGTACATTTAGTAGGTGAGAACTTAAAACCTGTCGACATGCTCCATTCATGCAGCTTGTTGAGCAACAGTTGGAGTTGCCTCTGGATCACTCTTATGCTGCTGGATGAACAAAAAATGGCAAAATCATCTACAAACAGCGATGCCTTGACAGGTTCCCTCACGACCAACGCTATACTATTTATGGCTATTGCAAACAGAGTGACACTTAGCACCGAGCCTTGGGGGATGCCGTTTTCAAGGGGGTGACTGTTAGACAGTTTGTCACCAATGCGAACTCTGAAAGATCTATCTGATAAGAAATTTTGGAGGAATAAGGGGAGCTTCCCCCTGAATCTCCACGAGTGCAAGGTTCGCAGAATGCCATACCGCCAAGTGGTGTCATACGCCTTTTCTATATCGAATAGTACGGCCACAAGGTGTTGTCTCAGAACGAACGAGGTTGAAATTTCCGTTGCCAAAGCGACGAGATTGTCAAGGGTTGACCGGTGTTTCCTGAAACCGCACTGAATTGGTGCGAGTAGGTTCCAGCACTTTGCAAACGCAGCTGGTGGGAGCGAGAGGTCGGTAGCTCGATGACAGCGACCGATCCTTTCCCTCCTTCAGAGCTGGGATAACTATGGCTTCTCGCCATACAGCAGGGATGGTGTGCTCTTCCCAGATGCGATTATAAAGGCGGAGGAGAAATTGCATCGCCACATCAGGAAGATGTTGTAACATTAGGTTGTGTATTTCATCAGGACCTGGAGCAGTTCTTCTGGCCAATGCAAGAGCAGAGCGCAATTCCGATATGGAGAAAGGTGTGTTGTAATCTTCAGACGCTCTGCAGAAGAAATCCAACGGACGGCTCTCCATCCTTTCTTTGATCAAAAGAAAGTCAGGAGAGTAGTTCACCCAACTTGACATGGCTTCATAGTGCGCGGCGAGTTCCTCTACAATCATATCTGGAGATGTAATCATTTCTCCGTTTTTCAAGAGACCTGGCACCGTATTTGGTGAAGAGTGTCCTTTTATCTGTCGAATTTTTCTCCATACCAGGCGTGGTGGCGTGTGACAATTGAGAGAGGAAACGTAATCTCTCCACGATGCATTTTTGCTCTCTAAGATAGTTCTTCTAGCCTTCGCCCTGCATCTTTTATATTCGATTAAGTTATCCACTGTTGGATAGTGTCTGAGACGTGCCAGTGCCTCTTTTCGAGCACTGACCGCTCTCGAGCAGTTCTCATTCCACCACGGAACGAAAGGGTGTCGCGGTTTACCACTTGCCTTCGGAATTGCGATGGAAGCAGCAGCGAGTAAAGCGCTATTAAAATGTTCTGTCATTTCATCCACATTTCCGAAGGGACCGCCTAACAGGTTAACATTATTTTGGAATGTCGACCAGTCAGCTCGTCGCACGATCCATTGAGGGGGCCGTGCACAACTACGGCGAAGTTGATCAATGTGGGCAATCGTGGGGTAATGGTCGCTTCTATAAAGATCTTCTAATATGGTCCACCGCATAGCAGTAGCAAGTGAAGAGCTGCAAAGGGCTACATCAATAGCCGTGCTAGAATTCGTAGCTACGGCAAAATGAGTTGGTTCCCCAGTGTTGAGAATAGCCAAATTCATGGTGTCGATGACAGACTCCAAAATAGCACCTCTTTGACACGTACGAGAGGAACCCCAAAGAGGGCTGTGGGCGTTTACATCACCCACAACCAAGAAAGGTGTGGGCAGTTGGTTTAGTAGACTTAGCAGGTCATCAACCGACACCGTTTGTCTAGGGGGAATATAGGTATTACATACGGTGAGTGAGAGGGACGGCAGATACACCTGCACACAAACTTTTGAAGGTCGGTGTGAACAGGGATTTCTGTAGAATGCAGCGAATCCTGGACAAAAGTAGTAACTCCGCCGTGAGCGCGGAGGCCGTCATCGACATCAACCCTATAAGGAGTGAAACCGCGAAAGTGTATGGACCGTGGTGGAGAAAGATGCGTTTCCTGTAAACAGTAAATTGATGGTGTATAACGGGACAATAAGAGTTTTAATTCGTCCCGTCGGAGAGAAAATCCGTTCAGATTCCAGGATAGGAGAGCCGTTGTTTAAGAAGTTAAGAGGATTTCTTCTTTTCCTTTTTTCGCCTCTGCCACCCGAAGGAGCGAGTGTCCACCCCGGCTGAAGTTTCCTCCGAGGCAGACTCATCCTGACCACTGCTCGACAGGCTGAGAGATCGCTCAGAGCAAGTTTCAGGAGTCGGGGTAGGTGGTCGGAGTTTGGAGGATCTATCATTTTTCTCGTCCAGGCCAGCAGGCCGTGAGACATCAGCCTTCTTGCGCGGCTGAGAAGTGGATTCTTGTTATGTCTTCGTCTGTGTTGCCTTCTTGGGTGGTGTTTTGTATTTTGTGGGAATTATTATTTTCCCACCTTGCAGAGGCGATGTCTCCTCAGGGAAGTCCACTGGGGATACCTGGGAACAGAAGTTCGCTACTGGGGGAGTAGCAAGGGAAGACTTAATACTCGTCGCATTGACCGTGTTCGCCAGAGTGCTAGAGAAAGAACGCCTGAGATCCACAGGGTTCTTCACCAGGTATCGGCGTTTCGCTTCCGGAAAAGATACCTTCTCTGTTACTCTATTTTTTTGAATCTCCCTCTCTCTGAGATATGTGGGACACTTGTTAGAGTTGGCCGCATGGTCTCCTTCACAATTTACACAGCGCACTGGTGATGAACAAGGGTTCGGATCATGCGTGGATTTACCGAACTTTGCGCAAGCAGGGCTTACTGCCATGCACCTTTGTTGTGTATGACCGAACCTCTGGCACTTGAAGCAGCGCAGGGGGTTCGGCACATTCTGCCGCACGAGAAGGTTATAATACCCACAGCTAATTTTTTCTGGGAGAGAAGGGAGATTAAAAGTCAGGATCAAGGTGGGAGTGGGGATCTCTTTCCCATTCTTCTTCCTCCTGATCCTATACACCTCCGTAACGCCGTGGCTCTTAAAAAAGAAGAGAAGTTCGTCCTCACTTTCAAGCGCAAAGTCTTCGTGATTGACCACTCCCTTACATAAGTTAAGGGTAGGGTGAGTGGTCACTTCCACTTGGAGGCCGGCAATCTGCTTGTTTTTTTGGATATTGTCAATCTGCTCGTCGGTGCGCGCTTCGAAAAGAATGGTACCATTCCTCTGTCGCACGACCGCTTGCAGCTTTCCAAAACAGTCTTCAATGGCTCGCGCGAGGCGGACCGAACTAACACTTTTGAAGGATTTTTCAACTTCAACACACGACATTACAAGAAACCGAGGTTTCTTTGGTTTGTTCTCCTCCCGAAGGAAGAAGCTATTCAAGTCTACCGTCTCACATCGCCTCTTCCTTGCGGAAGAGGGCAAGGGGTTTGTTTTGGGCTCCATACGATTGAAGCAGATTCGTCTCCGTGCTCCCCACCCCCCATGGAGCCCAACAAGGGGACACCCCACTGGGGTGCCAGGGCTGACACGGAGAAGTAGTAGGGGAATGTCACAGCGCTGCACCGCCGTGGATCCCCCCGCTCACCCTGGAGTTCAGTGCAAGACCTAGTCCGAGCCGATTGATCGGAAGTGGGTTAGCTCCCGACCGCCCGTCTAGAAGAGTCCGAGGCCAAAGCGAGTGTATTGACACCTACAAGGAATGTTCCCCAAAAATACGTAAACGTAACCCTTAGTGCAAGCCAAAAAACGTAGCACCAGGACTAGTTGGGAAACAAACAGGTCTCTCAACTGCCAGGACACACATTCCCTCCGACACAGGTCGCCATGCACGGCAAACACATGGGTGGGCGTTCAGCATACAGAGAAGGCCAGTGAGGAAGAAAAAGGAGTGAAAAGAATATACATGACATGAAATGAAAAGCAAGACGATGAAAAAAATGGAGAAAGGAACACTTGAGAGCCTTCTCTGCATCCCCCCGTCAGGACGTGGACCAACCCACCTCGATGGGTTGCAAAAATGTAATTTTGTGACTTGTCTCTCACGTCGTTAATATTTACTTTAGCGGCGATTTTTTGACATGATTGTATTAATGAGTACATGTGCTTTAAATAATGTCAAGTAAAGTTTCTCGTAAAGTGAACTGTTTTCTGTGAAAACTAGCTCAAAATTCCACATTTTCAGAAACGCTCAATCACCACTTTCTCATAATTAGCTCCAAATTTTTTCTTCAAACTTTTGGAACGGATTGTGCTAATTGCACTCATTAATATGTCGTAAAGTTTATTTTGAGTTTTTTTTCAAAAATTATACAAATGTACTTTTTTTGAAAGACATCTCACATTTTTAATATGCACATTATCAGCACTTTGCAAACATTATTATATCTGTGAGTGTAAGTGCTTCAAATGACTTTAAATGAAGTTTTTTTGTTTTGCCAAAGTTACCAGATGGGCTTTGACTCTCGACTAATATGACTATGAAATCGAGCATCGGAGTGGAGACTAAATGAAACACGTGGATGCCCTCAGTGGAAATTCTGTGATAGCCGTAGAAGGCACGGTGCCTGCATTAATAAAGAAGGAAGAAGATAAAGAGGAACGACTCTAGGTAATCAAACACCTAGTGACCAAAGAATAGAATGAAGATTATTTGATTGAGGACATTTTGAAGAATTGGTAAATGGCGAAAAAGTTATTGTATTGCCAACCACCATGCAGCAAGAGGTACTATGAAGTACGCACGACAATGTGTAATTTATTATATTACAAGTTTGTTTTATATTGAGCGATATTTGTATTGGGTTGGACATGCTTTGAAAGAGGAGACAACGCCGTCACATTTTCGTGAATAGGTTGTGACTTTTGAGAGATTCGTCTGTTAAGTGTGAGAAAAAGTTGTTGGATATTGGTCGGTGTGGATAGATGGGCGCATGTAAGAGGCTTTGCCTTCAGAATTTTGAAGGTCAAAGAAGACATGACTGCATGATAGATGTATCAATAAGAGGTTTTTCGTGGAATATATAAATATAAACGAGAGAGAGAAACAGAAACAGAGACACAGAGAGAAACAGAGGCAGGGAGACACAGACAAGGAGACAGATGCAGAGAAACAGAGACAAACACTGAGACAGAGAGACACAGAGAGAGAGAATGGATCGGAACGAAGGTAATGCACAATAATCTTTTTTACCCAAAAATGAAATTGGTACCAAAATACAAAAAAAGCAAGAACCATCTCTAACATACTTTTCTACCAAGTCGCCAAATTTGTCAACACATTTCTGCCAGCCTGGTACCAGATTCAATATACCCTGTTCGTAGAAGTTCGTTTGGTTGGAGTTTAGCCATCTGCGCACAGCTGATTTCACTTCCGCATCTATCTCCAAAGCGAAGATTACGCAAAAATGACTCGTTTTTTCAGAAAATTCTACATAACCTTTTTTAAAGAGCTAGCTATGTACACGAGACTTTGTCTGAGGTAAAATCGCTATCTACAATTTTGTAGTTTACAAATATTTTTTTGCAATTTTCAAAAAACCAAGTTTTTCCTAGAAGTAGGAATAAGACCATATTTTTTATCGTCGCTCATTACATAAGCGAAGAAAATTTAAAGAAAAAATTTGGAGCAGTTTTTGAGAATTTTTTTTTGTAAATTTTAATCGCAATTTACGCAAAAACTATTCGTTTTTCAAAAAAAAGGTACATGACCTTATTTAAAGTGCTAATTTTGTACAACCGACTATGATGCAAAAATCTCTATCTTCAATTTTGCAGTTTTTAAACGTTTTTTTGCAATTTTCGAAAAATCGGGCATATCAACGAGAATGATATCTACATCATTCCCTTAAACGTTCTTCGCACTATTGGACAACAAAATATAATCAAAAAATTTGGAGCCATTTTCTTTTAACTTTGGAAATCTCAAAATGGGCTTCATGTAAAGTACCTTCAAATATTAAAATATCGGTTTCAAATTCCAGAGGCTTTGAGACGAGTAAAACGATCCCGGAATATCAATTTTGAAGAAAATCGGCTGAAGTGTTTGGGCGCTAGCCTTGACCACAGACGGACAGACGGACGTTTTGCCGTCAATCGAATTTGCAGTATCAAGAAGCAACAAAACATGGATTTTGACTACACTACGAGATAGAGGATTTTTTTTTCTAAATTTAGCAACAGGTTTTATCCACTTTTTCGTTACCAGACCCCTGCTATAAGAGTTTTTCTGGCGAAAATTCCCCTTTTCCGGCGCACGATTACATAACTTTCTCTTCTTACGAAGTACTCTGCCCTCGTATTAATTTTTTAATATGAAGTTGATAGGAATCTCATTTTACAATTATTGACCATTCTATTCTCACAAAAGTTGATGTTATCCGAATGGAGACATCCCAAAATACTAATATGTCCTCAGAAATTGTGAATTAATAATATCTATGTGGTGTATTGAGATGGAATCAGTCAGTCCGTCAGTCAATATCTTTTTACTTTCCACTTGCAATCGCCGACCAGCATCAGTCTATGTGTAACTGCTGTGTGGGCTTGTGTGTGGCCTATGTGACTAAAGTATTTCTTGCACTGTAATAAACCCCATAACTGAAACCCAGTCACGTGTAATTTATTTAAAGAAGTATGCAATCTCTTAGAATTAATAACTGTGACGTGAACTGTTTTACATAATTATTAAAAATATTAAGAAAAGTTTACGACATCTGTTGTTTACTCCACTTCATTTCTCAAAACGTTAACTCAGAGGAACAAGTTACACGGAATTATAAAGAAAAGGTGAAAAAAAATGTTTTGGTTTCATTATTGAAACGTTTTTAATGGTTTCAGTTACGACTTCTTGGCTTAGTCACCATAGAATATATGCATTCTATATAAGGAGTCATCCATAAAATACGTAACTCTTAAGGGGGAGAGAGCGGGTCTAAGGCAGCGATACTCTGCGTTACATAGAGATAGGGAAGTGCGTTACAAGGGGTAGGGGGTTTTGAAAATACTCGAAATTAGCGTTACGTAATTTATGGACGGCCTCTAAAGGCATTGATTAATCTGAAGTTGTTTTTGATGCAATCAATATTAAATTATGGTTCGGAAAAAAAATGTATGGTTTCTTTTGCCAGAAAATAACTTAAATAATTTAATTCCAAACAATTATTTTAAAAACATAACATACTAGTTTTAAAATAGTAAAAATCTCAAAAATGGCCACATATGGTGGACAATTGACTAATACCAGAATTTAATAAGTCATATTAAATTTATTAACCAGATTAGTAAAAATAAACACAGCCAATACATTTAGAGCACATACTGTTTTCACTTAGTACAACTCGTAAATAGTAAACGATCTTACCTGAACCACCGGGGTTGGTGAGAAATTCCATCTAATTCTTTGCGCTTTCGTCTATCTCTTTGAGATTGCTCTAAGGCCAGCTTCATCTGCTCAGCTCCTGACAGATTACCTTCTTCCAGAAGCCTTAACAAGAACAGATCAAATTATTATGTGATATTGAGGATGCAAACAATTTTTCATTAAGTTGCTAATGGCAAGCAAGTTACATTATGCTAATGGCAATTTCCTAATGGCAAGCTAGTTGAATGTAGAAATTAAAGACAAAATGAATAATGAAGCATTTCACAGGGTGGCTGCACTTTTCATACCACACAAATTTCCTTGAAATTTCCTGTTTTCTTTGATAATTTTTATATTTTGCCCTCATAAAATGTTGTAACCCTACTTAGGGACGTATTAAATAAAGCAAGATTTGGGTACTGTACTAACTTAAAAATTCACCACAAGTGCTCAGAAATTCTTAGTGGAAGTTTTACCAAAGATTTTCTCTTTACCAATTCTTAATGCCAGAAATTCTTCTCCAAGAAAGGCACATTCCGAAATAATATATTCAGAGAAGGGCATATTTGTGCTCCTGACAAGTTCTGAAGAAACCTGTAAATTCCTGTCTTCATGCTAGGTGAGTTTTGAAAGAACTGTGAGGTAGATGAGAACAAGAGTTAAGAGTACCTTTCTTTATACAAAATCAATCTAATCTTTCACCTTCCATGCAATAACAAATGTTGCCAATATTAAAATATTGCTATCAGATGAGCCTTTTTCTCTGTAGCATCTGGGTTTTTCTTGTGCTGATCACAGAGAGGCAGACATCTGACTCAAAACACACAATACTTCCCTTAATATATTTTCAACTCTCTGATTTCATAGTGATGAAGACTAATAATTGAATTAGATTAATAAATAGAAATTGGGGGCAAAAATGTCCACAACGTCAGACAATTCTGCTAAAATTTGAGCAATTTTTCCCTGGCATTTCCAGGAAGTGGCCACCCTGCTTTACCAAAAATTTTAAGCAAATTGGTCATGAAAAAATTTACTCATTAATAAATTGAATTACTAGATTGTTTCGTTTTCAGAAATTATGATACACAAAAGCAAAATTTAATATTGGAAATGATCCATTCACCTTTGATCTGGTCGGAAGCGTGTGTCAGTTATAGGAAGATATTTAGCCATATCCGGATCCAATTCATTTAGTTCCATTGCGAAACGTGTAAAACCATAATATAATTCATATTCCTCAGGCATAGTACCTACAAATGTTAACAAGAACATTCATTAAAAATTGTTAGGAAGTGCACAAGTGTGCGTGAGCTGTGGATATGCAAGTGCTGTGCGTGTGGATGTATGCATGCATGGTGGGAGTGCATTTTATAATTATTGTGCTTCGTTTCTTGATTCTGCAATAACCAGAAAAAACATTTACATTGAAATAGGCAATAAGAAAAATAACCAATAACTTGCTTGAATGGAAATGGTTCTCTCAAAGGCACTGATATCAGTAAAACAAATATTCCGTTTCAATGACCTTTCAGAGAGAAATTATGACTTATAAAAATGGCCCAATTTATATGGTTACTACGTAATATGCCGGCGTCGCTGGTCGAATTCGTTTACCACGCTCCGTGAAGTAATACGCCTAGCATGGGCTACATCCCCACAACTTAAACTTGTTCTACCGGGGGAAACAAGTCCCCGGAGTGGGCTCCTGAGCGTTAGCTTTTATCCTCACCCCCCGCCGACGCACAAGTACGCCGACAGGCCGGTAACCGGATCCGGCCAGTACTCAGTTAACCCTCACGGCAACCTCCCCATACAATGCCTGGGCATGGCCGCCCTGCCAGCTCAGAGCTACTAGCTATCCGGGCCGGAGTCAATATTGTCGTATGACAAGCGCCACTCTCATGCGCCAGGACACCAAGTCCCTCCTCTAGGCCTAGAGTATTGGGTCACTGCCACGACGAAGCCAAGAGTCCTGGGAGCCACCCGAACTAAGGTCCGGGCGGCTCAGGGTCCCCATCCCGTCTTCCCACACCTTTAGGCTAGCGACCTGGGCCGGGCCGTAACCAAGGCAACCTGACGGTAGATAGTTTCCCGCCGGACTTCTAAATGTGGATTCTAGAGTACCCCGAGAGGTCTCCTTCACCCAATCCTGCCTTGCGATCGACGCCTAGGGGCCCGACTGGTGGGTTGCCGGTTTGAATCGACAACCAGGAGCTTAGCATCGCCTACTCACTGCCTCCACCTTGAAGCTAACGGCGTGAGTGCCACCGTGAAATTCAGGGTCCGGATGATCGTCTACAACTCAAGTGAACTCCGTGAAGTCATTGACGTTAAGCGAATTCAAGGCTTCGCGCGTTCCTGGATGGGTGACCGTCTAGGAACCCCGACATCTAACGGCGCGGCGCCGAGTAGAGGTCTGCGTTTTCCGCGATTTTTACCGACCAGCGCTCGCTCGCCTCTCTTCTCTCGAGACCACGCCCTCGACTGTCCTTCGCAGCAGGTTGTGGACTCCCGGGAGCCGGCGGCCGACCGAGACTCGGCCAGTTGTCAAAACCCGGCGGATCCCGTTCAGGCGAACTGCGCCACGTAACAATCGACCGACACGTCGGAGTAAATATCTAATGCCAAGTTTCAGGAAAAGGAAGGAGTATTGAGTGGTTTTTAAAATAAATCACCAATAATTTCGTTTTTTTCAAAATTTAATATATAGACGAATGTTAATATTAATTTTCAAATAATAAATTTTAATATAAAAAAGAATAAAAAGCTTTAAAAATCTCCAGTGCTCCTCTGACGCACTGGAGAACCTCGAGTGGATCTATTGCAGTTCTGCCTGTGACTTCAAAGAAAAAGCATTCAAAAGTTTTAGAGATAAATTCCGTTCTTTGTAATGAATAGGCATCGGATGTTTCGGAAATTGCCTATTTCATTCTAATGAACATAAAATCATTAATTTTCCTTCATTTTATATGGTGTAAATACAAATGCTCTGCTAAATGTAGGTGCAAATGCAATGAAATATATTAGTACCTTTCCCTTCCAATTTTGTATTTTTGTTGTCTTTTTCCAAATATTTTTGTTGTTGGCGTTGTTGTAATTTTCAGACATCTGAAACGCAGGTCTTAGTTTCTTATCCCGGCAGTAGGCGC
Source organism: Acheta domesticus (assembly GCA_031308135.1). Taxonomy (NCBI): domain Eukaryota; kingdom Metazoa; phylum Arthropoda; class Insecta; order Orthoptera; family Gryllidae; genus Acheta; species Acheta domesticus. The sequence continues at coordinate 83,909,276 of JAHLJT010004567.1, forward strand.
GCAGGGTGCCTCAGTCACCCCAGCATTGTTTTGAGCTTATTGTACTTTTAGTTTTACTTATAATCTTGCGAGCTTCTCAATATCTTTCGAGGAAAGCTTTGTGCAGATATCTCGACCCTTCTCTTCCAACTGCTTCCTGTCCTTTCCTGGAAATTTCGTCGCAAAGGCGATGGCGCGCTGCGTGGGAGCCACCGAGTCACCTCGCATAACCTTTGTTATCGCTTCCTGCCACGCTGTTCACAGTAGTTCACCCAAAGGAAGGGGGTCTCGTGGAGCTTCAATACCACTCCACAGAAGGCAATGATTCACAATTTCAGCTTTTACGATTTTTTAATTACAATTAATAGCTTATCTTGTATTGAAACGAAAAATAATGGAGTAATTGAAAAACATTGTACTCGTACATATAAAACTTTATATGCATCATTTCGTGAATACATACTTTTGCCGAATTTAAAATAATGTAAAACGTGTATATAATAGTAAATAATGTATTTTGAATTATTGAGTTGAATAGGCTAATGTGCTATGACCGCTGTTGTTTGGCCGCCGACTGAGTCGACAAATTGAGAGGCCATGGCGGCTTACATCAACTATTTCACAATAAATTAGTACGCCCAATGACGACAACATGTTTTGACAAAAGGAAAATAGTACCCATCTCATTTTTGCTTAGCATATGCGTTTTTCTTATATACTGTGAAATTATGACCAAATATTCATTGTATTTAATAAATATGCCTTATATTCGGGTTTGTAAGAAACTTAAATGACATTACAATTAGTACGCAAGGAATTATCTTCCCTTAAGCACTATAAATATATAAAAAATATAAAAATGCATGCAATAAAGATTTAAATTTATTTTCGGAGTCTTTGTTGGTCTTAATTCTTTCAAAAACTGTATTGTTTGTCTCTATAAAATTATTTCCACTCTATCGATAAATTGTTACTTTTCAACAAATTAATCGTTTAATTGAAATTTTATTTTCTTTCGATTACAATGAATTGAAAGAGTTGCGATCACTACATGCGGCTACTTTATATCCCGTACATGCATTGAGGCGCGAAGCTATCGTGCAGTCCGGCGCCGGTCGAACGACCGAGCGGCCGAGCGGCCGAGCGGCCGAGCGGCCGAGCGCTCGAGCACTCGGGCGCTCGGCGACTCCCGGGTCTCGGCGGGAGCCGCAAGGCGGCCGGTCGAAATGTCCGTTAAACAGCTATCTCTTCCCCCCCAAGCAAGGTCCCCCTCCCTTCGCCGAGCGTCGGCGCGGAGCCCGAGAGTCTCGAGCGGTTGTTTTCGCCTGATTGCAGAGCTCTAGCGCCGAGCCTCTGGCCGAAGGGGAAAAGACACTAACTACGACGAGACTGTGACGAGACTTGACAAAAATAATAACGGAGGATCTCTCTGTGCCAGCACTCAACGCCTAACAAGGGTTCGGAGACCCGTTGCGTCAATGAAGACGTCACATTCTTGTACCATTCTCCTTTCGTTGTAGCCATTCTTCTTGTTAGTTGGGCCATAGAACAAGGAAGACACACTCCTTTATCTAAGGTTAGACCTCTGTAGAGCAAGAGCAACTAGTTGGTCTTGGGCAGAGGCAGCGTTACCGCTCATTATCCTTGCCACAAGCGCGGTGTATGCTATTTCGCGGGCAAATACTTAGGATAGATAGATCGATATTTATTTCCGCAGATATATTTATGCAACCTGGTGGCAGAAACACTAAAATTTACATATTATAATTAAGAATTAATACAATGTAACTTAAAACTATTTTAAGACAATAATATTAATAATAATGATAACAATGATGACAATAAAGGCTTTAACAACAATAAGTATTAATTCTACATTTTACGGTGGTCCTGTACAGACATTTTACACCAATAAATAAACGACTTTTTATTACACTGACGTCCACTTCACTTCACTTCACTTCACTTCACTTTACTTTACAACACTCGCACTTCACTTCTCTTTCTACTTCAATATTGCACTACACTTCACAATACGTCACCACACTTCAATACGAATACTACTTAAAATATAATTATATATTTAATAAAGTAATGCATTTAATAATTATTACAATATTAATAATGGTAACAGTAATGTGTACAATACTAATAATGGTAATTTGCTTTTTGAACTATTTATTGTCATGCTATTGTTTTCCACCCACAAATGTCTATCTAGATCATCCTGCAAAATATCTTCATCTACTTCTGATTCAATAACTCGATAAATTATACAGTCATCTGCAAATAGTCGTACCTTTGATAATAAATTGTCTGGCAGGTCATTCACCAAAGCTAGAAAGAGGCGAGGTCCAATAACGCTTCCTTGAGGAATCTCTGAAGTTATCTTTGCTAGATTTGAAAATTATTGTCCAACTCGGACTTACTGTTTTCTATCTCGAAGAAGCTCACCAATCCACGCCACAACTCTGGTGTCAATACCTGACTGCAGTAATTTATGAACCGGTTTGTCGTGTGGGACAACATCAAATGCCTTCGCAAAATCTATTATTACGGCGTCCACCCTCCCACTATCATCAACTTCATCTGATATATCCTGAAAGAATGATACTATCTGACTCTCGCAAGAGAAACCATTTCTAAAACCATGCTGTCCCTCAAAGAGCCATTCTTTTTTATCCCATTCTTGTATAGTTATAATAGTATGTAATATAGTTATCAAATATTTCCATTAATTTACATACAACTGATGTAAGACTTACCGGTCTATAATTGGCTAAAACAGTTCTGTCTCCATTCTTACAAATCGGAACAACAGTAGCTAGCTTCCAATCATCAGGCACGCTTGAATTGTTGATTGAACTGTCCTGTCCATTTGGACAGGACTCAAAGAACAGGACTCCTGTACTTTTGATATTTGTCAGTTCCATTCCTTTACTGTCTAAATACTTTTAATGAGGTGAAATTTTGATGTTGAAATTTTGAAGGCGGAGCCTACCCAAAACAATTTAGGAGAAACAAAATGTGTTTTCATTACAAATTATTACGTTTATAAATAAGTCTCCAATGCTCAATTACAATGCATCGCGTATGCTTCTTAGAAGGTCTTGCGTTTTATTTCCTTAGGTTCTTCTCGTCTTTCTACAGGCAGAAAGAAAAATAAACTTCCGTTTTATACTTCTCGCTTATAATTGCGAACGTCGCCGAACGCCGCAAAAACTCCGGCGTTCGGAGTGTTCAAGTATGTGCAGTACATATCTGCGTGACGCAAATTTGCAGAAAGAAATATGGACGGCTTCATTTTGCCCACAGCTGAGTCTAGGCCACAGACATGTAGTATAATATTATGTCTACGGCTACAATGCAGGAAAGTGGAGCGGCACCGCACCACGCGGCCACACGGTACTGTGCTGCATAGCGATGGCCGACACGCAGGCAACGAGGAGAGGAGGCAGGCAGGCGTTGGGAAGGCAAGTTTCCCTTGTAGGCCGGCGGGGATTCGTCAGTTAACGCTTTCCCAATTATCCGCATCTCAATATTTAAAAAAATGTACATATCAAACTGGTGATACTATTACTGAGGCAAACGTTCTCGTAACAATAATTTTAAACTATATTTACGTTGAAATATTGTATACGTACAAATAATCCCAGTTTTTACTACTCATTCTCGGAATAACCATCTAGAATTGCTTGAAGTTTTGCCCAAAATATCGATCCCGACTTGGAACTTATTTCAAAAGAAAATTGAACTGTGCATATATAACTAATATTTCATCTCATCGCATTTCAGATTACAGTAATCCCTCAACATTCGCGAGAGTTAGGTTCCCCAAAAAACTCGCGAATGTTAAGTCTATCTTTTAATGAAGAAAGGTGGGTTAGGTTCTTGGATATCGAAAACCTGTTTAAAAAAGAAAGAAAAAATCTGACAATCAATTACAGTACAACTGATTAACCGCTACTACAAACAGAATTCACAATTAACATTCCAAAATGAAGAAATAAAATAATGTTTGAAACTTATTTCGAAGTTGAAAATGATTGGATATAGGATTTGCTAATTTTTTTGTTTGAACACATTTCTTGGTGTTCTAATATCCAAATATGAAAGAGTTCCTGCTTCTATTTTCTCTTTAATTTCGAAGTTATTTCCGTGTTTAGATCACATTCGAATGCCAGTTCCACCAGAGCTTGTTGATTTTAGAACGCCATCAAGAATTTTGACATTGAAGTTGCTCCAGGACGCAGTTTCGCTTCCGCTACTTCATCATTACCGTCGACGAGGTTTTCTTCACTGATGATTCCCCGAAGCTCCTCTACAATGAGCTCATTATTATGAGAGTTGCACAGATCCTGAATGACTTTTCTGTTGATTTGGCCAAAGCCCTTACCTCCAATTTGACGCAACTGAATTGAATTATTTTACAATTACGTTATTCTATAAATGTGAATTGTCATTCCATTTGTGTAATTTTTGAAGTAAGTTATACTGCGAGCTCCGAGGTCTGCCGAGTTCGTTTCCCAGATGATGATAAAGGAAATGAAACGTGCTCGCTTTCAAAGAAAATATACGACCAAAAGACCCATTAGCGAATGTCGAAGTCGCGAATGTTAAAACCGGAAGCATTTCTCTAATCGCGAATGTTCGGAACTCGCGAATAACGAATCCGTGAATGTCGAGGGATTACTGTACTTCTAACACTAAGAACTTTCATTGGCACGCGCTCTCCCACGACTCTTTTTTAAGAGAGCGGCGTTTGTCTCCCTAGAATCCACTTCGTGAAGCTCTTTTCCCCAATAAAATAACCCAAGCTATTTTCCTTCTTTTCGAAAATATTTAAAACCACTAGTATGGCTGTCATAGCTGAGCGGAATCCCAAGGAGATAATTCTATCCATGCGTTGAAGACTGCGGGGCATGGGGGAGGGGGACTATATTTTAGCAAATTTCAGTTTATGGCGCACCCAATCACCCAATTTGGATGAATGACATGGCGCTGGATTCAGGAAGCAGGGCTGTATCACGCTATTAGCCCTTTTTTTAAATCTTTCCGGAAGTACGAAAAGAAATTTTAAAAAATTGCTAGTTGGTTAAAATACTGTCCTTGGCATTCGCCTGGAACTGATCGGAGAAACCACACAGTGGTTGAATTCCAGCCTGCTATTTGGCTCGTGTTGAAAACTGTCATTGTTTGGACTTGAACCCTAGGGCTTCCCAGTCAAAGATATTGAGGCAACAAAATGACAAGGCTGCCTCTGAGCCTTCCAGCCAGTAAAGTGATCGGAGAGTATCTGACAAACAAGAGTCTTCCTTAAAAAGCATCTGAAAGCTTCCTTTAAAATTCAAAGTTGGATTGCATCATTAAACTGCTCGAATCATTCCACACCTGATTGAAAACCAATGATAAATCACATATTTTTATGCTAATCGTTAGTGGTGGTGAGTTAAGACCTGTAGCTTTCTTGAGGAGTTTCTTTTACACTGTACAGCAGAGCAAATATTTACAGAAATTTGAACATAAATGCTTTTCTGAGAATAAGAATGCATGAGAATCTCTGTAGCAGCAGTTGAGATAGAAAGGAATAAACCAAGTCTGCAAACGTAGCCTTTGCATATTAAGGTACATTAAATAAAAGGCAAACTAATCATATAATTATTACCAACTCTGCCTTTCACAGCACAAAAACCAAAAAACCTTCTTTCATACATTGCTGAATTTGAAAAAAGACTTACCTGGCCTCCATATACAACGAGCAGATGGAGCCACACCACAATATAAGGCCTCACTCCATTTTCCAAAAAGATTGCGCACCACTTTACCATCTTGATTAGTTACAACACCAAACACTTCATGTCTCTTAGCTGACCAATAACTAGCCTGCAAAAATGTCAAAATATCACAATTATTAATATTGTGTTGAAATGTTGAAAATAACATGGCAATCGCTGCATCTTTTCCAATAAATGTTCACAGCATTGAGCATTATTTCTATAAAAACTTTCACGACACCTCTTGAACTTGTTAATTTCATACATATTGTACATAACTCTTAATTCCAGGCGTAAGAACCTTGTCTTACTAAGGAACGCAACCGAAGAAAGCTAATCCCCACACGACACAATGACACAAGTTAATAAATTGCTTCAAACGATGAAGACCTAGATGAAAACAACAGCACCAGGATCGGACGGAATCCCCAACGTGATCCTCAGTTTAGTGGTTAAAGAATACCCTGGATCACTACCTTAAACTGGGGAAAATATTTAAGGAATGGAAACAGCAGAAGCTTATCTCACACTGAGATGACGTCATCGTTCAGACCTCTATGTCTGCTTTAAAAAGGTTTTTATGCTCTGGTGGCGATAGTCACAAAATCGCATTCAATTCCTTCAACTGAAAAGACAATAAATGCCCTGGTAGCGAAGACGGTCCCTGAGTACCTTGTGAGGATATTCGAGGACTACCTACGCGAGAGGAAAATAATATATGCGAATGGATATAGTATAAAGGAAGACATGACTTGTTGTGTCAAAGCTAGGTCTCTTTTTATGGACTCTGCTACACGATGATCTGCTTCACATTGAGCTTCCGAAGAAAAGGAAGACTGGTGCAACCCTCTCCAGACTCAACTCAGGAGGACCCAGAGAAAGTAAATGAAGCGTAATCTGGTGCAGACTCCAGAATGCTGTATGCTGCCCCAGTGTAGGCTGAGACTCATTATAAAAGTCAGTATGACAGAAATATTTACAGATTCAGAGAGGGATGGCATTGAGGACAATTTTGGGATATCGTTCTGTATCAAACAATGTAGTCTTAATACTGGCCAGTATATCCCCTATCGAGCTTCTAACTCAAGAAAGATAAGCAATGTGCTTAAGGCTGAAAGCCGCTAATCAACAAATGCGCCCACCGACAACAAAGCAGTCAAAGCAAAGTTGCCAAACCATCTTCTCTGTAAATGGCAAAGCCGATGGGAATTGCTTTATTTGGAACTGCTCACATTTTGCGAAAAGAATTGCAGAGGCACCGACAGTCTCTAGATCTTCTCCTTAGGTAGCTAGTTGCAACCTGGAGTAGATTTTATATTCAGCCGACCCATAACACCTTTGGTCGTGATACAGAGGAATAATAATAATAATATAATAATAATAATGATAATAATAATGATAATAATAATGATAATAATAATGATGATAATAATAATAATAATAATAATAATAATAATAATAATAATAATAACCGAAAGGCAAAGCTGTTACTCCTTCAAAAGATGACGTCGAAGCGTTTTGGGCAGGAATCTGGGAAGAGAGCAGATCCTACAACAAAGACGCATCTTGGCTTCAATCTGAAGTTGATGCTGCCGATGAACTTGTAGAATCAGTAGAAGATGTTCACCAATTCTCGGAAGAGGACCTCTTCCAAGCAATTGGGAACATGGGAAACTGGAAGTCCCCCGGGATTGATAAGATCCAGATTTATTGGATTAAGAAATTAACAGCAATACATTCTCATCTAGCAAAGGCTGTTAATAAAATTTTTGAAAACCCAAAGGAAATTCCGGAATGGCTCACACGCGGCATCACGTATTTGCTACCCAATGCGGGAGACAGCTCTTTGGCGAAGAACTACAGGCCAATTACTTGTCTGCCAGTACTGTACAAAGTTATAACTTCAGCCATAGCTGACAAAATGTACAGACATCTAGAGAAGAATCATCTAATGCCAGCTGAACAGAAAGGATGTCGTAAAGGCTCTTATGGCTGTAAGGAAATCCTCCTACTGAATAAAGTCATCTTGAATGATGTAAAGAAACGAAAACGTAATTTGAGCATGGCTTGGATTGACTACCAAAAGGCCTTTGATAATGTACCACACGATTGGATTTTGAAGACACTGGAGATCTATCGATTTCATCCTAGACTTATTGAATTTTGCAAGGCTAGTATGAAGTCGTGGAGTACCAGGTTACTAATACACAGCGGAAAGGAAGCAGTAGAACCCAGAAGTATTCAGATTAACAGGGGTATTTTTCAAGGAGATTCACTATCCCCTCTGCTGTTTTGCATTAGTTTGATTCCACTATCGAGACAGTTGTCGCAAGCTGACTTTGGTTTTAAGCTCCATGGTGATGAAAGGCCAGTATCTCATTTGTTTTACATGATGATCTGAAAGTGTTTGCTAAGAATGAAGCGATTCTCTCCCAAATGCTGTCAGTCGTGAGTGACTTTAGCAATGACATCTGCATGACGTTTGGTCTTGACAAGTGTGCAAAAATCAATTTAAAAAGAGGGAAACTCACAACGTCTGAGAACATTGAAATTGATACGCACACTGTGATTCAAGATCTTGAGCCAGGTAAATCTTACAAATATCTGGGCATTGAAGAATGTGAAACCATCTCGAATGACAGAATGAATGAGAGAATTCGTAGGGAGTATTATAGGTGAGTGAGACTTGTCCTGCAGTCCGCTCTGAATTTCGAGGAATAAAATATCTGCAATAGTAGTTTGGCGGTACCTGTAGCCGAATACAGTTTTGGACTAGTGGACTGGACTGAGCAGGAAATTCGCACTCATGGATCGAAAAAACCAGAAAACTGCTAACAATGCATCATGTTTCCCACCCTCGATCTGATATACATAGACTTTATGTGTCACGTAAGGAAGGAGGAAGAGGCCTCAGACAAATTGAGGCCTCCTGGCACAACGCAATAGTCGGGTTGGGGAAGTATGTAGTCAGCCACCAAGATGACCCTCTAATGAGGCAGGTCATGAAATCTGACCGAATAATGGGAAACAGAGGCATTGTTAGTGTAGCAAGAAGCATTGCGAAGAAAACTAGGCAAGACACGTCGAATAACACAGACACTGAACTTCTGATGCTACTTAACATGAAATTTGAGACACAGAAAATGTTAAAGAAATCGTGGAGAGACAAACCACTCCACGGACAATACCTAAAGAGAATGGACAAGGTGCAGATCAATAAAGATCAATCATTTATGTGGCTTAAAAGGGAGAAGAATGAAGCCAGAATCGGAAGCACTTGTAATAGCTGCCCAAGATCAGGCCTTGAGAACACGACATTATGATAAAGCGGTTCTCAAAATTTCCCAAGATGATAAATGCCGCATTTGCCTGGAGCAAGGTAGAAACCATTGATCATATTGTCTCAGCTTGTCCAATCCTAGCAAAGACCGAATATCTGAAAAGACATGACAGGGTGTGTAGCTACCTAGACTGGCAGATCTGTACCGCCCTCGACGTTCCAAACACATGCGCCAAGTGGTACGAACACTCACCAAAACCGGTGACGTCTGTTGGATTGTGTACGATATTGTACGACCAACAAATTCAAACTGATCGCACGATAGCGGCAAACAAACCGGATATAGTTATCCGGGATTTGGCGAAAAAATCGTGTTTACTTATCGATGTTGCTGTACCTTGCGATCAAAACGTCGTTACCAAGGAGGCAGAGAAACGTCTTAAATACAAGAGTTTGGAAATCGAGATCAGCCGAATGTGGGGCGTAAAAGCACAGGTCGTCCCGATAGTTATCGGAGCTCTAGGATTTGTTCCGCAAAATTTGTAATAACTTGTCTAAACTCCCAAGTAATTCAAAAGACTGGGAAGTGCAAGAAATTGCTTTATTTGGAACAGCCCACATTTTGCGTAAAGTATTGTAGAGGCACTGATAGTCATTGGATCTACTCCTTAGGTAGCTGGTTGCAACCTGGAGTAGATTTTATATTCAGCAGACTCATAAGATCTTTAGTCGTGATGTAATGGAAAAATAATAATAATAATAATAATAATAATAATAATAATAATAATAATAATAATAATTGGCCTGTAGTTCTTCGCCAGAGTGCTGTCTACTCCTTTGGGTAGCAGGCCAATTACTTGCCTGCCAGTAATGTACAAACTTATAACTGCAGCCATAGTTGACAAAATGTATAGGCACCTAGAGAAGAACCATCTGTTGCCAGTTGAACAGAAGGGATGTCGTAAAGGTTCCTATGGCTGTAAGGAACTCTTGCTTCTGAATAAAATAATTCTGAATGATGTAAAGAAACGAAAACGTAATTTAAGCATGGCTTGGATTGACTACCAGAAGGCCTTTGACAGTGTACCACACGATTGGATTTTGAAGACCCCGGAGATCTATCCTAGACTTGTTTCATCCTAGACTTGTTGAGTTTTGCAAGGCTAGTATGAACTCGTGGAGCACCAGGTTACTAATCCACAGCGGAAAAGGGAGTAGTAGAAACAAGAAGTATTCAGATTAACAGGGGAATTTTTCAAGGAGATTCACTATCCCCTCTGCTGTTTTGCATTAGTTTGATTCCTCTATCGAGACAGCTGTCGCACACTGACTTTGGTTACAAGCTCCATGGTGATGAAAGGCCTGTATCACATTTATTTTACATGGATGATCTTAAAGTGTTTACTAAGAATGAAGCGATTCTCTCCCGAATGCTGTCTGTCATCAATGATTTTAGCAATAACATCTGCATGAAGTTTGGTCTTGACAAGTGTGCAAAAGTCAACTTAAAAAGAGGCAAAATGACCACGTCAGAGAACATTGAACTTGATAGACACACTGTGATTCAAGATCTTGAGCCAGTAAAACTTACAAATATCTGGGCATTGAAGAATGTGAGACCATCTCAAACGCCACAATGAAAGAGAGAATTTGCAAGGAGTATTATAGAAGAGTGAGACTTGTCCTGCAGTCCGCTCTGAACTCAAGGAATAAAATATCAGCAATAGGTAGTTTGGCGGTGCCTGTAGCCAAATACAGTTTCGGACTAGTAGACTGGACTGAACAGGAAATTCGCATCATGGATCGAAAAACCAGAAAACTGCTTACAATGCATCATGTTTCCCACCCTCGAGCTGATATACATAGACTTTATGTGTCACGTAAAGAAGGAGGAAGAGGCCTGAGACAAATTGAAGCCTCCTGGCTCAATGCAATAACCAGGATGGGAAAGTATGTAGTCAGCCATCAAGACGACCCACTAATGAGGCAGGTCATGAAATCTGACCGAAGAATGGGAAACAGAGGCATTGTAAGTGTAGCAAGAAGCATTGCGAACAAGACTATGCAAGACACCCAGAATGACAGAGACACTGAACTTCTGATGCTACTTAACATGAAATTTGAGACACAGAAAATGTTAAAGAAATCGTGGAGAGACAAACCACTCCACGGACAATACCTAAGACGAATGGAGAAGGTGCAGATCAATAAAGATCAATCATTTATGTGGCTTAAAAGGAGAAGAATGAAGCCAGAATCGGAAGCACTTGTAATAGCTGCCCAAGATCAGGCCTTGAGAACACGACATTATGATAAAGCGGTTCTCAAAATTTCCCAAGATGATAAATGCCGCATTTGCCTAGAAGCAGGTAGAAATCCATTGATCATATTGTCTCAGCTTGTCCAATCCTAGCAAAGACCGAATACTTGAAAAGACACGACAGGGTGTGTAATTACCTCCACTGGCAGATCTGTACCGCCCTCGAAGTTCCAAACACATGCCCCAAGTGGTACGAACACTCACCGAAACCGGTGACGTCTGTTGGATTGTGTACGATATTGTACGACCAACAAATTCAAACTGATCGCACGATAGAGGCAAACAAACCGGATATAGTTATCCGGGATTTGGAGAACAAATCGTGTTTACTTGTCGATGTTGCTGTACCTTGCGATCAAAACGTCGTTACCAAGGAGGCAGAGAAACGTCTTAAATACATAAGTTTGGAAATCGAGATCAGCCGAATGTGGGGCGTAAAAGCACAGGTCGTCCCGATAGTTATCGGAGCTCTGGGATTTGTTCCGCAAAATTTGTGTAAGAACTTGTCTAAACTCCCAAGTAATTCAAAAGACTGGGAAGTGCAAGAAATTGCTTTATTTGGAACAGCCCACATTTTGCGCAAAGTATTGTAGAAGCACCGACAGTCACCGGATCTGCTCCTTAGGTAGCTGGTTGCAACCTGGAGTAGATTGTATATTCAGCCAACTCATAACATCTTTAGTCGTGATGTAATGGAATAATAATAATAATAATAATAATAATAATAATAATAATAATAATAATAATAATCTGGCGCCAGAAGAAAATGCTTGCAGAAAGGGTGCTCAAGGTTGCAAAGAATTATTGATAGTAGATAGTGTAGTAGTCAATCAGGCTACAAAAAGACACCGCAACATTTCTTTAGGATGGATCGACTATACAAAGGCCTTCGATTCGATACCTCATTCGTGGCTGTATGTCCTTCGCCTCTACAAAGTAAATGACCAGTATGTGAACCTAATCCAACACTGCATGGCAACTTGGCGTACAAAGATAAGTCTCATTTGCTGGAGGCAGATATACCACCAAGGAACTGAGGATCAAACGAGGCATTTTTCAGGGCGATAGTCTTAGTGCCTTATGGTTTTCCCTAGCTCTAAACCCTCTCAGCAGAATGTTAAGAGATTTGAGGATGGAATATCAAATCACCAAAAATCCTGAAGCACATCAAAATACCTGGGGCATTTTGGACATAACACATTTGGACATTTGGAGAATTCCAGATAGGAGGGGAAAATAATATTATGGATGAGGGCGGAGATCGAGCATGTCGGAGGTTCGTGTTTCTGAAGGCGGATAATCCAATATTGCGTTCCTTAACCGAAATAAACCAGAAGTTAGAAAACACTTAACAGTCAAATGCACATTTGTACATTAAATCTGACGAAGTCGATAGGCAAAATACAGACAAATTCGAAAAGGCAAAGGAATTTTGACGAAATTACTAAGAACTAAACAGAATAAATAACTTCTGAAAATAAAGAAATTAATTTTTAAATAAATTGGAGATCGGATAAATTAGAAGGCGAACTAGTAAATACAAAAACCAAACTTTGGGGGGGATCTTTAAAAGACACCAGTCTTTGTGGGACTTGGATTTCCACCAAGTAAAAAAAACGGCTTCCGCCTCCATCCCAGTACTGCTTGAGGGCATTTCGTGAGGGCACTATCCTGAGGTGCTGTCATGTAGTTACCTGTCGACTCTTTGCCTTCTCTCTTTTTCCTGCACAATGACTTTTGCCAATTTTTGGACACTATTCCAAGTCTTTAGCGACTTGAGTGTCATATCTAACTTCCACTGTAAGTGTTTTGTCTAATTGCTTACAAGTCTTTCCCAAAGCGGGCAGTGCAAAAAAGAATGCTCAGCTGTGTCATTTAGCTCACAGTATGTGCATCGCTCGTCCTCAGTTTTTCCTATTCTTTTCGCATAAATTATCCATGTCCTGTCAGTATTTGCGTCACAAAATAATCTCGTTTCCTGTGCTTGCATTTAAGCCACTTTTCAATGTTCGGAATTAATGCCTTGGTCCATTGGCCCATCGACTCTGTTGCATTCCACTTTTCTTGCCAGTCGTGTAGGATTGCTTCTCGAATAATTGTTGTTTTTCCTTTACGACATTTCCGACGTTTCTTTCGTGTATAGTTTTCCTTTCTTTGATTTGCAGGTCAATTGGTATTACCCCTGCGAGAACTTGCACAGCTGCTGTAGACGCGGTCCTGTATCCGCAAGTTATTCTTAACAGCGTTTTCCTCTGTACCTTTTCTAGTGCTGCTCTCAACATTTTCCTCTGTAGTGCTTTGGACCATATGGGAGCAGCATAGAGTAACATCGAGTTGACTGTGCTGCAGAGAGAGACTCTTTGGCAGTACCTGTGCCTCCGATGTTAGACAAGAGCCTTGATAGTACTGCCATCTTTTGCTCCGTTTTCCTGGTGCTTTCGAAACGTATCGCTGTACATTCCCGAAACGTATCACCTAGCATTACGCCCAGGTATCTTACCTCCTTGCTTTGATTGATGACCTTGTTCCTTAGCAGAAAGTGAACGCGTTGCCTTTTCCTTGGCCTCTTGAAAATAGTGGAACTAGGGTTTTTGTGGAACTAGGGTCAGTACATTGATCTGCATCCACCTATCGATTATTCACAGTGATTCGTTGGCCCTGTATTTGAGTTACTCGGCTTCTTCAGCCGTGACAACCAGTGCTAGATCATCTGCGAAACCTATCAATGTTGCCTCGCAAGTCAGCTTAAGGTTAATACAAGATACAATCCGTCATACAAAATATTCCACAAGAGTGGCCCTAGTACCGACCCCTGTGGAACACCTGTTTACATTTCCAAGTTTTCGCTCTTCCCTAGTTGTATTGTCCTTTTCTGGAAGTAGCGCGTTACCAAGGCTACTAGGTATAACGAAATTTTCCTTCTTTTCAGCTCCACAATGATGTTCCATGCAGCGGTGTTGAAGGCATTTTTGACGTCTAATGTAATCAGCACAACCCATCTGTCGTCAGTTCCTTTTTCAGTCTTTTATTTATAAGACATTCATGCATTTTTCTTAAAGTGTTTAGCATGCAGATTGGTCGGTACGTTGGTGTAGCTTTCCTGCTTTTGGGAGTAGCACTAGCTTTGCCACCTTCCAGGTTGCCACCTTTGCCACCTTCCATGATTGCTTAGAAGGATGTTGCGCGATGTCGGAGTTCCACCAATAGGGTACGGGTTTTTTTTTGTTCCTGTGGGTGAGCTGGCATCGCAAGACTTCCTTTAGGACGTTGACCGTCTCTTCTACCACAGACCCTTGATGTTCGTCGGCTGCCATTCCGTTACCGATCATCCACTCTAGAGCCGTTCTATATACACGCCAGTGCCAATTATAGTTTGGTTTAGTTTTCTCTGTGCTCGGTTTATTTCCATTTTCGTGTAGCGCAACTTCAAAGTAAATGAGTTTGTGGTCGCTGAGAATTTCTTCGACGAGTACCCTCCAGTTCTTTATCTTTTTTCCTACACTTGGTATGGACCAGGTTATGTCTATGTACGACGCGCTATTTCCCCGCGTGAATGTCGGAACTGTTCCTGTGTTATGCACCACGAGATCCAATGCTGCAGCGCACTCAGTCCAGTACTCCCACTTTTTGTCCTGTGGGATAGGGGATCCCCACTGTGGTGATTTGACATTTGGGTCACCCAGGACATTGCCTTCCCAGCCTGTGGCTCTACAGTCTTGCATTATTGCATTGACCTTTGATTAAACATTTTGCCAGAGGAATGTTAGATGAACTGTAACAGCAGTAAATCTGACAGTTATCCCGATATATGCATAAGTATCCCTTTTCCGTTTTTATCTTGCGTACACATAAGTTCTTGTTTAGGAAGAACACGGCCTTTATCATTTGCTTATTCGGTATTGGCTACTCTTGTTTTGTTTGGTTCACTGGCGAGGATCAGATCCACTCCCTTTCCTATTGCTATTGCATGCACCATATCATGGCTCCTATGCGATCTCATCAGGTTGGCTTGCAGGGTTTTTAGGATTTGTCTGCCCATATTTTACTTAAGATCCTTACTGCTCTTGCTTCAAGTACTAGCCGCCGGAACTGAGGGCACTTCATTTGCTTCACTCTATGACCTTCTTTCTGGAATTTGATGCAGAAGGGCTGTGTCGCACACTTCTTAGATTTGTATACCTTTTCTCCACAATTGAGTCAGTTATTAGATGTCTTCTTCTTCAGTACAAGTTTTTGCTTTAAGGCCAAAACCATGACACCTATAGTATCTCAGGGTAATGGTCACCCTCTCTTTCACATGGCAGTCTCCCCATCCAACTCGTAGTTCTTGCTTTCTTATTAAAAACTTTGCTAGCTCTGCAGGCAATACCACCGTTGCATTTTTATTTCCAAATCTTCCGGGTCTGAGTGAGAGAACACTAAAAACCGAACTGCAGGAGAAATCCGCGGTGAAATATATGTAAAGTCGAAACCACTACAAAAATTATCCAACTGGCAAAGCGAGCGATTCAAAATCAAGAGAAATTTGGGGCTTAGATAATTCGCCAAGATGGTTTTAATAAAAACATTGAAAGTACAAGAGGCAAAATGAAGGGGTCAGTTACGAGCTTACAACGATCTACGCGGTAACAATGCGAGCAGGTGAAAAACTTGCAAGATTTTTCAAAAACTTGCATCAACGAAATAATTGAAGTTTCGCAACAACATAGTACGCGATTAAATAAAACAGAAGAATCTGTTAGGACTGCGAATGAAAATATTAAAACTACTATTCAAAATTAAATAGAGGGAATAAAGTTGCAGGAATTAAGACGAGTGGATGGAGCGAGCGAAGAAATTAAGAGAAAAACTGCGGATTGAAACAACTGGTGCGAAAGTACGTGGACCTTTTCGGAGAGTTGACAGAACTGGTTAAAGGAGATAAATTCAAAATAGAACTGAAAGACGCGAGACCATTTGTTACAAAGTCAGTATCAGATACCGCAAGTTTACAACGAGCGTGTAGAAGAATAACAGAGAAAGGTGTGTTTAAGAAGTCAATAACCCCTTACGTTAGTCCCCTAGTCGTGGTAATCAAGAAGAATGGAAATATTCGTCTGTGTCTTCATGCTAGGAGGTTGAACGCGGTTACAATTCCCCGGTATAAAGACCCCTCACAGGAAATGGAATAGGTCGTCAAATTAGGGAAAACATTTTGTGCCTTTGTTCCGCGTTTTGGCAGATTAAAGTGGAACCATTTTTTAACACTGCACAAAGGGCACGCTACATTGCCCGAAAATTACTAAAATTTTCAAATAAATGTACAACACCTTATGGAAAGAACTCACTAAGGAAAACAAATTTTATTTCACGGAAAAATCTCTATCTTCAATTTTGTAGTTGTCGGAAGACGCTGCAAACATTCAAAATTTTGCGATTTTCGAAAATTCATAGCAAACCGTGAAAAACGGACCTATACCACCTTAGTAAGTGTACTCTTAAAAGAAATTCCTATTATTCTATTCGTTGGATGAGGAGATTTACCTATTCTTACAAGAAATTTAATTTGGGGCCGATTTTCAGAAAATTTTGAAAATGTCCGAGGGGCTTCATGTAAAGTACCCCCAAATTTTGAAGAAAGCAGCGCCTCAAGTCGAGCCAGATTGACTGGGGAATACCTACTTTGGAAAAGATCCTACGTATGGTTTAGGCGCTAGTGACGTATGGTTTGCGCACAGACAAACTGACGGACGGACGGACTGTTTTGAAAAACACACACACACACACACACACAACAACAACATCAACAACACTTTTTCAGTATCAAGAGACCCCAAAACGTGTATTTCTGTTGAAATTTCGAAATCGATTTTCCGCAGCATTACATAACTTTCCCTACACTACGTATATTACTCCGTATATACGTATGTATACGGAAAAGTAACAAAATCCACTCCACTGAAAGAAAGTTTAGAGAGGAAGGTTCCACGAAAACTTTGGCTCTAAA
Source organism: Acheta domesticus (assembly GCA_031308135.1). Taxonomy (NCBI): domain Eukaryota; kingdom Metazoa; phylum Arthropoda; class Insecta; order Orthoptera; family Gryllidae; genus Acheta; species Acheta domesticus. Next base: position 83,926,615 of record JAHLJT010004567.1, read on the forward strand.
ACCAAAGGAAAGTAGGTTGAATGAACTCTTGGAACGATCTGTACTTCAAGTTCGTAAAAACCCTCGGTTAAATACTCCTCAATTACGTGTCTTAGAGGAAAAAGTATCTAAAAAGATGTCCGTATGGTATCCATAATCTCATCAATGAATTGGATCTTACCAACCCCTTAGAAAACACACAACCCACAACATAACTGTTCCATCATCATATTTCACTGTGGAAATTGTATTCATTCACCTGTAATTGCTTCCTCCAGACCCGACGTATCCTATCTGACCCGGAGAGATTTATTTTACATTTGTCAGACAAACTTACACTGTCCCAATATTCGTCTCCCTTATTCACATGCTCTCTAGCAAATGCAAGTCTCTTCTTGCGTAAGTTCCCTTCCATGAAACCCGTTCTTCCATAAAACACGACGAACAGTCTTAAGAACTTGACGTACACTTGACGAACGGTTTTTACGAACTTGAAGTACAAATCGTTCCTCGCTTTCATTCAACCTACGTTCCTTTGGTTTTCGTGGCAACTTTTTCATAGAACCTTGCTCTCTAAATTTTCTTACAGTGCACTGAACAGTGGAGGGGCTTTTGTTATCTATTCGACCTATTTGGCGCAAGGAATAGCCCTTAAGTGCTAAGTTGAAAATTATCCCTTTCTCATTGGAAATGGGCCCCTTCTGCTTTGCCGACTGTTGCCTTCTAGCGGAACTATCCCTCCAGAGCGCTTTGAGACCTAGGAAAACAGCCAAGGGCTCGACGCTGAAAAAGTACTTATTGCCACTCACTTCCACTGTACGAATAGCAAAGTTGTAACGAAAGTGATTTGTTTTATTCAAAATTAATATTATGTTAAACATACATTCATGTAATTAATTTTTATTGACATTATATACTTGTTACTAATGCAATTAGTCCACAATTTCAAAAAAGACATTATTTTAAAATATTTTACGAGATATAACTTTTTGTTACTAAATCTGAGTGTACGAATAAGAATGTTAGATACTATATGTCAGAAGAAGAAAAATCGAATCAACGCTACGAAGGCGAATGGCGAGCTATTGTGTAGGAAAGCCCGAGGCCTTTGATTTATATGGACCGATTAACCGTGGACGGATTAACACATCTGGGGCTGACTACCTTTCGTTTAAAGCAAGAATCATGCAATTTGGTAAAATTTCCTTGTAAACAAAAACCCTAAGTGTTTTAAGTATATAGATATTACAGATAAGAAATGCAATATTCTTAAAGTAGTAAATAAAAAAACTGATAAAAAAACTGCCCCAAATAATATGAAAAAAGTTACCTCTGAAGTAAATTTAATATCGTGACCGTTTTCGCTTGTAGATTAATTTCCTGTCTTTATTTAATAATACTTTATATACCTTGGCCCCACGTAAGTCACTCAGAGCACTTTCATATGGATTAATTATAATGTGCGACATGCAATTCAGCGATCTTTACGCTTCGCCGACTTCTACTGTTCTCTAAGCTGCCTAAGATCGTTCTGTATTTTTTACCTCTGGATATAATGACTAGAGACCGGATTTTTATGTAATTACTTATTTTTTACCTTTCTTCTTAGCGTTCTCAAACTTATAATACTGGCGAATCATCGCTCTCCTAACACAATATCCAATTTTTTCGTTACATATTTTTACATATTTAGTACTATATTACATATTTTACATATTTTGTTATTTTCACAAAATATTTACTTTATTCGACCAATTTTCTTGAATTTTATTCAGTATTTCTTTTACGAAATGAAGTATTTTCAAAAAAAACAGCATTTTTCTTTCATTATTGGTGAAATGTAGGTGTGAAATGTATCATTGTCGCCACGTTTCGTGACCTTTAGCCTTAATTTCCGAGAAACTTTGGCGATCGCTGACGAGTAACACTTCGACAAGAACGTTGCACGCTGCAATGACTGTTTGCTGGTCGTAGTTTTCAACATGGCTTCTATTGCATCTAGTCTGACTCAAGTTACATATAGCCTGGCTTATACACCTTGATTCACCTTTTTCTGGCTGTTAAACTAGTGTCCTGGATAACAATAGATTATTATTTATTTATTTGGTAAAAAAACAGTAAAAACTGTATATGACGTGTGGGGAAAGAGATTATCTGCGCACATTTTCTTGAGGCCCAGAAAAAAAGAAAAGAAAAGAAAAAAAACAGCAGCAACATTTGAAAAACTAGAAACAAGAATTATTATTTTAAAACTAGAAACAAGAATTATTATTTTAGAAAAATAAAAATTTGAAAAATATTTGTTGCCGAGTTATAGAAAATCAATTTCAACGGTAAATGAACTGCTGATGTGATTCTTCTGCATTGCTAACAAAATAGTAATGAATATCAGTTCTCCTCCTAACATTACAAGCAAAAGGAGTGCTGAACAAAACGTGCGCACAGTTACGTCCGCTACATTTACGTCCAGAAGCAAAACAAGGGGCCATCTCATCATTTGCTCAATGGATCAGTGAAACTGGACGAAAACCTGATCTAGATGGGGGTCATTAACCCGGAAGCTGAAGTACATTACTTGTTACGGGCGTATTAAATATTTTTATGTATATAATACAAATGTAAACTAATTCATTATATATCATTGTTTTGTTACAATAAACATTTTTCTTTTTGACGATCAGTATAGTCTCTAATTGTACAGAAACAGTTATGCAGCAGAAAAGATTGTACTTTTAAATTAAATTTATGAACCAACTTTGTTTAATGCCATCTGGCAATGCGTTGTAAAGTAACGTACATGTATTTTATGTTGATTTCTTGTACTGAGCTGTTTATACTGACACTTGATGCACGTTATTTCTACGGCGTGTGTTGTAATTGTAAATAGCGATATTGCATGAAAATATGTTCCCTCCGTTAGTAGGCCATTTTTGACAAATATTACAGATTCGTATATAAATAGACAAGGCAATGGTAAGATTCCAAGCTCAATGAAAAGAGGATTGCAGGGATCACGTGGAAGGCATTTTTTCATTATTCGAATAATTTTCTTTAGCAATCTGAAGGTCTGAGTACTACAGGATGACCTTCCCCAGAATATTACGTCATACCTCAGGCGGGAATGTACATTTGCAAAATAAACGCAACGCGCTGCATGAAGGCTGACAGAATTTGAAAGAATTCTGAATGCGTAACATAATGAACTTAATGTAGTGTTTAATTGTGTTATATGTACATTCCATTTGAGGTTTGATTCAATTGAGAGACCTACAAATTTTGTTACCTCAACATCAGCTAATTGCATATTGTTCATTTTCAATGGAAAATGCGATTGCCGATTTGAAATGCAAAAAATGCATTGAAACAGTTTTTCTTTCGTTAACAATTAATTTGTTATTATTAAACCAATTTGAAACTTTTGAAATCGTACTATTCACTGCTTCTTTTTTGCAAAGAACATTCGTGTCGTCTGTAAACAGAACCTTTCTTCCATTTTTAATAGACGAGGGCATATCGTTTACATATAACAAAAAGAGGACAGGACCTAAGATCGAACCTTGCGAGACCCCATGCTCAATTGGCAAAGAATTGGAAACATAAGTATGTAATGTCCTTTCGTGCCAGTACGGTATTTCTACTCTTTGAGTCACTTTTAAGGTACGAAGTTATCCAATCTAGGGCAATACCACGAATTCCATACGATTCGAGAGAGCAAGATGTTATTATGATCAATAACGTCAAAATCTTTCGAAATATCTAAGAATATTCCAATGGGTACTTCATTTTGGTCTATTGATGAAGCAACATCTCTGAGAAAAGAAAAAAATGGAAGTTTCCGTAGATTTTGATTTTCTAAAACCGTGTTGTGAGTCTGAATTTTGAATTTAAATTTTTGTTTCCTTTTTTAAAAAGTGGCTTAATTTTGCTGTTTTGAAAATATCTGGAAATATTCCTGTACGTAAATAAGCATTGAAAATGTGAGTTAAGGGATGTCTAGAGGCAGTTGCACAAGTTTGTAATAAACAATCCGGAAATTCATCTAAACCAGATGAATATTTATTTATTAGTTTACTGATTATTCTGACGATTTCGTTGGGAGAAGTTTCGAAAATAAACATCGTATCGGAAATTTTTTGGAAGCATAAGATGTTGAATTTTGTGGTTTAGTCCCTTCGTGAGATCAGACGCAATTATAGAAAAGTGTTTGTTGAAGAGATTGGCAACTTTTTCCGGATTACTCGTTTCTCTTCCATTATCCTTTAAAATAACATTCTCTACGAGGTATCGAGATGATGTGGTTGTATTTTTTACGATATCCCACGTTGCTTTAGTTTTGTTACTAGCGCTCAAAATGTCCCGACTATTTTTCATTACTTTCGCATGAACTATTACTTTCCTTCTTCTTCTTAGCCGTTTGGTTGACCCTTATGTGGGTCTTACGGCGCGTAACTTCTTCTTCCACTCTTCTCTGTTCCAAGTCCCAGGAGGTATCTGACATCCAGCCAATGTCTTCTCTACCTCTGTCTCTCCAACCAGGTCGCGGGCGGCCTCTTTTCCTTCTTTTTTGCGGTTGCCAATCCAAAAGCTTCTTTGGAAGTCTATTGCTCTGCATTCTCTGCACGTGTCCAAACCATAACAGTTGTTTCCTTTCAATTTCGTGCAGTATATCCTGCTTCAAACCCATAATCTCTTTAATTCTTTCATTTCGTATTTTCTCTCTTCTTGAAATGCCAGCTGATCTTCTAAGAAAGTCCATTTCCATTACCCTCAACTTTGTTCTCATTTGTTCCGAGAGTTGCCATATCTCAGCACCATACAGTACAACACTTTGGATTATTACTCTACGTATCATGAGTTTTGTTTTTTATGTTCTTGTCCCATAGGATAGAATTCAGAGAACCGATGTGTTTTCTGCCTTGTTTAATCCGTTCCAAAACCTCTTTCTCATAAAGTCCCTGCTTCCCAATTTTCACCCCTAAATATTTAATTTCTTCAGTTTCTTAATTTCATTTCCTGTACCCATAGTTATGTATTCATTATTAGTATTGAATGCCCAGTACATTGTTTTTCCTAAGTTGAGTGTCAGTCCCCACTTTGCGTATTCATCTCTGATCCTTATCAGCATAAATTCTATATCATCTTGGTCGTGCGCCACGATTACCTGGTCATCAGCGAACTGTAAAGTGTAAAGAGTAGAGTACATATCCAACGGTATTCCCATTCCCGCACAACTCCTTTTCTATTTCTGCAGAACCTCATTCACATAGATTTTAAATAATGTCGGTGAAATGCAGCATCCTTGCCTTAAGCCTTTCGTGATTGGGAATGATTCTGTCAAGTGCTTTCCTACTTTCATTTTTCCTGCTTGCTCTGAATATAATTCTTTCACTGCAGCAATAAGACTACTATTCTGATTTAGATGTCGCAGGACCTCCCATAATTTATTTACTGGCACATTGTTATACGCTTGTGCGATATCGAGGAAGACGATGTGTAATTCTCTTCCCGTTTGCCACTTCTTTTGCATTATTTGTGATAAACAGAATAAGTTATCAATGCAAGGGCGCCCTGCTCGAAAGCCACTTTTTTCTTCTTCTTCGTGCATCACATACTCCCTTTCGAGGCGATTTCTCAGTATCCTCCCATATATCTTACTAAATGTATTAGTTACTGCTATTCCCCTGTAATTTCTGCAGATGTCCTTCCTTCCTTTCTTTCTTGTGGATAGGTGTGATGTGTACTATTTTCCACTCATTTGGTACATCTCCGATATTAATGCTTTTGTCCATTAATGATTTTATCATTCGCATTAGTTTTGGTGTTCCATATTTCAATAGCTCGCCTGGAATATTTCCAGGTCCAGGGGCTTTTCCACTTTTTAGTTCTTTTACACTCTTCTCTGCTTCTTCAATAGTTATGTTTATGGAACATTCTCTTGGACATATAATCTCGGTATTAAGCATGAATTCCGGCCTGTCTTCCTTCAGCAATTTACTGAAATATTCTTCCCATTGTTTGCTTGTAATACCGTGGATTTGAACATTATCTCTGCACGGTGATTTTATATTCCTAATGTATTTTCAAACTTCAGTTGTTTTTCTCCCACCTATATACATTTATATTTCCTTACATTTCCTTTCCCACGACTGTTGTTTTTCCTTCCTTATCAGATTTCCCACTCTTCTCCGCTGGATTATGTAATTGTATTTATCTTTGTCTTCATAGGTACTTAACCGTTTTGCAAATAACTGTTTCTTTGTCCTAATCTCATTTATCAATTCTTCATTAATCCAGTACTTTTTCTTTTTGTCTCTTCTCACGACTACTTCCCCTTTATTTATTACTATTACTTTTCTCAAAAAATTCTTTTGTATTCTCGAAAGTATACATGGAAACCGAGTGATACGTTAGGATGTTTAGAAATAAAGTAAAGCGTACGTTTGTTTTTTACACGATGTTCTAATTCCTGAATGATGTACCTTTTACTTCTGACGAGATAGTTGTATGGTGCGAAGTGTGCATCAACTTGTGCTCTCCAAATTATCTTTAAAACGTTTGTATTATTTTCAAATTTTGTTTAGGAATTTTTTATAAATGTAATTTCGTATTATATAAATGTTTTATAATTGGAATATTTTAATATTACATATTACTATCAGATTTTACACATGTATTACATATTCTTACTGTTTTCATTACATATTTATATACATATTTTGACATTTAATACTACATATTATTCCGGTCTCTAATAATGACTGAAACAATCTCCTATCGCTTCCATATGTCGACACTTTTATAGATTTGTTTCCTTTATTGTTCATTTTATTAATAATGTTATATGTCACTAATTTCTCCAGTCAATAAATGTAATACTATTCCACCCAAAATTGTTTGTTTTTTCCCCTTAATCCTTTTTACTTTCCCTCTAGAGAAAGTGGAGAAACCGTTATGTAATGTTGCGCGTAAAACGGCGAATTTTCGGCAGAAAAACTCTTATTACAGGGCTCTGGCAACGAAGAAGTGAATAAATCTAATTGCTACATTTTTTTAAAAAAATCTCTAACGTGGTGTAGCCAGAATCCATATTTTGTCGGTCCTTGATACCGAAAAGTCGATTGACGGCAAAAGTCTGCCCGTTCATCTGTCTATCAATAACGCTAGCGGCTAAACCGTTCAGTCGATTTTAATATTCCCTAATCGACCCCAACATTGATATTCCCCAATCGATCTGGCTGATGTCGCGGCCCCTTGTATTTGAAACCGATGTCTTAACACTCATATGGAGACATTGGTCTGACAGGCACCATGTGAAATTAGTTTATGCAATAATGGCCGATATCAATGCGCGAGAGTGTCGACAGTCATAGTAGCTTCCTCCCTAACCCTTTTCTATCACGGTTTTTAAGAAAAAAGTGTTTAAAGAAAATAAAAAAATTGTCAGTTTGACACAATTTTTCGAAAAAAATACTTGTTTTTGAAAAATTGAACATGACCTTATTTGAAGACCTATTTTTTATGAACACATTTCATTAAGAAAAAACATATCTTCATAATTGTAGTTGCAGGAAGACGCCGAAAACATTTTGAAATTTTTCAATTTTCGAAAAAATCAGAGTTTTCAACCAACATAAGACCTACGCCATTCTCTTAAATGACCTTCAGACTATCCAACAACAAAATTTAGTCAAAACTTGGGTTTTTCATTGAACATTTTGAAAATGACCCAGGAGCTTCATGTATAGCATCCTCCAAAATTAAAATATCGGTTTCAAATTCAAGGGGCCGCGAGATTATTCAGATCGATCGGGGAGTATCAATTTTGGAGAAAATCGGCTGAACGGTTTAGTCCCTAGCGTTGTTCGCTTTCAATTGGTTTTTCGCTATCAAGGACCCACAAAATAAGGATTCTGGCTGCACCACGTGTTAGATTTTTTTTCTTAATTTAGCAACTGGATTTATCCACTTTCCGTTACCAGGGCCCTGTAATAAGAGTTTTTCTGCCGAAAATCCGCCGTTTTTTTCGCGCAGCATTACATAACTTTCCCTATATTATACGTAGTACGTACGGGAAAGTTAAAAATCTAATACTAATTCTTTTTCAAAAAATAAAATTAAAAAATGTGTAAAACTTGTTATGTATGATTAAACTAAGCGCAAAAATTGGCATAACGGAGTGATGTGTCGCGCATCATTGGATACGCTGGTTGTTGCGTTTCAATTTTACATTGTATAATTCAATAAAAAAAAGGAATCTTTTTCAATGTAATTATAAATATACGTTAAAACTTTTTGTTTGAATAATGTTAAAATGAAACACTAAGAAAAGCTTTCAGAATATTAAAATACATTGTGAATTGATAGGATTTTCTGTATATTTCAGCATCGAATTTGGGAGGAGAGAGATCGGTGAAAGTAAGAATAGAGAAGCCCTCAAATTAACCTATATATTATATTAACCTACACAATATTAACCTATAAGCCTAAGGGCCCCCAATAATGATAAAACGGTCCTGCAAGTGCCCTGGAGGTGCAACAAATAAATGCGTGTTCGCGGTCAACGTCATGTAATTTTCAAATTGAGTTTTAAAATATGTACTACTACAAATTGAAAGAAAAACATTCCGAAATAACTCTTGACGAAGTTAATTTTATGAAACCATTACTGAATACAGTTCAGGAAAGCCAAAGTAGAAATCGTACTCAATATCACAAGATAATTGCAAACTTTAAGTATTTCAGTTCGCAACGCTGACAAAACATCTAAACTGAATAAAAAGGACTCTGAACCGAAGAAAGTAGAAAAAAAATAAAAATAAAATAACGCAAGAAAGTTTCAAGCGTCGGCGACGCCACATTCAGCAAGTTTTAGTATATTTTGTTGATGACCACGCTTCTGAGCCATTGCTTCCAGTAGTTAAAATGCACGGAACTTAATGCTTGATTTAATTTACACGGCACATTGAAACCAAATATATTTCGTTTATCCCAGAACACCAGTTATTTGTGTTTGGGACAAAAGTAATAGGCATTTGAAGACAAAGAAAGTATTTTAAATTATTTGGTTTACAAAGCACTTCAGTAGATTTCCTCTCAGTTATCATTACATTTAGGAAGGTTTTCACTCGTAGTAACTTACATAAATTATTCTTATGATGATATTACTGGTTTTATTAAATGTCACAAATCCTAAGATTGATGTTCAATAAAAAATTATCTGATCATTTTTCAAGTACAAGTATAATCCTTTAATTTTAATCCTGTAATCCTATCTTGGGTAAAAATTAATTTATCTGGAAATAAATTATTACAATTACTTACTTACCTTAACAAACGTGAGTTTACAATTAATTGTACCATTAGTAATGCGAAGTTCTCCATATTGATCAACCCAACGCTGACCTCCAAATAAATTGTGCACACATGTAGTAACTTTGTTCCATCTGTAATGATCTCCAGTCTTCGGTAATTTCACGTTCACCATTCCTGAAAATAATTACTCTGGCATTAGGCATTTAGAAATTAATGTCCATGCTCCTTTTTTAGATAGAAAAAATTTTAATGGAGAGAAATAAGCCAAAGAAAATTCAGATCAATTGTACTCAAAATAAATTTCCTTTAATAAAGAGGAACTCCGTTTCGCACCTATACGTTTTTCACGTTTATACATCGTTGTTTTTTGTTTGTTGTTTTTTGGCATGTCCCGGATACATTCCTATTCTTTCCGTGCTAAATTATTTCAGATTCGCGTTTTACGTTCATACGCTTTTCACACTTATACGTTCATAATAAAAGTCCCTTTAAGACCGTATAGAGTTCAAATGATCCCGCAGAGGCGCGAGGCGACCTGCACCGAGTGACCGGAATGTTACTCCAGACGGCACGCTCCAGAGCGACCTCTTGGCCTAAGGCGACTTCCCGTTAATGATATTTGTAATATTGAAGCTCGACTCGGCCTAGCTGAGAGCTAGCGCGAGCCCGCGGCATGATAGCGCCGACATAGTTGACCAACGGCGCAAGCGGCTAATGAAACCGATCGCTTTTCCTCTCGGCGCACAGGTGGTCTGAACGGAGTCGAAACGCGCGCATAGAATGTTAAGTTAAATCACTATTTATTTAGTGATTTTAAAACGGTTTTTGAGTATGAATCTAACGAAACATATTCTAGATGTGATATAATTATATTCCACTTAATTTATATTGTTTATTTATTTATTTATTTATTATGCCACCTCTGGCACGACATCCAGCGCTGACGTTTCGACTGCTGACTGCACCTCCACAGAGAGAGGCAATTCCGGGCGACGAAGTTTTTTTCAATTGGTCACTTAACATCAAATATTTATTTCACAGAGATGTGTTTCTACGTTGTTTTATAATTGCTCGTCGATGATCACTTGGTTAACTGAAATGGATATTTTTTCAAAGCTCGTCATGTAAAGTTTAAACTTCCACCATTTTCAAAACGGCAGACCAAGTGACTCTTGTTAACAAAAACATATTACCAAATGTCCACTTAATAACAATGATTAGTTTCATGAAAGTGTGTTATTGTATAATTGCTCGTCAAAAATCATTTACTTTTGGATAAGGTACATTCTTTCAAATCTCGACATGGAAACTTTAAACGGTCGCCATTTTAAAAGAGGCAGGCCGAGGCGGTTGTTTTTACCGAAAAAACGTCAACAAATGTCCCATTAATTACAGTTTTTAATTTCACAGAAATGTTTACAGTTGTTTTTGAGTAATTGTCCGTCAAAGATCACTTAGCTTTGGAAATGGCGCTTTATTTCAAACCTCAAGTAAACTTTTAACGGTCGCCATTTTAAAAGAGGCCAGGCGAGGCGGCTGTTGTTAACGGAAAAACATTAACACATGTCCACGTAATAACATTATTAATTTCATAGAAATGTTTTTGAGTGTTTTCATCTAGTTGCCCTTCAAAAATAATTTAGTTTTGGAAATGGCGCTTTATTTCAAACTTCAAGTAAACGTTTAACGGCCGCTATTTTAAAAGAGACCAGCCGAGGCGGCAGTTGTAAACAAAAAATATTAACAAATGTCCAATTAATAATATTTATTAATTTCATGGAAATGTTTTTGGGTGTTTTCGTGTAATTGCCCATCAAAACTTACTTAATGAACGAAAATAACGCTTTTTTTCAAACCTCGTCATGGAAACTTTAAACGGTCGCCATTTTAAAAGGGGCCAGCCGAGGTGGCTGTTGTTCATGAAAAACATTAACAAATGTCTATTTAACAATAGTTATTAATTTCATGGAAGTGGTTTTACTTGTTTTTATGTAATTTCCCGTCAAATATCACCTAATTAATGAAAATCATACTTCTTTTCAACCTCGTCATGTAGTTTAAATAGACGGCATTTTGAAAGAGGTTGGCCAAGGTGGTTGTTGTCATCGAAAAACTAAATACAAATGTTTATTTAGTAGCATACTTTAATTTCAAAGGGATATTTTTAGGGGTTTTAATTTTATTGCTTGTCAAATGTCACTTTTTGCATGTTTCAGTTCAGCAGATCTCAATTTCATATGTTTAAATTTATTGAAAAACATTGAAATTTGGCAAATTAAAAGAAGGAATATGTTTGAAAAGAAATTGAAAAGTTTACGCAATTAATGGAAATCCGAAAGTTGAGAAGATTAAACATTTTCAAAAAGTAAACCTTCGCGGTATTATGTCCGGAGGTAATAATGCTCTTTCCAAGCACCATTAACGTAAACTTTAAACGGTCATACTTTTGCGAGGGGCAGACCGGGGCAGCTGATCTCACCTGAAAAATGTTCAATAATGTTCTCTTAATAAAATGTATTAATTTCAGTGATGTGTTTTTTGGGGTTTTTGTTTAATTGCCTGTGAAAGTTTACTTATTTAAAGGAATAAGAGGCTTTTGCACACCTTAATTACGTAAGGCTTAATTACATTAAAAATAAACATAATTGACACTGCAAAGGCTTTAATATATTTAGAAGGGTATATAAAAGCGAATACAATTCCTGGAAGTTGAAAACTTGATTAGGAAAAAAGTTATAAACAATGAAAGATAAGTGTATTTTCACTGCTTGAGTGGCTGAATTTTTCCTCGGCTGAAAGGCATGGATTTGAGGGTGCCGTATGGCTGTAAGCATTGATACAAATTATAATTTTTTTCTGATTTCTAGTAATTTGAAGTATGTAGAATTGATATTTATCAAGAAATAATCCTATTTCAAAAATTAAAATTTGGTGCCTATGCGCGCGTTTCGACCCTGTTCAGACCACCGTGCGGCGCGGCGCGGCGAGTGTCGCCAGGCTGCGGGACTGCGGCTGTCGTGCGCTTCCTGTCGCCCACGTACAAAATCATGCTTTGACCCGCGGAATCTCAAGTAACATCAAGCTTGAAACTGAAGCAATCAGCGGGGGGTCGCCTCAGTTAATTGTAGCCCACGCAGGGCAAGTCCTTCTTTTCCGTAGTGAAAATGAGTCGCACAAGATCATCAGAAGAGTATTTCCATACAAATGCATGTTTTTATTTAAACTTCGTAGAGATTTCAAACTTTGTAAATATAGGTTTCATGAAAAACTCCTTTTAAAAATGCATACTTTTTCCGTGCATGTTTGCATGTTTTGGTAGTTTTTTTGAGAAATGCATGCATAATGCATGTTTGGAGGAGTTTTTAAATCAAAAAGTATTAATTTAGGTAAGTATTTGTAGTAGCAGTAACTGCATATTTAGACTTCTACAGAGCATATTAAGAACGTTTTTATTATTTCTCTGGATAATTTGTGAATATTAACACTGACGCATATTTTGTGGAAAAAGTAAATTAACCTTAGATCCTGATAGCATGCAGTTGTCTTAGGTGCATATTGTCGTTATACAGTAAAATCTGTTAAAATCTGTCTAAAGAGGAACCTGTAAAAGACGGAAATCTGCCTTAACCGGAAAATTTCTCCGGTCCCTGAAGTAAATGGCATTTTACACAGCTTTATTTATTTATTTTATTTATTTACGTCAAAAACAGTTTAAAACTGTGTGTGACGAGCTATGGGGAGAAGTGAAATTTGTGCACGTTTTCATGATTCTGTGATCTCTATCTTAAACCATATTCTGGTCGAATTTTGAATACAGAAAAAAGAGCGGTATTTTTTCAAGTTTTGTTGACAAAATATTCGCTCCTATATAATAAAATACATTTTCAAAGGTAAATTAGCTATAAATTTGTGCCCTTAACCCTCATCATGTTCTTCATGAAAGAAGAATACTTTTTGCCGCGACAATATGGAAAACTATAATTTTAATAACTATATTTCCCACTGAAATTCAGAAGACGTGCACAAATAATGAAGTTACATTTATGTCCAGAAGCAAAACAATTGACCATTTCAGCATTTGCTCAAAGGATCAGGGAAACTGGACGAAAAACCTGATCGAGATGGGGGCCATAAACCCAGAAGCAGTGATACAGTACTTGTTACAGGTTCTTTAGAATTATACAGTCCAAATGATAAATAATTACATTAACTATCATTTTTAAATTTTACTTTCCTTTTGATGCTCGGTATTGTCTCGAATTGTATAGAAACAATTATGCAGCAGAAAATATTTTACTTGGACTTAAACTTTTCTATCGAATTTAATCGTTTAAAGTCATCTGGCAAAGTGTTGTAGAATAATGTACATGAATTGTATGTGAATTTTTTGTAGTGAGTTGTTGATACTGCCACCTGATGAATATGATTACTACGTCGTGTGTTATACTTATAGACATATAAGCTTATAGCTGAAAATATATCCCCGCCCTTAAGTAAGTCATTTTTGACAAAAACTATAGTTTCAGTATTCAGTATACTGATTTGTAAATCAGGAGACAAGGTAATGGTAAAATTCCTAGATTAATAAAGAGAGACTTACAAGAATCACGTGGATGGGATTTGCTTATTATTCGTACAATTCTTTTTTGTAATCTGAAAGTCTGGGAGCTATAAGATGTGTTTCCCCAGAAAATTATGACATATCTCAAGCGGGAATATACACAAAATATACCCAACGAGCAGTATGAAGGCTGACGGAATTTGAAAGAATTCTGAACGCGTAGCATAATGAACTTAATTTGTGTTCAATTCATTTAAGTGGGCATTCCATTTGAGATTTGACTGAATTGACAGACCTAAAAACTGTGTTACTTTAACATCAGTCAATGGCACACAGTTCATTTTCAATGGAGTATAGAATTGTTTATTTGAAATGGAAAAATGCATTGAAACAGTTTTCTTTTCATTTACTATTAATTTGTTATTACGGAACCAATTTGAAACATTTGATATTGTACTATTTACGGTTTCTTTATTGCAAAAAATATTTGTATCATCCGCAAAGAGAACTGTTCTTCCGCTTCGAATCGCTAAGGGCATGTCATTTACGTATAATAGGAAGAGAATAGGGCCTAAAATCGATCCTTGCGGGACTCCACGTGCAATTGGCAAAGAACCGGAAAGGTGTGTACATAAAGTTCCATCATTCCAGCAAGGTATTTTTACTCTCTGAGATCGTTGTTTACGGTACGAACATAGTCAATCTAGAGCAATACCACGGATTCCATATGAACGTAATTTTGAAAATAAAATGTTATGATCAATGATGTCAAAAGCTTTTGAAAGATATAAAAATATTCCAATAGTTGCTTCGTTCTGATCCAATGATGAGGCAACATCTATAAGAAAAGAAAAAAATGGCTGTTTAAGTAGATTCTGATTTTCGGAATCCATGTTGGCAATCTGAAAACACGTCGTGTTTATTGACAAAGGTGTCAATTCGCACATAAAAAAGTCTCTCTAATATTTTGAAAAAAAACTGATAAAAGAGATGTTGGCCGATTATTTTGAATTTCATTTTTGTTGCTTTTTGAAGAGCGGCTTTATCTTAGCTGTATTAAAAATATCTGGAAAAAATTCAGTGCACACGGATGCATTAAATATGTGAGTTAACGGTTGTATAATGGCAGACGCACACGTCTTTAACAAACAATCCGGAAATTCATCTAAACCGGCTGAATATTTATTTTTTAATTTACCGATTATTTTGAGAATTTCATAGGAAGAGGTTTCGGAAAAGAACATTGTGTCTAAGATTTTTAGGGAAACGTCAGATGTTGAATTTTGTGGCTGAAAACCCTTAGTGAGATCAGCAGCAATTCTCGAAAAGTATTGGTTAAAAGAGACTAGCCACTGTTGCCGGATCGTTCACATCTCTATCGTTATCTTTTAAAACAACATTCTCTAAGGTCCGATTAAATTAAAAAGGTGATTGACATTTGTGAGTGGAGGGGAGCGACGCTGCCAGGTCGCAAACCACTGAGCACGTGTTACCGGGACACGAAAACAAACACTTCAAAAAATACGTGTAAAAGTGTAACAAATACGACAAAAGCCTAACGTCAACGCAACTCATCACAACACAGTACACATTGCGCGCGCAGCACAGGCAGAAACGCGGGCGGCGCGGCGGCAGGGAAGTCGCTGTGCGATGCTCAAATGTTCCCCGTGTTCGGCAGTGGCAACTGAGCGACCTGACACGTCACGTTTTGTCTCTCTGGTTGGCAGCTGCCATGGAAACGGGAGAGGCGTCCTGACGTCACACAGAACTGTCAATCACCTTCTTAATTTAATCGGACCTTACAAGGTTTCTAGTTGATTTGGTCGTATTTTTACTATGTTTCACATTGATTTTGTTTTGTTACTTGAGTGCAAAATATCCTGATCGTGTTTCATGATTTTCTCCTGCCTTATG
Source organism: Acheta domesticus (assembly GCA_031308135.1). Classification (NCBI taxonomy): domain Eukaryota; kingdom Metazoa; phylum Arthropoda; class Insecta; order Orthoptera; family Gryllidae; genus Acheta; species Acheta domesticus. The sequence continues at coordinate 83,942,381 of JAHLJT010004567.1, forward strand.
ACTTTCCTTAACAATGATTTGTATTTTTTAAAGTAGAGGAGGAAATCTTGAGATACGTTATGATGCTTAGAAATGAAAGAAAGAACTCGTTTATTTTTACATGATGTTCTAATCCCTCATGTTATCCAAGAATTGCTTTTCCATGAAATATTTAATATTCTTTTTTGAAGAGGAAAGCAAGTGTTAAAATGAAATGAAAGCGTTGAAAATGAAGAAGCGTTGAAGAAGAATATTTATCGTTTGTATCAATAGTATTATAAACCGCGTCCCATGACTCCTGCAGCAAGTAATCAATGAATACTTTTACTGTACTTTTAGTAATCACTCTACTCTTACGTGTATTATTTTTTGTGTCATTCTTCGCATGTCTTATAATGGTAAGAATTTGTGCATCGTGGTCACTGTAGCCTAAATCTTTTGTTTCAATTTCATGTCGGGTAGTGGTTTTGTTAATTATAATTTGATCGATTGCCTTCTTTGAATTTACTGTGATCCGTGTAGGTACTTTTATTGTAATATCTAAACTGAAGGAATTAATTAAATTAAGAAACTGCTCTTTCTCGCAAGTATCGACCAGAAAATCAATGTTAAAATTTCCGCATACAACAATGGATTCAAAAGAGCGATTGATGACTTTGATTTGTGTTTGACCGTCGTGATTTGGTTTTCCCCGAGACCAGTATCTCCCCAGCGGGGCACAGCCGGGACAATGTAATCTGCGTATGTGTGTAGTGTAGTGCATGTTAGTGTAAGTGTGTTGTAGGATAGGACGAAAGATCGCGCGCGGTCCGTGTTTGTTAGGGTACTGCTCCGGCATTCGCCTGTGGTGATCGGAGAAACCACGGAAAACTACCGACAGAGCACACCTCCTAGAATTCTCCTCCAACAGCGACTGAATTCGATATTCAACTAGTGTCGAAAATCCTGGTGGATTTGAAAACCTTCACTGCATGACTGGTTGATGCATTTTTTAAAGTACAGGAGGAAATCTTGAGATACGTTATGATGCTTAGAAATGAAAGAAAGAACTCGTTTATTTTTACATGATGTTCTAATCCCTCATGTTATCCAAGAATTGCTTTTCCATGAAATATTTAATATTCTTTTTTGAAGAGGAAAGCAAGTGTTAAAATGAAATGAAAGCGTTGAAAATGAAGAAGCGTTGAAGAAGAAGAATATTTATCGTTTGTATCAATAGTATTATAAACCGCGTCCCATGACTCCTGCAGCAAGTAATCAATGAATACTTTTACTGTACTTTTAGTAATCACTCTACTCTTACGTGTATTATTTTTTGTGTCATTCTTCGCATGTCTTATAATGGTAAGAATTTGTGCATCGTGGTCACTGTAGCCTAAATCTTTTGTTTCAATTTCATGTCGGGTAGTGGTTTTGTTAATTATAATTTGATCGATTGCCTTCTTTGAATTTACTGTGATCCGTGTAGGTACTTTTATTGTAATATCTAAACTGAAGGAATTAATTAAATTAAGAAACTGCTCTTTCTCGCAAGTATCGACCAGAAAATCAATGTTAAAATTTCCGCATACAACAATGGATTCAAAAGAGCGATTGATGACTTTGATTTGTGTTATCTCTAGTTTTTCTAAGAACAAAATGTAATCTGCAGTGATCTTTAAAGCGGAATCTGTCCAACGCGGAAACGGAACGATTTTTCATGTCCTGAAGGGGAGAAAACCTTCATAAAAAGGAATTTCTGTTAATTTAATGCAGTTCGCAGAGAGACGCGAGATACTCTTAATGGAATGAATGCATCTGCAAGTCTGTTTTGATATCTTTGTCCATGTTATACGAGTTTCACACGTGACAGCCGCACAGTAAAGAAAGGGGCTCCCGCTGTTATCGTAGAATTAGACCTTGGGGTCATTTGTCTCTCAAAGCGTACACTGTAAGAAATTACATTAAATTTAATGTAGTTTAATGCACTGTTTAACATTAGATTTAATGTATCGTGTACATTAAAACGATATTAATGTACATATACATTAAATATAATGTGTAAATTAAAATAAATGTGGATTTAATGTAAAGCAGTACATTAAATTTAATGTACCGTGTACGTTAAAATGATATTAATGTGTTTGTGCATTAAATTTAATGTTTAAATTAATATTCACAGAGATTTGATAAATAATTATGGAATGTATGGAAAATAGATACTGTTTAAAAATTTAGAAATATTTTCTTCCGCTATTTGAACTTACGTACATAATAAAATTAAAATATATTTTCAACATGTATACAAAAAATATAAATTTTTAAAATTCGTATTTACATTCAAATTGGTAACAAATAAAATTGTAAAAATCTTTATAAAAAATTGTAGCCATGTACATAGTACGCTAATTCTTTAGTTACCAATTTTTTCAACTTCTCCGGAAATATTTAAATTTTTTCAAAGAATTGTCACTGTAACAATGTCAGAATTTAGTATTCTATACGGCTATGAAACATATTCCGGGCGTAAACGCGTCCAAAACAGGTGAAGAAGTAGTGACAATTATATATAATATACATAATTCTGTAGACTTAATATATATATATATATATATATATATATATATATATATATATAACGTGTACAGAATTCCGTGGACGTAAAGAATATATATTCTTATTTTTATGGTAGACTGAAAAAATATGTATAGTTCCATCATCAGGCCTAAGAACTTGCCACAGCAATTGGATGTCGCAATAGCTCAATGGTTAGAGCACCTGCACGTATACCAGAAGTCCCGGGCTCGAATCCCGGTCGGGGTGACTATTCGTTGGGCAAATTTAAATATTAAAATACATTTGATACTCAGTAACAAGATCAGAACTTACTATTCTTTACGTCAGCGGGACATATTTTCGAGCGTAAACGCGTCCAAAAAGGTGACAATTGTATAAATTCTAAGCCTAAAATCAATCCCGGGCCAATTCATCAGGCCTAAAAACATGTTCAAATTGATTGCTCCATAGGATAGTGGTTAGAGTAACTGGGCGTAATCCAGGAGACACGGATTTGAATTCCGGTTGGGGTGACAATTCTTTGAACAAATTTTAAATATTAAAGTTAGTACATGTACAGTAAATTTCATGCACCACACACACACACACACACACACACACACACACACACACACACACACACACACACACACACACACACACACACACACAGTAATTTCAATGTGAAATTTAATGTACAGTAACTTTAAAGTACGTGTGCATTAAATGTAAGTGTAAATTAAATTTCATTTACGTACATTATACTTACTTTAATGTACTTTCACATTAAAAATAATGCGGAAATTTCTGACAGTGTAGGGCAGTAGGGGAATTCCCTTTCCCCCGACTCTCTAAGCGCGCGTAGGTATACGAACATGGCTTCAATTCACACGTCTCTTGGAGGTTTTCTTGCAGCAGATAGCCAAAATATACACGCCAAATGATTTTTAAGGTGAGTATTCGCTTAAAATGCGTTGGTAATTATGCGTTGGACAGACTCAAGGATGTTTTATGTTAACGCGAGGGCCGAAGGCCCGAGCCACGTCCTCAACTTGGACACGGGTAGCAAAGCGTCACGATTCTGTCCGAAAGTGCGTCGGCCGCGCACACTGTGCCCGCGCCGCGAGTGGGTCATTCAGCAGCGCGCGGAAAGGAGTTATATCGTATACTGCATTTTTACCAATACATAAATAAATAAAACTAATTGAATTTTTTCAACTTAGGAAAACAATTGAAAAGGTGTTAATAAGAGAGAAAACCAAAAAGCAAAAATTCTAGAGTCATGTTAAAAAAATATTTCAAAGAACAAGTCGTGAAATATTTCCTTTTACCTTTTATGTTAAATATTCATTTATTGGCGAATTCTTCCATAAATAAGTTTTATTAGTCTATGTTTTATAATTATAATAAAGTCATGTTACTATTTTCAGGACAGAAATATCAATATAAAAAGTGTCATAAACGGACAACCCTGCATAAAACGGAAACCTTCCTAAACCGGAAAATTGTTTTGTCCTAATCGATTCCGGTTTAGACAGATTTTATTGTACTACACATTTTAACTTTCCGGTACATTGCTTGGACGCGAGTACACGTGCGAGGAGCAACGATCGCAAAATGAAATATTAACGCCATATGATACGTCACAGAGGATACGGACTTTGATAACTGCCAACGGGAGAGGGAAATAATCAAAATCAGGCTCTCAGTCTCCTTGTGTGCAGCCATAGCTCGCTAGTATACATAAAGTGGTATGCATTGCAACAGAAGAATGCCACAAGTTTCTTAATTGTGAAGTTAACTATAAAATGGCTTCTTCTAAGGCTTCCTGTGCATCACGTCTCAAAGGATTGGAAACAACGATTGTTTGGAGGCAGGGAAATGTAATTAATTGCAATTGCTGTAATAAATAAGTAAGTAGGCTACACTGTAAAAATTATTGATCAATTAAAAAATATATCTACTGGTGGTGTTTTCCTAGTCGAAATGTTTAGGGTTCAAGTCTAATGCTGATACAGAAATTATAAAGTACTTAAACCCAGAAAAGTATAAAACAATGAAATCGATATGAAATGAAAAACAAAACTTCAATTTTTATTGAAGTGAAAATAATTTTCAGGATACTATTAATAACTCTTTTGTCATTTTGAGATTTTCCTGAGGTTCAAGAAATTGTTTTGTAGAAACTGTTTGGCACATTGTTTTTAAATAATTATTGTATGTGGGAGTATGCATATTCTTTCCAAACATTTTTCTAGAGTTTCAAAATTTTACCTCCATTATTTTTAATGTTATTGAAAAAAATTGTAAATCGTGGAAAAATTGTAATTCAAATCTTTTAATTTCGTTTGAAGTACTAGTAGCATTGCTGTGTCTCTAAAAATAATATATTTTTATCAACAAGAGAAAGTAGTACAACAAAACAAGTACGTACTAAACCTGATTTCTAGGAACAAATCTCAAATTTGAGCCTACACTTTCAGCCCAGATAGTTTGAACCTAAAAGTTTAGATAAATACATTTTGGTCAAGTACATTTGACTTAAATTAAATCTGTCATTAATTTGTGTCAAAATTTGAGTAAAATTTGTTTTGAAACATGGTAACTTGCAGCAAAATTCTAATACTTTTCTTAAGAAATATGTAGCTCTATATGTTTTGGACTTCTTTTGAACATTAAATGTTCTAAAAAGTATCAAGTGGATCAGCACCTTGCATCTACTTCTCATAGTGACGAAACTAGTAATAGGAAAGAAACTATGTCACACTTAGTGCAAACTTTTGTTTCTGAGGCAACACTGAAGCCTGTAACAAATTCATTTTTAATGGAAATGAGTCATGCTTTAGGAGGGAAGAAAGTAGAAAATCCAACATTTAAAGGACTTCTAGAGAAATATAAAGACAGGATATCCCAAATCCATACACTTGAAGAAAAAATTATCTTCCATTTTTTTAGAAATTAGTATCAGAAGGTCTTCCTCTAGTGGAGTCATTAAAAATTGTTGAAGCCATTAAAATGTCTGGAATTAATGTTTAGAGACTGCTATGGAGAAATTACATAAAGTTTTAAATTCAGATCATAACTTGAAATTTCTCCAAAATGTAAAAAACATTATTTCTGGTGAAAAATCAGAAAATGCAGAATTTGACTTTACATTGGCTTAGATTTTGTCTTTGAAGTATGCTCCAATTACATCTTGTGACAAAAAGGTCAATTTCTGCATTCAAAACATTTTTTTCTGACAATAGAATGAATTTGATACAGAAGAGTTTAGAAAAAATTGTTAATTGTTCACTTTTACAAAAGACAATACAACTAAAAATTAAAGTAAAATAAATTTAATTGTGCATGTTTTATCCATTTTAATCCTGCATTGTGCATATTTGGCTATTTCATTGTGAATGTTTGCAAGCATATTTTAGCATATGATAGTGCATTGAAATCTTGTCTCTAGTAATCAGAAAGGTCTCTATTGCCTGTCCGCTACCTCCACCTCAGAGGAGACGTCTGCAATGACCATCCTTGGCTGATGATATTCTTTTTCAAGCTGACCAGCATTGGAATTTGTAGCTCTGAGGTGATTTTCTTTTCTTCTTCTTTTTTTCTTCAAGAACTCTTCTTGTGCTTATTTGTAATGTAAGTGAAACGGGACCGGTGACCTAAGTTCACCATATTTCGGTATAAACAGAGTCGACTGTGTATTGGATGTCCAGGTGCATTTCATCCTTTCTGTTCTGCAGTTCCCGAATATGAAATGAGAATAGTCTTCGTATCGCTCAGGTTTTGCTTTCATCCCGCGTTTGCTGTGCTGTGGTAGTTCGACTTCTATCTGATTTTGCTTCCACAATATTAAACAAAAATAAGTGGTAGTAAATAGCAATCCCATTCCGTATCATATAAAATAAATATTTTGTCTGATAATGTTAAACAGACCAAGATAACAGACACGTTTTTCATTAGTAATTTTTTAAACTTCACATTGAATTCTTTTTTGGCAATATCTTTTCTAATAAAACGGTAGTGTTAAAATATTGAGTTTTTATTTTGCTCAAATACGCAATTTCAGATATGGAATTTTTTTCACTTAGACATTTTTTCTCTTCAGCCCCATGAAAAATGTGTAAGTGAAGTTTTACTGTACTTTATTAATCTTATCTGAATACATTTCTAATTTGAAACCTCAAACGGTGAGCTCTCAGCAAACCCTAAGCGATCTAAAAAACTCAATTTTAATCAGTTTAAATACATAAGAATCTAAGAAACATATCCTAGTTTTCTCCCTCTCTCTCATTCATCTAGCACTAATCCTCTCTTTCAGTACATGAAATACCTGAAAGATAAATAACGAGAATTTATATACACACAAAAAAGGAAATGTTACAATATTTACACACCTGTGGGTTGAAATTCCATAGATTTTCCCCAAAACTTTGTTTTTATCCTAGCATCTTGCCAAAAGACAAAGTTGCGAGACTCAGCATAACACACACTGACTGGTGGATGGTGGCTCACCTTGAAAATAAATTTTTAAGTTATAAAGTTGCAGTAGTGTACCAAAAAATTCTGTATCAAATAAGGGAGATAAATTTGATATTCAGTTAAACACTTTATTACCTGTTCCGCAATGAATCGAAATCCCTTATCTTCTCGTATACACTCATAAGTTTCACCTAAAAGAGGATTGAATGGTTTTGAGCCAGCCCGGAAATACGAGGAACCATAGCTCGACACAGCAAAGGCAGCGATATACACCATTCGTTCATACGGATCTTCAAGTTCTGAAGCCTTATCCAAGAGTTCAGAGTACTCCAATTCTTCACACATACGCTGTACATAATATAAAATTAATGCACCAATACATAGGTTATATTTGTGTGAACATATTTGTTTTAACATATTAATAATTAAATTTGAGTTTGAAGTCCATGAAGCATTTAAAAATTAGGATTTTCATTATCTCAAAATTTGCCATTAATTATTAACATAAATTCAGCAAACTAATCATATGAGGTTTTGTTCTTCATGAAGTAAAAAAAAAAAAAACACAATGAATTAGATGAACAGAAAATGAGAATATTTGTAGGGGTCAATTAAGAGGCAATCTTATGTAAAACATAGATTTATTTGAGATGAGCAAACCAAAATGCTAAATTTTTAATTTCTTGTCCTATGAAAGCCCAAAATCTGTCAGAAATGTGTACATGTAAAAAATAACCTCCCCAAAAATTACATGAGTTATAACATAAAACTTCATTTGTGTGACTTATGACATTCTCTCAATGACCTCTTTATTTATTGGGCTTTGAAACAGTCTCCATTTGTCTCCCCACATTTAACAATATTCATACAGAAAGTGTAATGAAATTCTTCAGAAATTACAAATACAGTAATTCTCTTGATGGTTCTAAATCTCTTAAGATGTCTGCAAAGCCAGATCTCTTCATGAACCTGGTAGAGAGAGTAAATTAAAATGTTAGTACAAACAAAAATAAAAGAATAATTGCTGGTTCTTCATGAATATTGTGAAGTGAGGAAAATTTGAATGTTGAGTCAGGATTAATAATAATAAAGATGCTTAAGTGCTCAACGCTCCCAAAGGGGCTTAGAGACATGTTGCAACAAATTTAAAAAAAAAGTGAGGAAAATTTGAATGTTCGGTCAGGATTAACAATAATTGTGTAATGTCTCTCTCAGTATTAACGTTTATGTAAAGGAATATATTTATAATAAAATTTGCAGTTGTGGGTTAAAAGTCATTAACTCTGCTGCATTATTTTTTGTGAGTTCATGAGTCACTCAAACAAATTTAAATATTTACAAAAACTCCTGAAACAAAGTTTACCAGTCATTTCCACTTTTTAAAACAATTATCCTAATATATACAAGTAATAACAAATATAATGGATGTTATTCACTATTTCTCAATTTTCTATCAATGGGCTAATGATAAAAGGCCCCTTACATAAGAGGTTTAGGTTTATAAGGGAAAAAACGAAAATGACTGGAAAATTCAAATAGATGAACAGAAAAAAAGAAATAACCCGTATGTACTTTTCTTCCTACAATAAAAAATAATTCATTCCTTGATTTAATGAGTCCAAGTTAAAATATTAATTCTGAAGATTTTATAAGATCAAAGAGAATAAATGGAAACATACTTGCCATTAGTTGACAACACAGAAAACATTCAGAAAAAAATTTGCACAAAATAATTAATTTTACTTTGATAAGAGTAAGAAGATAATATTAGTAATAAGTAGGGCCCGGATAATTATGTACTAAAAATTGGGAAAATATGTACATATATATGTATTATAATATACAGAAATATGTACTCAAAAGTATGAAATATGTAACATTAAGTATCATTATATCAATTATATTTTATTAAAATACCTTTATCTTAGTATATATTGTTCTGTGTACTTAATATAAAGACCAGAATTAAACATTATAGTTCTCATAATCCTACTATTTACAACGATCTCCGTATCAATATGAAACATATATCGTCTCCGATATTATTTCAGTAGTATACCTTCCCTTTGCGGCTCTACCACGCAACTAATCTTTATAAATGAGGTCTCTAAAGAAATAGAATTTCAAGGAGACGTGACGAATTGCATTTTGAGTTAAAAAATATGAAGGATTTGTTTAAAAACGCATCTAAATATTCATGTCAAATACACTTTCTAGTCCCCTCCGTGTTTTCTGGATCCAGGTCACGGAATTGTCCCCTCATAGCACTGCACTAATAGCACAAATTCTTTGGAATCCTGGGTTTTTCTCCAGAATGGAAGACCTCTTTTTCTTCACTCGATCCCCCTATTGACCTTCGAATGATAAATGAACAGTTTTTAAAGAAGCGTCTACTGATTGAGTAATTTCAAAGCTACCAGAAAGTTCCAGGGAAGATGTTTACAAAAATGTAATTGTAGTGCTTACTGAAAAAGGGGGCAATATAGTTGTTCAGCTTTTGAATATCAAACAATTGCTTCAATGTGCCTATAGATGCTGCAGCTTCAGAATCAAATTGATTTGTCTTGTATTTCAAAATCAATTTGACTTTTATTTCAAAATCAAAATTTTGAGTATTGTAGCTCATAGCGTCAATTCACGTGCCCCATCTCGTTAATCCTTTTTTGTATTGGAAATCAATGCATCAACTTTATCAAACTGAGATCTAATCAGTTCTGCAAACGCAATGCATGCACAAGATAGGTTGGAAGTAGTAATTTTAGAAAAATACCCGCAGGGCTTCTGCTGCCTTGCACATTTACGGCGCTGCACTAGTACCGGAAGGAAGACATTATGTTTAACTTCATTAGGCCACAAAAATTCGTTGTATCATTGAAACGTTCTGTAATAGTTTGATGGTTGCATTTGGGTAACACTTGTAAAGTTAACAAAATAAGACTTACACTTTTAAACATTCATTAGACCTATCACGTCCTTGCCAATATGATTTCCTTGTACATCAGTTCCACGACGAGATTTTACTTCAGATTTTCGGTCGAAAGACATAATTTACGAACAATGGTAGAGGGACGCATGTAAAAATCAGGGAAAGAAAAATGTCAACAGCCCTTCTTGAGCTGGTGCGTGTAGTTTCTGGTGAAGGGTATCAAGGTCAAAGGAGACCTCTAAAATATGCGAAGTGGGTGCGCGATATCGCCTGCTAAAGATATCATTTTCACAAATTAAACTTCCTTTCTGTTCTCCGCGATACTCGCGCTGAAAACTAACAGAACAGAAGCTATGGATTGCATCGTCGCCTTCCTCTTTTACTTACAATATCGTTGGCATTTATGGCTACACTCATTTCAGCGCGTAATGCTAGCTTCATTTTAGAGAGGAGGCTACAGAAAAAATGTTTGATAATGCTGAATTGTTTGTTTGGATGATTCTTTATCAAAAACAGATCGGAAAAATAAAGAAATATTTTTTTAAATGTAGGATAATGGGAAAATTTAGTAATATGTAAAAATATGTTCATTTGTGTAAAATATGTAAATATATGTAATTTTGGGCAATATATGTACATATATGTACTAAAAACTCAACGTTTTTGGTCACTAATCGATGTGAAACGTGAATATATCGTTGGTTGGACTTGCTGCAGTTACCTTAGGAAAATATGTAATTACATAATTATCCGGGCCCTAGTAATAAGATAAAAATAATAATTTTCAAAATTAATAAATATCATAAAGAACATTTACTACATTACCCAAATGCACCCCAAACCCTTTCAAGACAATGGAAAGTACTATAAACTGTTGTAACCACACCAAAATTTTCTAGAGTTAACTTTAATAACCCCAAATGTATTATAATCAATGTATTCACACAAGAAATATTCATATTAAAAAGTCAATTCAACAACAATCTACTACAGGATTTTTCAACTTGAATTTTAATGAGTTTCCATAAACCCTTTTGGATTCAGCTTCAAATTTAACAGCCAAATTCAGAATATACATTATTTGCATACAAACTTCATAACACTCTTGTCAAGAATGTAAAATTATAGTGGTAAAATTACATTAAAAATTCATTAGAATGAATTAAGTAGTAAATAGAAAATTCATTTCATCACGCACAAAATGTATGAAACTGAGGGCATGCACAATATCTAAATTGTATGGGGGTCATTCATAAATTACATAATGCAAATTTGGAGTCCCCTTCTCCTCCCGTAATGCACCTGTGTGCATGTCAACTCCTAAATAATTATGTGATACTTACAACACCTCCCCCATTTACAATAAGAAAAAATAAATTATTTAACAGTAAAATCAATTTGTTTTAATGTATTATGTTATATATTAAAATTTACGATAATTAAAGGCAGATTAAACTGGTGATTCTGATTGCACCTAACAGTAAGTTTGAGGACATGTTTTGATTGCAGGAAGGACACACAGACAAGAAGATTTCTGACAAGCTGGTTCTATGCTGTCCCAAACTCCCTCCCCCACTCTTTAGCATTACATAATTTTTGAATGACCCTCTACGTATAATGATTTGTACATATATCTACCAATAACTTTTCCAATGAAGTTAAGATCTCATCAAAATAATCATAGCACATTCCCTAAAACTGAAGAATGGTTTGTACATTAATTTTCTTTACCATAAATACTGTTTTTAGGGTATTTATTGGTACTTGTTGTTAGACACAAGATGTTTCAAAAGCAGCATCAAAATAATTTCATGCCAAAAATAAATATACAATTTAAACATTAATATTTAGGTGTGCAACAATAGAATAAGCAAAAAGACCTAATCAATTTGAATGCACAAATGAACATTTTTTAATATGACATATTTTGTTACAACCCATTTTTCCAAAACATGTTTCTACCCATCTTGTTCCTTGAGGTACAATGGTCCGACTCTGAATTATAGGCCAGTTCCATAACAGAGAATTATTTATGTAAATGATAAATTATTGATTCTATGGTTTTCTGCATGGTATTTAAGTATACGGCCCATTATGCAAGATGTGTGGTTTGTCTGCTGGCCAGGGTTCTCATTAGAAAACATTAATGCAAAGCGGATTTCTATGACCTAAAAATTAGGAAATATGTTGCCAATAAATGAACATTGAACAGTCAAGGTAGATACAGATATTCCTATTCAAAGATTGCAGAGGAAATACTAAGGATGTTTAAATGATTTTCTTTCAATAGGTGTCATTGCAATGATTTGAAAAAGTAGATATTTTTGAAAAATTCTTTCCACTTACAGCCACATTACAAAATGCTTTTTATAGTTATGTTCTAAATTATATTATAATTCTAAAACATATGAATCATTATTTCATATTCTCATACACATTTACATAGCACAGATCAAATATTAAAATGCTGAAGCGAGAAGCATAAATTATTTTATAGAAAACATACATTGTATGCCCATGTTACTGAAAAAGTGGATATTTCTTGCTCCTGTCTATAACAAATTAGTGTCTGTAACATGTGTAGTCAGAATACAAGTTTTCAGTGACCATCATCCCAAAAAAGTGATTTGGGGAAAACATCTGCCTGTCCCTGTCAGTGTGTCTGCCCATGTCGGTCCCTCTGCCATTCTGTCTCTGTTCCATTCTGTCCCTTTGCCATCTGTCTCTGTGAGCAAAGCTAGTTCCTAAACCATACACAGGATTTTCATCAAATATGTCATTCATTAATTGACCTGGGTAATGTCGTGGCCCCTTGAATTTGAAATGGATATTTTAATTGAGGGTGCATCAAGCTCCCAAGATAAGTTTTGAAATTTTCTAAAAATTGGCTTTTCTTTGAACTTTTTGCACAAATAGGGACATCTACGCTTATAAAAACACCACAGATCTGATTTTCATTAAATTCTCTAAATTTTCAAAACTTGCAAAATTTAACATGTTTTGGATCCCCTTTTTGTAGATAAAGATTATTTTTTAAAGAAAACTTTTCTTTGACTGTAGATCTTTAATTGAATGTGTGAAAACCAGAATAGTATAAGAGACATTTTAAAAATTCTTAAAAAATGTTCATTTAAATCAAAAGCACTGTAAAGTCATGATGCTTTGGGTCAACATTAAAACCACGGCATTTCAATTGTTCTTTAAAACCAAAAAACAAAATATCCATTTCAAATTGAAGGGCATGCGACGTCAGTCAGAGAGATCAGAGAATATCAATTTTGGTGAAAACCCTCCTTATTGTTTAGCCACTAGCATTGTTGTCAGAGACGGACAGATGGGTAAACACAGACAGAGAGACATTTTGCTGTAAACCAATTTTTCAGCATCAAGGTCCCACATACCCAGTTTCTGAATACACACATGTTGGAGGAAATAATTTACTGGATATAAAAACAAGATTTATTCAGTTTTTCATCACCAGCACCCAGCAATAAGAGTTTTTCTGAAAAAATCAGTTTTCTCCTGCAGCATTACAATACTTTCTCTATACTGTGAAAGAAGTATGCAAGAAAGTAAAACTGTCCGATAATTCATATCAGATTAATTATGTCAGACATTCTAAATCTATTTCAAAGACATGTACCTTCAACTTTTTATTCTCTCCTCCTGTCACAGTAAGAAGTTAACAAGCAATTATATTCTAAGTAATGAAAACTTTTTAAAGTGGCAGTAGCTGATGTCACTGCTCTAACATGTTCCTGTCTGCACACACACCCTTCTATAAATAACCTAGATCATCTGCAAAAGGTGAAAACCTACTCTCACATTCCCCAAGAATAGTTTAATGGAAGGTGTGCTGACTCTTAAGGCCTTATTCATGTTAATGTCCTTTTTGTGTTGAGATAAATGAGTAAACTGTACAGTATTTGACGAGACTTAAGGTGTGCAGAGAACAGGCTGTGTGAAAGGTAACATTTCAATTTAGAGAATTCTTTTGACAATTCCCACTTCAATGGCTCCAAAAAGGACGTTAATGTCCAGAACATAAAGGAAATCAGGCTTCATGTCAGGAACATAAAAATATAAGATAAACTTGTGAAAAATTGATTCTCACAATTTTATCTTACTTTTTTTGTCCTTCAAAAAAGCGAAGATATGAACTTATATTAACATTTTCCATTTTGGCAAGTTCTTCCTGAGAGAGAAAAATCAATGTCCCGAGATGCCAATTATAGGGGAATTCTACTGTTTTATTTCTCATCCACTATCACTCATACACATGAGTATCTGAAATTAGCTTTATGTTTCAATAACTAATTTTAATTTTACTTCACGTTTCATTAGGTTTTGTAAAAACTCATAAGAGTTAATTAATCTTCAGTTAGCAGAAGCAGCCTGCATAGGTCTGTTATAAAAAAGGAAGAAGAAAAAATAAAAGAGAAAAAGAAGAAGAAAAGATAAGGGAGTGGGAAAAGAGAGAATCTCTTCATGCCAAATAAGCGGAACGGGTTTGCAACTCACCTGTAACATATTCAGAGGCTCGTTGAGGGCTACAGGCATGGACACTTGGGAAAGATCCTTGCCAATGTTCTTACACAGAAGGTTCCAGAGCGAAAGCCCCTCAGTGTCAGGCCTGGGTGCAGGGAGCTTCGTTCGGCGACCAGTCATGCATTTCATGCCGGCACCAGCCCCACCGCCTGCCACTGAGACACAGCGAGCACATCAATGGCTCATTGTGCTTCTGGACAACTTACTGTGCTCTTAAATTAATACTAGCTGCACAAAGTGGCACACATCTAAAATTAAAGTAATTCTCTTACGGCAGAAGTTGTTCCTCTTCAGCAGAGTTTCCCAACCATTGTAACTGTTGTCATTATTCTGCGGAAGGTCACAAGCTACACAGATACACACCATCAAATTAAATGCATATCTCTCGCTTTTTAAGTCAGCAGTTTGTATGTGCATGTGCAGAAAAAGTGTTAGTGAGTGGTAAATGATAATTGTCTATGAATTATTGAAATAAGAGTGTATGAATATTCCTCAAATGAAAAAATGAAACGTCGTCTCTTAAGAAAGGTGACCACTGCTTTCAATTGGAATTCCACCAACTTTCTCAAGCCTAACTAACTGGTTTCTAATCTGTGAAATTGTAATTTTTATTGTATTGTTACAATAAACAATCCTTTTAAGCCCAAGAAAATCTGAAGAACAATTCAAAAGTACTATTTTCAGTGATAAACACTTCATAACTTTAAGCTTACAATTATGTAAATGAAAGTATTTGTTGTATTAAAGTAACAAATTTATTGTCAATTCTTTAATAATAGGTAGAATCAAGATTAACTTTACATACTGATAAAGAATCTGAGTTTTTCTCACAAAATATTGAGTATATCCTAAAAAAAAGCTCCTAGTAAAACTACTAAACGATACAAAGTTCAAAATCATTCTTGGTATATATCCTAGTACATAGTGGACTTGCTACATGATAAATGAAGATTGTACTACAACTGCACCTATTAATGCAACTGCCACTCACTCTTTACATTTTTCATATGATAATTGAACATTATTTATACAAGACTACTATTTTTGGATTGCTTGAATAGGGTACTACAAAACAACCTTGGGAACTAAAAATAAAGAACTTAAAGTGTCCAAAAGAAATAAAAACACAGCAGTTGGTTTGGGAATCTCTGCTCACTCCAACTATAATCAATCGTGCAGCCAACATTCCCCATGAAAGAATCACAAAAAGAAACAAAATTAGCTTTCAGATATGTGCCACACTGTGCAAAATGGTGCTCTTAGCAACATAATATATACTCGCACAATATAATTGAACATTATTAATCATTATAATAATCAACAAAAAAAGTCCATAAAATAATTCATACAATTCTTAAACAAAAAAAAAAACATTCCTAGGACGGTTTGCAATGCGTCTAACATGCAGAACATTCTCCAATAAGGACTCACTGCTCTGTGCTGGTGTGTACTCAGTGCCCACTTCGCTGTTTTCACTGCTGACACTGCCCTCTTCACTAGTCAAAGAGCCAGCCTCAGAGGAAGTGTCACTTCCTTCATGGCCCCTTCCCCTGCGACCTTCTTCCCCACCTTCCCGCTCCTCGTACTCTTCCGCATCAAAGAATTCGGAAGCGCTAATGCAGGAGGAACTGTATGACAGGGATTGATGGAGAGGTTTCTGCAGCTGAAAATAATTCCAACTCATCTATATCCTGAACACTCTTAACAAGCTTGTTACATTATTTTAAAAATTAAATAAATAATTGTAAAAATTGCTTTCAAAGTTAAATAGATCACAAAATATTGAAAAGCAGTGAGAGACTAAATAATTATGATTTTTTCATAATTTTTATTAGTACAGCACAGGTTTTGTAACTATAATACTGGTTGAATTAGAAAATTTAAATACAAAGTTCCACTCTTTTATCAATCAATTCCATGAAAATATGCATCAATAAGACAAACAGTTAAAAGACTTCATGACAGTAATACCTTTTCAAAGAACCAAATTGTTTTGTTTCTCTTTTGTCAATAGTATATTTAGGTAGTTTAAAATGAAAACTGTTAATATGACAATACACGAAAAAACTTTACAATTTATTACATACATATAATTGTACCCAAGCAAGTTTTCAAATTAGTAGAATTTCACATCAACCATCAATGATACCTACCCTCAAAAAATTAAATTTAATTTAATTTAATTAAATTATAAAAAATAAGATAAGATTTAGCTATACTAGCAGCATTACAACTTATGATTAATTTTACTGAATTGAAAATAACTTACCACTTCAGAAGCAGGTCCAACAGACGACATGTCACTCAAATCTGCAATATCATGTACACGAGCCAGTCTTGTACGAAGATCAGCATTTTGAGTTAGAGCCTGGGTAAGTTGGCTTCGCAGAGCTGTCACAACACCTGCACCTCCACCCAAAACAGATGCTCCAGATGCAGCATTACCCTCTGATTCCAAGGCAGTCTTCAGACGATCTCGTTCAGTACACAATGTGTAGAGAGCAGATTTCAAACTGCTGTGAACTAAAGAGAAAAAATGCTTTCTTTTATGTTTCTCTTTATTCTGCATTCTTATAATCTAAAACTACTCTCCTCCTTTACACAACTATTCCTCTGAATATGTTCAGAACCAGAACACAATTTTATCAAATACACAGATAATTTAACATAAAACATATTCATTTTTAATTTTTCAATTTAAATTAAATTGTTATGAAACATGACACATCTTTAATTATTTAATTAAGTTAATTTTTCTGAAACTTCAAAATTGTTCACCTCAAGAAACTCCTAGGAAGCATTTTCCTGCCAAAGGCAACAATCATCCATATCATCAATGAAAACAAAGAAGAAATATCCAAACTATACTTATAGAAAACAGAAAGATAATTGAGGTATTCCACAATATCTACTATTTATCTGTACTATTTACCATGAAACAGTGAAAGCCACAGGACTTCTTTCTTCATGCTTTCACTTCATTTAATCAACCAGAACAAAAGTGTAGTTAGTGTTTCACTTACATTCCTTGCTTGATACAGACTACCTCCTTCAACTACAGGAGCTACAACAAGATATACTTCCTTGCATTATTTCTAAATTTGCAATTTTCAAAAATTCAGAGAAATCGACAAAAATGAGACTCATGGCATTCTTTTAAGTGTCCTTTCCATGGGAAATGTTTGGAGTGGTTTTTGAGAAAGCATTTCCCCCCCCCCATAAATTTCAGACCCAAATTATATGAAATCCACTTTTTCAAAAAATTGAACATGACCTGTTTTAAAGAGATGATTTCTTACAACAGACATAGTTTGAAGCAAAAATCTCCATCTTCAATTCTATAGTTTTACAATGTTAATTTTTGAAAATACAGAGAGTTGGCTGAAAATGGGACTAGTACCATATATTTTTACTGTCTCTTAGTACACATGAGAAAATTTAAAGTAAAAATTTGGTGCGGTTTTTGAGGGGGAAAATGGCATTAAAAAAATTAAACTTGCCTATATTTTTTGCAAAACTACATGAAAACTATTCATATTTTCAAAAAATTGAATGACCTTACTTCAAGATATGTCTTTAAAGGACATTTCATCAACGAACTAGATGGTGCTACAGAATGGCACAGACTTTCCCCTATTAGTTTTCTATTTTCTTTAGTCTCGGCTAGCTATTTGGACTTGCCACTGTCTCTTGCCAGTTGCCATCTATCGCAGTCCACACTACATTTTCAAATAAGGTCATGTTGCTTCTTCTGAAAACATGAGTAGTTTTTCTATAATTTCCTGACAAACATAATAGCCCGTTCGGAATTGACTGTGCTTCGTTTTCATCATTTTCTCACAACTACAATTTTAAAAATACAACTTTTTCTCAATTAAATGAATTTATCAAAACTACATCTTCAAATAAGGTAAAGCTTATTTTTTTCAAAATACAAGTAGTTTTTCTATAATTTTGTGACAAACATAATAGCCCACTGTAAATTTACTGCACTTCAGACAGCTTGATGCATCATCAATTAGAATTTGCAATTTTGTATATTATTTCTCTGTTCGTTTCTTACATTCAACCTTTTGTTACACATTTACACATTCATATTTTAGAAATTGTTTATTTTGAAATATTTGGAAAAAAAAAGTAAAAAAAATTAATAGCTCTCAAAATAGCGACAATGAAGGTCTGCAACAATGGAATTCAGTTTGCGCTCGCGAATATCTGTGAATTACGTGTCATTGTTGTGACCTGATGGAGCTGTATGAACAGGAGTTATAATTGTCTAATTTATGTTGATATTTGCATGAAAATATTCAGTCTTCGCACCAAATGCTGTACCATTTGTAGTGAGTAGAGTATTTGTTGCTTGGTTTTAGAATACTCTTCTCTAATATGGCCCTATGGAATGCATTTCTATATTGTCCAGTGTATCAGGCTTCTTTTTCCAATACAGATTTACAAAACTTTTGTAGAATTCACATAGTTCTGACAACACTGCAATGGAAACAGTGAGTTGTTCGCTTCTTGGCTGAATTGGATCGCTTTCAAATAATAGCTAAGATGTTAGTAGCGCATAAAGTGCAATAGTTCAGTACTACGTAGCTGTTTCCAATAACGCTAGAAAGTATGTGCTGTTGTAGCACCACTATTTCAAATTGCACAGATTGTACGCTATATTGCGCGAAAACTATTAAAATTTATGAAAAATGTACATGACCTTCATGAAAGAACTCGGTATGGAGAATAAATTTTATTTGGAGGAAAAATCCCTATCTTCAATTGTGAAGTTGTAGGAAGACGCCGAAAAAATTCAAACTCTTCCAATTTTCGAAAATACAGTGTTAACCGTGAAAATGATGCCACCTTTATAACAGTATTTTACTCTCTTCTGACAAGAAATTTAAAGAAAAAATTTGGAGCCGTTTTTCAGAAAATTTTGAAAATGTCCGGGGGACTTAATGTAAAGGACCCCCAAATTTTGAAGAATCTTGTTCAAAATCTCAAAGTTTTGACTCGAGCTAGATCGATAGGGGCTTCTTCAATTTGAAAAAATCCTACTTATGGTATAGGCGCTATTAGTGTTCGCGGGCGGGCGGGCGGGCGGGCGGGCGGGCGGGGCGGGCGGGCGGGCGGGCGGGCGGGCGGGGCGGGGCGGGCGGGCGGGCGGCGGGCGGACGGGCGGGCGGACGGGCGGGCGGACGGGCGGAACGGGCGGACGGGCGGACGGGCGGACGGGCGGACGGGCGGACGGGCGGACGGGCGGACGGGCGGACGGGCGGACGGGCGGACGGGCGGACGGGCGGACGGGCGGACGGGCGGACGGGCGGACGGGCGGACGGGCGGACGGGCGGACGGGCGGACGGGCGGACGGGCGGACGGGCGGACGGGCGGACGGGCGGACGGGCGGACGGGCGGACGGGCGGACGGACAGACGTTTTGCTTTCAATTGGTTTTTTGGTATCGAGGACCCTCCAAAGATGGATTCTAGTTACACCATGTGTTATGGGATTTTTTCTTAATTTAGCAACTGGATTTATCCACTTTTTCGCCATCAGGGCCCGGCAATGAATTTTTTTCTGCCGAAAATCCGCCGTTCTTTCGCGCAGTATTACATAACTTTCCCTATACTCCGCATATACGTACGTATACGGGAAAGTAAAATTTCTCTATTTTCAATATTATAGTAGTAGAAGCACGCCCAAAACAAATTGCCTTTCGCAATTTTCGAAAAATCTGGGATTTCAACGAATTTACACCATCCTAAGCGTCCTTTACGCTATTCGAGAACAAAGATTAAACAAAAACTTTGGTGGCATCTTTGAGAAAATTTTGAAAATGATTTTGGAGCTTCATGTAAAATATCCTCAAAAATTAAAATATACGGCTGAAACTCCGACAGCCTTGAGTTCGTTTAGATCGATCCGGGAATATCAATTTTTGAGAAAATCGGCTGAACCGTTTTAAAGCGCTAACGTTGACGATGGACGAACGGGCAGTTTTGCTGTTAATCGATTTTTCGGTATCAAGGACCCACAAAATATGGATTCTGGCTACACCACGTGTTAGATTTACTGCGTGTAGGAATAGGATTTACCCTTTCTTTCGTTACCCGACAAAATGTTTTTCTGTAGAAAATTCGCGCACTTTTTCCGGCGCACGTTTACATAACTTTCTCTTCTTACGAAGCAAGTGCGAGAAAGTAAAAATGAAAGATATAAAATTAAAAATTTGGCTTGAAATTAAAGATCCCAATTTCACAGTTCTGCTTGTTTGAAAATGTATACTATGTAAATCTTAATATAAATAAAGCAGGCCTACTTATTTAACTAATATGGATAAAAGCCACAATGCCGTTGATTCCTGCAAAACGAAATTTTGACCCCTTCTTAAGTACCCAAATCCTTAAGACACAAAATTTAGTACAGATGATTGCAGAATAACCCGCAGAGCTGCAAAACCCGGTTTAAAGTGTACAGTGCAGTGGCGAAGCTGACGGGTCATCTGGGAATGCCAGATTAGAATCTTAGAATGACCAAATTATTTTTTACTAAAATCTGTCGTTAAGTGTGCCATTTTCAATTTTTTTTACTGAAGTGTTGAAGGAAATTAAATGTTTTGGACTCCTTTTCCCCGCTTACGCGCGAGGGAATCAGCAATACTCTTCGGGGTCGGCAGCTGAGCGAGGAGCCTGCCGCCGGGAAGACATCGGCTGGCTCCGCCGCCCATGCGCACAAGAGGGCGGGCGCTATCTCCCTCTCACTCGCACTCACTGGGCAGAGAGCCTAGCAGGAGTCTAGGCGAGAGCCTAACAAGAGTCTAGGGAGAGCCTAGCAAGAGTCTAGGCTCTCGACAGGCACGGATTTGTACCGCGGTGCGCGCCCACCTCTCGGCCAGGCAAATTCACCTCATCACCTGACGTTGCGGGAAAGTAGAATTGTTTGTGACCCGTTTGTGCGATTTTTGTTCGGGTTTGCGTTATTAAACCATTAATAAAGCTAAAGATTTAGTGTTACAGAGAATGTCCCACTGACTATGGGACAGTCCCATAAAACTTCTAAACGGTTCACGATATCGAAATGCAGTTTTCGCTCAACATTGCGAAATCATGAGGCAAGTAATACGCCGTAGAGATAGACATGGTATAGATACGTAGTAATTAATTGTGTTAGATATGAGGAGACTATTGAATCTGCATCAAAGCAGAACTTTCTGAGTCGGAATTATTTGAAAGATACAAAATTGTTTCTTTCAAAATTATTGATACAGTAGTGGCTCAAATGGACTATAGGCTTCAAGGTTCTGAAAACTTGCATATTATTGAATTTCTTGACAAAAAGCAGTTTTCACACCTACAAAGCGTCCTTTCATTCAGAAAAGTTTTCCTTCTTAATAAAACAATGTCCATTCTTTGACAGTGAGCAGCTTTTAAATAAACTGACAAATGTCTACATTGATAATGCAAAATACGTGCCTGCAGATTTGTTGACTAAGTATTTGTTAGACAAATTGGTCAAGAAAAAAATTATCAAGAGACAGTTCGGCTGATACAACTCAATCTAACTTCCCTTTAACTACAGCGTTATGTGAAAGGAATGTGATTACATTAAAGAGAGTAAAGACATTCTTGAGAATTTCCATGGGAAATATCAGAATCGGTAATTTCAGTACACTGGCCATCGAGAAGTGTCTGCCAAATTAACTGTGCAGAAACTACAGCTTTAAAGAACAAATTGTCAACTTTTTTGGTTGAATGAAAAAAACGATGAATGGAACTAATTTACAACATATGTAAGATAAGATTTGCAGAATATCCAACTGCATGACTCTAGCTTTGCCACTGGTACAGTGTACAAAGTGTAAAATGCACCATTTTGTAGATCATGCCTTCAAAAAAGAAAGCAGGCAACACACAGAAAACCACAACATCCAGGGACTCGCCTGTTATCCACAAAGTAGAATGTGTGCATGTTCCTTAAGCCACAATCAACAAAATTATTTTTTTCGGGCCTACATTTTTGGAGATTCAAATTTTCTGCACCCTCACTACATGGCACTAGTGGTGAGAAACCAGCAGAATCTCATGGTTGTGCCTGCAAAACTGGCTATGGACACTTTTTGACAAAATGAATTACATATGCCTTAGGAGCAAAAAATAATTAAAATTGTATTTGTACCTTAATTGTACCTTCATCACAGCATAATCAAAAGAAATGCAAGGACATACTAAAATGTATGATGCAAAGAAAAATTATTTCAGAGTTTTACATCTTTCCTGTAAAATGACATTTACTTCACTTGGCAATTTTTTTACATGCAGTGATGCTAAGTAAAATTAAACTATTTGATATTCTATGCAACTAAATTGCGCAGGTCTCGCTTTATGTTGTTCTAAACTTTTTTGCAGGATTGAGCTCATATTTTATGTACATTCTGTATTATGTATTTCATGTTGGCCCTGGACATTGCCGTGACTTGAATCTTATTGAATACTTTTTCCCCCCAATATTTTTAAACTATCTAGACTGCACAGTTTCTGCACAGGTAAGCTAGTATAAATAAATTTGACAAATGTCCACATAATCACAAATGAAAGTCAAATATTTGCCAAAGAAAGAAAGAAAGAAATGAAACACAGAACTATGGAAACCAAAAGGCAATAAGGCAGAAAGATTAATCATAGATTGTGTCCAGAAATAAACATGAGTAGGCACTACTGCATTATCTCCCTCCTACATCATTTCTTTAAATAAACATATAAAGGAATGATAATTATTTAGAATTTTCTACTCACTGTCTTTTGCTAAAATGACAAAATCATCCCTCAGCTGGTTATCTGGTGTGCAACTGGAATTGGGGCGACCACTTTCACCAGTTGCAGTGATAGTTACTGCAGTTGCTGCTGCAGCTGCAGATGCAAGAGGCAGGAGATGCTCACCACCACCAGGCAATGATTGTGGCCGTGCAACTAAATTAGCTGATGCCAAAGATGTATTACTGCTACTCAGACCACCAGCTCCTATTCCAATAGGAATAGGTTGAGAGGCCAGAGTAACAGCCAATGAACTTGTCTGTAGGTATGAAAGCAAACATTGCAATTCATTGGTTTCATTATTATTGCACTTTGAGAAATCTATTCAATTCTTTGAGCTCTTAGAGAGGGTTTTACAGAGCTCAAATATATACCAATTTAATAGTCTCAAACAACATTATTTCAGAATTACAGCAAATAATTTTAAAAATTGTACAGGGTAAGAAATTATTAGAAGAAATGTTTGCACCCAAAATGTATCAGCTCATGTACAATTTCTTAAATTGCAAAATAATATATTTATTAAGAGGTACATTATGGAAAATGTGCTTCACAAAGTTTTCGTGATTATGCAAATTGAATTCTGCTGATTTATTTTCATATTTAAAAACTTTTAAGTTTTTAGAGAAATATATTTTCTTTTTCTTTAATATCTTCTAAATCCACAATAACAGTGCTAGATTATTTTTTTAACTCTTTGGCAAGGACTAAGTTATAATCCAAAGAACAACAAACTTTTAATCTGTTCTCTTTGTTTAGGTTTCAAAAGATCCTCTACAAGTCCTGATGATACCGAAGAATACAAGTAAGTAGGTTTATATTACACCATCTTCACAATAAGGAAGCATACAAACAGCGTTATAATTTCTTTCAGTATGGAAGAACAACAGACTGAGGAATTCTGCAGTATAAATCAACACAACCAGAATTTTACTTATTAATTATCTTCCTAATCCACTTCCTTACTCTTACAGTTATAATCTCAAAAGCTCTCAAGGTTCCATGTTCTAAAGCTGTCATTGCATACTATGACACTAAGTCTTAATCGTGTAGAGTATAGTGATTCAATTAATATACTTCAGTATTTATATCCCCACTTAAATTTGAAACAGAAACTTCAGGTAGCTCTGTCTAAGAAGTACAACAATCTACACTTGAAAAACAACAAACTTAATTTCCAAATTGAGCAAATAGCATCCAATTTAAACAATTTTGTATTAATGTTCAAAAAACATAACTACTTTAACATGTTGCACCACATATACATTTTAAGTAAGACAAGAACAATTTACATCATAATTGCACACACCTTGAATTTCTCAGAACTTGAACATGGATATTTGCAGCATGGTTTGTTGGACATGCTTTTCTCTCTCAATCATTTCTCACAAGATTTACAGTCAATAATGAAATCTGGTTTGTTAGGTATCTTGACAATCCTTCCTTTGTCATTATCAGTTTCTGCCCCTCTTGTCCTAACTATATTATTGCAGAAAATTTATAATACTTGGTAGGATGGACATGCAGTGAAATATTTTAACATTTCTGTATAAAAAATTAATTAAGCTTTGCTTTCTTGCTTTTTCCAAGAAATTTCCACTCAAAAAGGTCAAAAAAGAGAGATGTAGAGAATTTCATCATTTCAAACCAAGCATAGGATTCTCTCATTCCATTCTTCATAAATAATAATAATAATAATAATAATAATAATAATATAATAACAATACAAATTTACTTTCTAGTAACAATGCAGTCGTACATCATAACTGACAAGCTTCCCACATTCCAATTTAATGTGTATTTAAATTAATTTCTATACCTTCCTCACAAAAACTTTAATTCTGAAGCACAACTTAACACTATGTAAAACACAAAATTGAACTCTAAACTTATATTCAATACAACTATAAGCAGCATTCGTTTTTACTGTAATTTTTCTATTTAGTTTTAATAATAATAATAATAACAATAAAAATAAAATATTTCAGCAATTTACAAATATCCATAAAATTTAAAGAACTGCACAGCTACAAATTCAGAAATATTGCATTGCAGCTTTCATGATACCAGTAAGTAAAAATAATTTTAGGTTTATTTTAGAATATGGTCATTCCATTAACAAATAGGCAGTCTTCCCCAACCCTATCAATTTGATTGAAACTCAGAATATCCATTTGTTTTCATGTAAAAAAAAATGTCAAAACATTTATTTGAGTTCAATGTGAAATCATTCCCATGGTTTATACTGTACAGATTTTAGTGGCAAATTTGTCAAATTGAGAGTAACCACCAAATCAAGAAAAATAAAAAGCATTAATGTGCCATAGTTTATTCTGTTTTGTGCTGTTTGGTTAGTTTTATGGCCACTTATAACATTTTTATCATGTTTTCTTGGAGCTTGTGCATCTGTGGGCGCATGCACAAGTGTGCATGTGGGGGGAGTGAAGCTGATGGTAAATCGTAGAGGAATAGTGCAAACTACAAAAGAACAAAAATTCAACAAGGTTTCTTGAAATTTTTAAAACAATAGCAAACTAGCAGTGTTCTTGCGTTTACCTTTTCTTCAATTATAGGAAAACCCTGAATATCTAGCCCTAGGATCAGAGGGTTTTACAAAATGAGGTGTAAGGAATGGGAAATGATGAACTTGTGACCAAGGAATGAAAATTATATTAAGAAATAAAATCTCTAACTTTTTGAAAAATAATGAAAGAGAAAGGAATGTGTATTGTGAAAATCAAATTGAATCCCAGTCACATACAAGGCCACCCATAAATTACATAATGCTAATTTGGAGAATTTTGAGTAACTTGTCTCTCCAGCATAACACTCTTGTCATGCATGCAGTAGTCTAAATACTGGAAACAAAGAGAGGTGGAAGGAAGTGTACTGCACTCAAATGGAGACTCCTCCAAGTATCATTGCTGTTGGAAGTTATCACCATAAATATGACCTACTTGTAAGAAGAGAAGTAGACAGAACAAGATGAACTACAATGTATAAAAAAACATTTTGCTGGTGCAGCTCTTGATATTGAACCCGATGAACAAACCAACATTATTGCCATTACTCTGCTGGTGCTACAACTTTTTGGTTGGTATTATTACAACAACTTCTTATTTCTAACATAGAAATCACCTTTATCAATTTATTATTTATTTTGATGAGCTGCTTCTGATGGTTCAACCATTATCTTTGCATCATTTCTACTTTCAAACTCGACCTCTTTCTCAAAGGAATGATCCCAGCATGACCATGGAGAGATGTGTCAAAAAGAACTGCCAATTGTCAGTAAAGACAATTCAATTTTCTTATTTTGTGCTTTATCAACCTTTTGCATTTTTAATACATCAAAAATTTGTCCTCAATGTTCTTAAATGAGAAGAAACTTTATTGGAGACTAAATGGCATAGAAGTACATGTCATCTAATATTTTTAATTTGGATATTTTTTTATGCATTCATTTTGTAATGATTATACAAGTCACTTGAAAATATTAGTCATCAAATCCAAGTACCTCCATTAACATTTAATATGCTGTGAACATCACATATTAA
The DNA here is from genome assembly GCA_031308135.1 of Acheta domesticus. Taxonomy (NCBI): domain Eukaryota; kingdom Metazoa; phylum Arthropoda; class Insecta; order Orthoptera; family Gryllidae; genus Acheta; species Acheta domesticus. The sequence continues at coordinate 83,969,208 of JAHLJT010004567.1, forward strand.
ATGAAATACACTCAGCTAATACTGATGGGCATTTTTAATTACATATTATAATAATCAACTGAACAGGAAAAGGTTTATGCAAACAGTATTTTTTTTCCATTTAATATCTAGTCTTACTTCAGAAAGAAATTATAGCTTTTAGCAGATCATTTCATAAGGACACCTTAAATTATCTTGCATATTATGTTTTTTCTTTAACCTTAATATACCAGTACATAAGATCAAAATGAACTGCATGTAAGTATTTCATCTTACACAGTTAATATGCAACACACAGCATCCCACACACATCTAGTTAGTTTCAATAATGTTAAAGAAACAAGGAAATATTGTGTGAGGAAAGCAAGAATTAAAGTAATGAAAATAAAGCTTGGAACATAGGAGGAATGCAGGAGTGAGAGAGGTTGAATGAAAGAAGAACAAGATTCTTCAGTATAAATGATATTTAATACTAGAAAAGTACAAAAATTGGTTATTCCAAACATAAAACAAAGATAACAAACAAGCAAGGCACCACTACACAGAACTGCGAAAAAGAAACAACAGAAAATTTACTACAGAAAAGCAAACACGACAAATCAGTTAAGAATTAAAGCTCATGCACTATCAAATTACTGTCAATTGTCAGATCCCGCAGCCCAGATACAACATAAATCAGAACCAATACCAAAGGCGCGATGACAATTTACAAAGAAAATTATGACCAAATTTTGAACTTCCAAGAGACAGTAAGAAGCAGTTGGATCACATCATCCTTTCCCAAGGAGTTCATCTCCAATAAAGATTTAAAAAAAAGAAAAACGCTTGAGCACAAACTTCTTTAACAAAACCATGGCAACTACACACCAAGACCAAAAAAAGCCATGGAAAACTATCTTAAGGTTAGTGACAGAGCCAGCTAACCACGACTCCAGTCCCATGAAGGTATCAAATACTGAGAAAGATAGAGGATAGCATGACACTTACGGATAGAGGGGATGCTGAATCAGCATCAGTATTTTTACTGGGACTCGAGCCTGTCAAGTCTACAGAGCTTCCCTTTGAACTCTTCTTCTTCCGCAAACCGAATTTTTTGCGATCCTTTTTAACATTTGGAGAATAGCCTTCATTGACAGGCTGTAAATCAAAAAGGTATTAATAAAATGAACTATCTCTCCATTTTTTGAAGTGAAAGATTTCAGAACTGATTCCATTCATTTTTTCCTAATTGTACATTGTTTCCACAAGTGCAACTGGACATGTGAGTAAATTCAATTTTTTAATACAACGTCATGGGAGAATTAAAATTTAAATATTGCCACTGCAATGTTAAATTTCAAATACTGGTATGAAAAATCATTCATATTAGCGAGTTCATTCTGCATTATATTAATATACTATGAAAATCGTGTAAGAAATCTTATCCATCTATATGACTTGCTGTCAACTTCAATTGTCAGTTGAAGACGAAGAAACTAGTACCATGAACAAGCACTTCAATTAGTAAAAAGAAAGTACACTTAAGATTAATCTCTATAATTTCTAACAAGTTATTTACAAATTTAGCTTGAAAGTTAGAAGCAAAGAAAGCACTACATTTTGCTGAAGTTATGAGGAGTTCCCAAGAATAAATAAATTAATTTTCAAATATAAACAAAGGAAAAAAATAGAGATTATTATTTGAAGATTACAAGCTATTATTGAAGAAAGTTCTAAAAATAATTAAATGTCACAATGCAATCTATGAAGCACATTTGTAAATTTCAAAGTCAGAAAGAGGAGTTGTAGAAAATGTAGATATAGATACACATTTTTAATTAAATAAATAGTTATTTTAGTAGCACATTGATTTTGGGTTTCTCAGTAAATTTTACATTTCAATACATTTCATTTCTATAAAATGATTCAGTCATCAATAGTTGTAACAGATTGAAATTAAATATGATAATTAAGTTTAAAATAATGTCGTAATACATATACCACAAATGAAATAACATGTATTTCGAATAACTGATTACTTCTATTTTTCAGATTCACTCATCCAAGAACACTTTAAAACTTGTCACAAACACATAAGGTCCATTAAGAACTTTGATGATGCAGTCTCCATTATGCTGAAAGTGCCACCATTACCATTAATACACAAATGCACCTGTGCAACTAGCAAATTCAGCAGCTCCAAAAGAAATAAATTAATGGTTACATATATACATACATACAAAACTAGAAACATTTGCTACACTCAAATATAAATTAATGTAGAAAAAGTAATTTTAATATTTTCTGATTACTAGATCATTGAATGCTACTCATAATTAGAATTTCTAAGTTATTCCTAGTGTTTACGTGGCCTCAAAAACTGACACTGAATTTAAATCGCAGAAATACACGTAATTTAATGACCAGATATATTCAATGTATGCTTCCCTCATCTGATAATTACTAATATTAAGAATTAACTTTAAAACCTGTTTACAACACACTTTTCAATCAGATTCGAATGAGGTTTGCATAGCAATTTTAATACCCACACCATCTGAAAAATTCTCATGTGAACAAGATTACTACATATGCTCATCCATGCAAGAAATTCTGGAGCAAGAAAAACTTTGAATAATTTCTTTATAGGATACAAGACTCTAATGTACACAAGGAAGTAAGAAAGCTTCTAAAAAAAATTGTGTATTTCCCCAAGTCATGAATAAAGCCATTGATAAAGTCCTGGTTTACAAAGAAAATTGCAGAAAATTTTCATCTATATGGAATTTCAAATATCTTCTTCTTCTTCTTCTTCTTCAGACATTTTGAATTGAATCTCAACATTCCACACCTTAGTTTTCTCAATCAACTAATAAATTAATAAAAACTAAGTAAACAAAATATAGTAAAACCTGTCTAAGGTGGAACCTGGATAAGGCGGAAACCTCCCTTCACTGGAAAAGTTCTGAGAATGGACTTACTTTTCGATGCAAAGTACACTAGATATGCCAGAAACCTGCCTAACATGGAAATGGACAGGAATTTTTAGAACGGCGGTATTAAAAATTCTGGATATGGCAGAAAGCAAATATTGCTTTAAAATTAAACATTGACTTTTAAGTGTAGCAACATTGTACTAAGATATTCAGAGATGTGCTCATCCATTCACTTTCTCAGCTAAACTTGTCCAAAACTCATATTTAAGCTACTAGTGCAAAAGCTGTTTACTTGTAATAGCACTAACATTCAAAAGCCCATGTGAAGGAAGGAGAGATGTAAAGAGCGATCCTTCCAGAGTTCTTCTAATGTAATCAGACTGATTGAGAACGCGAACAATGCAAAGACTTCTAAGTTTTGATAAAAAAATTTAAAGTTGGAAAATCTCTCTCTCTCTCTTCTTTTTTTTTTCTTTCCCCATTCCCCTTTTTTCTTTTTCTTTTTTAAAGTTGGAAAATCTCTCTCTCTCTCTTCTTTTTTTTCTTTCCCCATTCCCCTTTTTTCTTTTTCTTTTTTCTTTCCCCCCCCTTTTTTTTTCTTTAAAATGTAGTTTTTCGGTGAGATAAACTACTCATTCAACCTATTCAACCTCTGAATGATTGTGTTTTCTGAACTGAGTTTTTATTGCAAACCTGAATAAGCCAGAAACCTGTAGGATAGAAAAAAAAAATGTTGGAACCAAATGATTTCGGCTTAGACAGGTTTTACAGTAGATTTTAAACACTCCTAAATAAAAACAAGTCAACAATTGCATGTATCCACCTCATGGGCATACACAGCCTAAAACAAGAGAGAACTGACTGTACTACTCACTTTTCCATTAAACTTTTTATTTACATACTACCTATTTTATTTGTAAATGAATAAAACTATAAGCTCAATGAAATTTAACTTCAATGATACTGTTAATAAATACAACCGAGTTTATATTGAACCATTTAGAGGGATGCCAAACAGCTTGGAGTGTGTTCCCAAAATGTCAGACAAAAATTGCCCAAATTGTTCATTAAAAAAAAATCAGGAAATAATGGAAATAAAACAATTATTGTGCAAAGGGCCCTTTCCAAAAAATGTCACCTCCCCCTCAGCACATGCCTCCAATCAACTTAGGAAATGAACACCTCACTCTGCATCCTGAAATAAATGATTGAAGGAAAGTAATCCATCCATTTCAGAAAAGATTATTGTATTGAATGAATTAGAATAATTACAATATACAAATTATACATATGTGTATGTATATTCACATCTGTGCCTAACACCACCCACAAACTCCACACTAATATAACCTTACACACATCACACACATACCATCACTTTTCTGGAATACTGATGTACTCAAAAAAGTGAAAATGAATGTTCATATCACTGAATCATGGAAAAGATTAGTCACATTTTTTCTCTAGCGATGAGACTGTCTTTTAAGCGTTACGTTTGTGAATAATGTTTAAAGAAACACAGATGTATTTCCAATTGAGTTCTCCAAATGCATACTGCTCATGCACCCAAATCAGTAGGATAGATTGTAGAATAGTGTTGCTACTCAAAAGATCCTAATATTTTCCAAAACAATCCAAAAATTTAGTCAAAAAAATTCCATTTTCATAAATAAAAACAAAGGGCAATAAAGTACATTTTTAATATAATTTGGAATGCAATAGTACACATCCTTGATTAATTGGAAGCAAATGAAGTTGTTGGAAAATTAAATTACACTCTCACAAAGTAAAGAAATATTTTGTATTGCAACAGTATTCCAGAAAAATGACAATAAGTGCAAACACTTGCATGCATTGGACGAACATACACATTGTACTCCAGGGAAATGGTCAGATCAAATGTGCACATTGCCTTAGAGAAAATGCAACCTTTGTTCAATAGACAAAACAACCCTTCTTTCATAATGATGATAAAAAACACCTGATGTTATAGTCCTCTCCGATATTGTGTATTTGTAAATGTAACAATATTTTATTAAAATTAATTTTTGACTGCAAGTTCAGTAAAAATTACAAATTTTAACAAAAAAATTGTTGTATTTAAATAATTTAAATTTAGCCAAGAAGCCCGTAAAGACAATGATCCTGAAACTACTTCAGTCCTACCTTCAGCCACTCAAAACCTTTAGAATTCTGAAAATTGATAAACAACCATTAAGAATATGCATGAGAAATCATTAACTTTTCCAGGGATTATAAATAAAATATCCAATAATAAATAAAACAATTTTTCATTTGATATCTTTATCTGCAGCTGGGAGAGCTGAAATACATCAATAACCAATAGTTTATGCAGAAAATGTTCTTAAAAGAAAGAGCTTTTAACTCCCTTAAAAATTAATATCTTTGAAAATCATACCTCAACATCAATACTTGGGATGTTTTCAATCTGTTCCAGAATGCGGGCAAGCTGAGCAACATTTTGAGCAGCCTGCCCAAGTTCCTTCTGCAATGCATCCAATGGTGCTAGAGATTCAAGCACCCATGCAGAAAGTCTACCCCCAGCCACCACTCCCACCAGAGGAGGGGAGCAAGGCTTCACCCCACGTGGCAGAGAGCCATCCTGAACCAACTCAGGAGGTGTCAAAGGAATCTCTGCAAGAGCCATGATTCAAAATTAATTTCACAAAAGAAAGAAAAGCTTGGGGAAAATTGGAATTTTAACAGTATCACTACTGAAACACAATTTAAATACAATGTCTTAATATTGGTAGTAACTAGCATACATCTAAAGTAAAGAACATCAAGCATAAAGTTTTATTCATAAAATCAATCATTGAATGAATTTTGTAAAGTCAAATAATGTAAATTTTACACCATTTTAATTGAAGAAGGTGAAAACAAATGACCCACAAATAGTATACTTCCATATCTTATACATTAAATTAACGGTGCTAAAAGAGTATATACTTTCTTGCATTATTTGCAACTTTTGCAATTTTTGAAAATTCAGAGCTCAACAAAACCAGACCTATGCTATATTTTAAGCATCCTTTCCCCTATTGGTGGGAATTTTTTTTTTGCCTATACATCAAACAAAAAGTTACATAAAAATTACTGTTTAAAAAAAGCATGATTTTATATAATATCTAATTTTTAGAACAGATTTTATCATGAAAAAAATATGTCATCAACAGTTTTGCAATATTAATTTTTTTGTACTTTGCACAATTTCAGAGTTCACCACAAATGTTATCTGCGCCACTTTTTTAATTTAAATATCATTTATTTTATCTGATAAAAAAATGTAAATAAAAAATGGAGTAGTTTCTGAGAAAATAATTGTTTGAAAATTGCCTATATACAAAATTACGCAAAAACTACTCCTATTTTCAAAAATTTGCACTTGATCTTACAAGTCTTTCAAGAACAGTGGGGGAGGGGAAAAGAAGGTGAATCTTCTATATTGTACTTGTAGGAAGACGATAAAACTTTGTGAACTCTTGCAATTTTTAATAAATTCACAGAATTAAAAAAGTGAGATCAGTGCTATTTTTTATCGACTTTTGCTCTATCAAATGAAAATGTTTAACAAAAAAATTTTGAGTTATTTTTGGGAAAATTTTTTAAATGTTGAGGCTTTATGTAAAATACCCCTTAAAATCAAAACATGTTTCAAACTCATTGGGTCTCAAATTCAGATAAATCAGGGAAAGTCAGTTTTGGAGAAATAAAACTGTACAATTTAGGTATTAGTGTTGACCACAGAGATTGATAGACTGACATTTATCTTGTGAACAACACTAGCGACAAAATCATTCAGCCAATTTTCTCCAAAATTGATATTCCCCAATCAATCTGACTGTTCTTGTGGCCCCTCGAATTTGAAATAGATATTTTAATTTTGGGGGGTACTTTACATTAAGCCCCTGGGACAATTTCAAAATTTTCAAAACAATGGCACCAACAATATTCCCTAAATTTGTTGTTGGATACTCTGAAGGTCATTTAAGAGAACGGCACAGGTCTCATGTTGGCTAAAAACTCAGAATTTTCGAAAAATTGCAAACATATGAATTTTTGTTGGCGTCTCCTACAACTACACAATTGAAGATAGGGATTTTTCCTCCAAATAAAATTTCTTCTCCATACTGAGTTCTTTATTAACGTCATGTACATTTTTTTTAAAATATTAGTAGTTTTTGCACAATATAGCATGCAATATGTGCAATTTGAAAAAATTATGTAAACAAGATTTTCTCAAAAACTGCTCCAAATTTTTTCTTTAAACTTTTGGGAAGGATAGTGTACTCTGAGATGACATAAATGCCATATTGCTCTATTCTTTTGTTTTTGCAAAAACTACAAAAATTGTAAGTTTTTTGATTTGTCTCTCCATCTTTAATATTTCCATTATTTTTTCACATTATTATAGTTACAAGTACTTGTGCTTTAAATAACGACAATTAAAGTTTCTCAACTGTTTTCTGTGAAAACTAGCTCAACTAGCCCACCCTTTCAGAAACATTCAAACGCCATTTTCTCATCAATAGCTCAAAATTTTGTCTTCAAACCTTCACGGATAGTGCTAATTGCTCTCTTTAATACGATGTAAAGTTCAATTAGCGGTATTTTTTTTTGTTTTTTCATAAATTACACAAATATAATTTTTTTGAAAGATCTCTCACACCATTAATATGCACATTTACTGCAATTTATAAATACTGTATTTGCGAGTTAAATTTCTTGAAAAGACTTCTAATGAAGTTTTTCAAAAACTCTGAAATTTTCTGAGAAAAACAGATTTAAATTTCAAATATGCAGTAGCGCTTAAAATACAATTTTCTTAAAAATGACTCCAAGTTTTTCAAAGAAAATTGCCATTTATCGCAAGATTTTACTGTTCTTTAATATTCCAAAATTAATATTTCCTTTCTACCATTAAGACACCAAAAAATTAAGAAAATGTCAACAACAAAAAAAGGACTTTGGGCAGCGACAGATGGCAGCTGGCAAGAGTATGTGGCCATTCCGAACAGATAGCCCAAGCCCAAGAAATAAAAATAGAAAACTAATACGGGAAAGTCTGTGTTATTCTGCAGCACCACTTGCTTGATCAATTACTAAAAAAAAAAGGTTGTAAGTCTAGAAATCCAGCCCTGATCGCAATTTCTCTTTACTACACAAATGCATTGTATTGCAAAAAAGTAAAAATTGTTTATTTAAACTTCAATTTTATAGTTCAATTATTTTGGGATTTGAAAATTTACAGACCAAAAATTGTATAATCCATAACAGTAAATCACGAGAAGGAACAATGACTACCTGGTCACACCAACCCTACTAATGTCATTAAGCCTTAAAAAGTAAATTTCAAAAACGTGTGTTATTTCTTGCCCTCTTTTTGTTTCAATAAATAAAAGAAAAGAAATACACAATGATCTGCATACACAATTATTTGCAGAAAAAGTAATTGCCAACATACCATCCACTACTTTTTCTAAATAAATCTGAAATTTTATAAAAATGTAAAAACATGGAATTAAAAAATATTTCAAAAGCACAAATATTAGGTAAAGATATAAATGAAATTTTAATCTACATTTAGTGTTATTAAAATCAAAGATCAGTAAACACACTTCACTATAAGACATAATTAACAGTGACAGGCAATATTTTTCAGTTTTTTGTGTTAAATTCTCATGAGTGCTCAAGACAGTATAACACCAAACAAATATATAATACTGACTAGCATTATGTGAAGTAGGACTGCCATCATCTGTGGCTCGAATGGCAGGAACTTCACGGGTCCCATATGTCAGCAAATGTTGTCGGTACAGTCGATGTTGTTTCAATTGTTCCACCCAGCGCATAAATGTTTCATGGGTTTTTGCCTGAGAAAGAAAGACCTTCTATCATCTTTTTACCATTTAATACTCTAAGAGAGACACTTCTTTCATTTTAAGTAAAATGCAAATGCTAAATTATAAAGAAACTTGAACGCTTTAAGGATCACATTGCAATCATGGAAAAACCTCCTCCATTCCAACTTTCTATCCCTACTATCTATTCTTTGGAGCATGTACATAATAGATAAGTACATGCTACAAAACATATCAAATACCTACTGTACAAACAAACAAATGAATTTTTGAACTCCTCAAAGTTAATTTAGAACTAGTAAAGATATTTTTTTATTAAAATAGCTTTAAAACAATTGTTTATGAACAAATCAGAATCTTCCCATGACTTTAAAGTAAAACTTTTCCTTTACATACTGGCAAGACAGGAGGAAAACAATTTACTGAATACATGATTTTTAAACAAGCTTCTTATGAAGTTATATCAAATAAGTAACATGGCTTCTTATAATGATGATCATTGGTCAATTTTATTTTATTTCATTAAAAATTATTTAACATAAAATGAAGAAATAAAATTGTTTATAATAGTAACAGTTTTCATTGATTTTTGAAAGCATTTGTACTATTATAAAACTAGTAAAAGCATCCATACTTGTTAATTCAACATTAGTGCTTTCTCACATTAACACAATTAATTAACATTACAGAACTAAATTACATTTGTACCTTTATATCTACAGAATCTTTAAATTATGGTATTCCTAAATATGCTCTTACAGTTTCCAAATTAAGGCAAAATATTAAAAGTTATTAAAAGCTAAACAGATTAGGAAAACTGCAATCCAGAAAATTGTTTCCCATCAACCTTCTTCTCTCTTGATGTACTTTTGAAGCTCTAATTCAAACATTTTGATTATAATATCTTCAAATCCTACACTAAGCATTTCAACACCAATGGAAAAAAAAAAATTTTCCTAAAAGATGGGGGAAAATAATTGATGAAACTCACAAAATTGGACTATTGCTTACTAAGAAAACTAGTAGGAATCAACAATAACTGGAGTTTAATATATTTCTTCTTCCAATACTTCAAAAGCATACCATTTTATATTACTCAATTCACGTATTTAATTTTACATATTTGCAAAATATTAAGTAATTCTCTCCCTGAGAGAAAATGGTGAAGAATAAAAATGCATTCATAAAAGTTCTGTTAATTTTTTTAATGCTAAGAAAATTTAACTAAATATGCAAACTTTTCAGCTTTGATAAATAATGAAAAAATACTAATGTCAACTTAATTTCTTGAAATTCCACTAGTACAATTTTCAGAAACTAATCAGATGACAGACTGAAATACTAGATAAAAATTGCTCTTACTCAATACTAAATAAATAAATTAGCTTGTAAACTTCTTGGCATCACAAATATTATTATTAGTAGGTACCCAAAATTATTTGAAGAAATGTTAAGGTCACTGAAATAACTTCATCATTACATTCAATTTTGTATTGAATGTAAATAACCTCTTACACAAGAATGGAAAGCTGAAACTGTATTTATTAATTTATAATGACACATACAATTAAGTTCAATCAATTCTCATTGTTTTCAAAACACAGCTTGCATGTACAGAAACTTACTTACCTTAAGGTGATAAATGAACTCTTCAGCATCAATATCCAATCGACGTCTTTTTGCTTTAGTGGAAATTACCGAAAGGCCAATATCTACAGATCCATGAACCTTTCCTCTAGCTATATCCCCAGGGCCCTTAGCATACACCAAAATCCCTTTGTCCACAACAAAATACCTCTGAAAGGTTATAAAAACTTGGTCAATCAATATTATCTCTTATATTCTTTTGAATTTAATAAAACTAAAAAAAAAAATTTAAATGGAAAGTTACAGAATATAATATACCTTGTGCCAGCCTTTCAAAGGCCATTTCCTCTTTTTATGCAAATACCCTGTCAATACTTCTGGTTTCTTATCAAACCTTTGGCCATCTTTTAATCCTTCTAATATTTCCCACTCAGAGCCTCGGCGAGCTTTCCTTTTATTAACAACTGAAAATAATAAATATAAGAGTTACAGATCGTTTCACTCATTTTTGTAAAATTTACAAATTCAGTAAAATTACAACTTACCAACTATATTTTCCTTTGGAGGAGTTTTTGCTATTACCTCATTAGTTGATTCTGCTGACAGGCTGTTTGTCTCTATGCTGCCCTCCTACAAACAAAACAGTAAATTATTACCACTCAAAATTTTCAAAAAGATTGTGTACTTTCAGGAGGAAATCTTACCGAATCAGATCCCATTCCTGTGACTGATTTCATCTTATTGCGAAACTGAGGGCTGCGTTTTTTATCCATGTTAAAATACCTATTATTTAAATTTGCAGGTTCTGTAGCAATGTGACGAAGTCCAGATGTCATTTTATTAATTGGTTTCTTGGTAAGAACTATATGGCTAAGGTATTTTTGCCATTGCTGCCCTGTCTGGAAAAAATATTTATCCAAATTCATTTTGCAAAAATAATTTTGAATTACATTAAAAACACATTCCAAAGAAAATAAATGATGTGCATCCTATTTGCACTTTTCGTTGGTAATATAAATTATCACAAAATTCTAGTTTGCGAACACAAGTTTACATCTTCATTACGTATAGCTAAGTGGCGGAATTCTATAAAGGTGCAGAGGGGAATTGTTAGGCTAGATTCTATATTTGGCTCACGTTGCGGCATTTTATTCAGTATTCAAAATAACCAGAACACTAACGCACACTTTCCTTGTCATTACACAGAACTGGATGTTTTTACTTACTTCATCCTAAGTTGACGTATCAAAAAAATACAATGTTTAATCATCTGAAGTTCAATATTCGTCTATAAATGCTTTACAATAGCATTCACCCGCATAGACTGCCGCAATTGACAGGAGGTACTTGGGACTGCACAGTTGATTGATATTAGTTCCATTCTCAACTAATCTCCTTTTCATGCAACGCAACGAATTAAAATCACGATAAGTACCCTACAAAAAACGCAAATATTACAACATATCGACCTTCACACAATATAAGACCTGCACTCACTCGCACACACACGCATAACTCACTACATAACCCTACCCCGCCCCTCAACGCCCTCTTCGGATCGGAGCAGTATGATTACCGCGAACGGCCGCGAACATCGGCCAGGCACCACGGAACACCACACCGTGTGCGGCATGCAAACTCCCTCCAGTGCCGAGCTTGTTACGTCACACTTTGCAGATATTGGAATAAAACTTCACAGCTCGAAGTGTAAGAATGAATCGCTCCCTTCCCGGGACTCCACAAAGAGTCAACAATATTAATGCTTGCGGCATTTCTCCATCCTTACGTCATATCCACGTTAGGTCGTGACGCGACTCTGGCTTTCCAATTGTAATCCGGGTCACTGGTGAGAAAAATGCAAATGTGGATCATAAATGAAAGGAACATCTGCATTACCTTCATGTGAGTACAATGATATACATTTTTCCTTTCGGTCAGAATCTGAAGATTTCATTGCCAATAGCTTTTAATAACGCATTTTATCTAAAACGTCATTTACGAAATGTGAAAGATAGAAAATGATTAAATAAGGAAAAAGATTAAATGAGGTACTATGTATTATTTAAATCTTGTATAAATCTGCCCACGATATTATGATGTTGCCAACCAAGAATCGCCTGAAACCCTCTACAGAACATCTTTTTTGTTCTATCGCGTCTCCAAACAGTGGCGTAGCCTCAGTTGGTGTCACCCAGGGCAAAACTAATGGTATCGCCCCCCTCCCCATAAATTAAATATAAAAATATCTATTACTGAACAGTTTATACATTTTTTTAATAAAAATACAAATATGTTTGCACATGACATTAATTGATAATATATTAAAACTACATGTAATTCAGAATAATTTTTAAATATATAATCTAAAACTAGTAACTAAAATTGTTTATAAAAACACTTTTCGAGATTTAAGGGCGGGGAAGTTATCTACAAGTTCATCAAAATCTATAATGTTTAAATAAATCATTCAAATTGTATAATTCCAACTATAAAATTTTCTACTTGGTGTCACCCATAAAATGGTGCCACCCGGGGCGGACCGCCCCCTCTGCCCCTCCCTAGCTACGCCACTATCTCCAAATAACATTTAACATATAATTGCCTTGAGATTTTAGTTGAATAGTATTGATGTAATAGTACGCAACTAGTGGTGCTAGAGAATGCCACAGACTTTCCCGTATTAGTTTTCTATTTTCTTGGGTCTTCGCTAGCTATTCGGAATTGCCACATACTCTTTCTTGCCAGCTACCATCTATCACCGCCAAAAGTACATTGTTTTTGTCATTTTCTTAATTTTTCGGTTTCCTATTGATAGAACGAAAATATTAATTTTAGAATATTAAAGAACACAAAAACCTAGCCGTAAATGGCAATTTTCTTTTAAAAATTATGTGCCGTTTAAGAGAAAATGGCGTTTTAGCACTACTAAAAATGCGAAATTTGAAGCTCATTTTCACAGAAAATGATTGAGTTTTCAAAATACTTTATTTGAAGTTATTTAAAGCACTTACACTCACAAATATAATAATGTTTATAAATTGCTCTTAATGTGCATATTAAAGATGTGAGAGATCTTTCAAAAAAATTACAATTATGTAATTTTTGAAAAACAAAAAAATAACTCAAAATGAACTTTACGCTATACTAAAGAGTGTAATTAGCACTATCCGTTACAAAAGTTTCAAGAAAAAAATTTTAGCCATAAGCGAGAAAATAGCGTTTGAGCATTTCTGAAGATGCCGAAATTTGAGCTACTTTTCACAGAAAACGGTGGTGTTTTCGAGAAACTTTACTTGACATTATTTAAAGCATATATACTCGTAAATATAATAATGTGAAAAAATCGCCGATAATGTAAATATTAACGACGTGAGAGACAAGTAAAAAAATTACATTTTTGTAATTTATGAAAAAACCAACCGATAGACCAAAATGGTTTTTATGTCATTGATAGAGTACATTTACCACTATCCCTACCAAAAGTTTAAAGAAAAAATTTGGAGCCGTTTGACAAAAATCTTGTTTTTGTAATTTTTTTAAAATTGCACATATTGCACGCAATATTGCACGAAAACTACCAAAATTTTGAGAAACATTTACATGACCTTTATGAAAGAACTCAATATGCAGAACAAATTTTATTTGAAGAAAAAATCTCTACCTTCAATTTTGTAGTTGGAGAAAGACGCCGAAAAAAATTCAAACTTTCACAATTTTCGAAACTTCAGAGCTGTACGTGAAACTCGGACCTATGCCATGTTAAAAAATTTATTTTACTCTATTCATACAAGAAATTTAAAGAAAAAAATTTGGAACCGTTTTTGAAAAAAAAAATGAAAATCCCCGGGGGGCTTCTTATAAAGTACCCTCAAATTTTGAAGAATCTTTTTCAAAATCTCAAAGTTTCGACTAGAATCAGATCGACCGGGGAATATCCATTTTGGAAGAAATCGTACGTATGGTTTAGGCGCTAGCAGTGTTCACAGGCGGACAGACGGACGGACGGACGGACGGACGGACGGACGGACGGACGGACGGACGGACGGACGGACGGACTGACGGACGGACAGACGGACGTTTTTCTTTCTATTGGGTTTTCGGTATCAAGGACCTAGAAAATAGGGTTTCTGCCTACACCACGTGTTAGGGGATTTTTTTTCTTAATTTAGCAACTGGTTTTATCCACTTTTTCCTTTTCACAGCCCAGCAATTAATTTTTTTTCCGCCGAAAATTGGCCATTTTTTCGCGCAGCATTACATAACTTTCCCTATACTACGTATATCACTCCGTGTATTCGTACGTATACGGGAAAGTAAAAAGTAAAATAAAAATCTTCATATAACTCCTTTTTCTGGAATCCTACTTTTGTTATAATACATTCACATTTTCCTTTGCAATTTGGCAATTTTTAATTTACCAAACAGATTTTTATTGCCAACATCAGATGGGCGCTCAGAGAAAAGGGCCTCTTATTTCAAGCAGATTCAAAGCATCCCAACACATAAACATAATTCAGTACCTTATAACGGATAATTTGAATTAAAAATAAAAACATTTTATTTGTTAAGAGTGAAAAAATCGGGTCAGATTTTCTAGGTCAGCAAAGAGGTACACCTGTGTTACTCAATCGCATAGAATATCAAGTAATTAGTAATTTCACATACAGTTACAGATTCTGCAGGCTCTGAACAGGTGAGGTAGAATCGACAAGCGTCGAACCAGCAAAAAGTAAATAGAATGATCAAGATATCATCCTGTAGATTACGGTGTGAGGGTCGTTACTTTGAGGTCTTTGGTCTCAAAATTTTAGTTTTAAGGCCCTAGAACGCTTTTTTAACGATATAGATTCACAAATCCTGCCGTGCGTTGCGGGTGCCATTTACATGAATATTTAGGTGCATTTTTTAAACAAATCCTTCATATTTTTAAAGTCAAAGTGCAATTCATCACGTCTCCGTGAAATTCTCTTTCTTTAGAGACCTCATTTATAAATATTGGTTGCGTGTGAGAGCCGCAAAGGGAAGGTATATTACTGTAATTTACGAGACGATAGGTGGTGAAGTGAGTGTGGCCGTTTTGAAACCGTCCCTGCAGTCCGAGGGAAACCACGAAAAAACCCGGTCAGGACGGCCGGCTCGAGAATCGAACACGGATTTCCCGAGTGCGAAGTTAGCGTGCTACGCACTTAGTCACTTCTAGCACCCCTACTAAAAAAACAACAACTAAAAACACCCCTACCCATAAAAACAAAGGAAACGTTTACAAGATTATTTGCTGAGGCTGGTCGTAAGCACCTTCACATAGGTAGGTACAGAAGCGCAAATCATTTCCTATTTCTGAGTCGATTTTACGAACTCTTTTATCTTCCCCGTTCTGACAATTCATTATCTTTTTAACGTCGTCTCTTATCTTATGCCTCGAAACATCCTTATCTATTTGTAAACTGCAAGATTTTGCTCCCTAATTAATACTGCTATGACCAGACTATGACTCGAGTTCAGAAAGGCAGTAGTATATTGTAGCATTTATTAATATTCTTGTTCGTCATTCTCAATTAACAAGGATTTTGAGGAGGACATTCATGCGATGGACAAATTCTTGAATAAATTATTGCAGTTAATATCCATTTATTAACAATCTCGAAACGTCGCTTTATTGAAACGTTAATACATGGATATTAACTGCATAGTTTGAATTTTGAAAATGTCCGCGGCGCTTCATGTAAAGTACCCCCAAATTTTGAAGAAAGTTTTTCAAAATCTCAAAGCTTCAACTAGAACCAGATTGATAGAGGTTTCTTCAATTTAAAAAAAATCCTACGTATGGTTTAGGCCAGGGGCGGAGCGTCTATGGATGTGGATGATGTGTTATATACCCTGACAATATCAGCTATTTTATTTTAAAATGATTGTAAATTGAACATTTGTGATTTTCTTTTTCTACTACAAAATATTTCTTTATATTTCAAACGTTGCGCCGTTGTGAATTCGATTCTTCACACGAATGAACTACTCAGTCTGAAATACCGCCTAGCCTGCGCTGAGAATGAGATGCACACTCGCACACTGACCCATTACATCCAGGGTGCCTACCGTGGTGCCTACGAAAAAGCTGTCGTTTTACGAAACTTCATTGTTCTCTTCGGTGTTTGTAAGAGAACGAGGTTAATTAATGAACATTGTCTTTTATTTAAGTTTTATTACCTTATTTTAATGCATTTAGCAACTATATATTTGTAGCCAATTTAGGTTAGGGATTGTGCTGGTTGAATGCACAAGGGTATGTGACTGCAATCCATATCTGTTCCCTGGAATGGCGAGCACCACGTGATCCAAAGTGCCTACATAATTATGGAGTCGTATTTTTGTGCCATAGAGAAATTATAGCACATGAAAAACAGTAAAAAAATTTGAAAAAAATATGGGGGGACAGAATTTTATTTAAACAGCCAACACAGGCTATGTTGAGCTATACAACCAAAGACATTGGAAATAAACACAACGGTGATATAAGGGATAAATACAACGGTGATATAAGGGAAAATGGGGAAATTCTGTCACACTTCATTCGAGTTGTATGCTTTTTTGGGAGACAATTGCTTGTATTTTCTAGCCGCGATGAAAATAGGAGATCATCAAATTGAGAAAATTACATGGAATATATAAGTGAAATAATGAAATATGATAAAACTGACAAGGATGATATGAAAATTCCAGCAATCGTTCATTCCAGTTTCGTGCAATCTCACCAAGAAATTCATATTCATTGGATTTCAAGTGTGAGCACGGTTATGTCCCATGAAATTAAAAATGAAATTTCTAAAGCCTCTTTGTCTCCGCCATACTGAATGAAACCCTTGATGTAAGCAGCAAAGGACAACTGTCAACTGTGTTTCATTAAGTGTCTGTAAATTGACTGATTTTCTCTTTCCTATTAATTATATTTTCATTATAGATCATTGTTTTCCATTTTAAAAATTATGCCAGTTCTACTGGGTTCGAAATCATGTGAATTGGACAATTTTGAAAATCATTGGGTTTGATAGTGCTCTTATTATTAAAGTATGAGGACACACATTTATATTTTGTTAGGTCGTGAACTTAAGTCAACTTTTTCTAACTTTCAACCAGTAAACTACATGAAGTACGTGAGCTATTATTACTTTTACTGGATCAGTTTTCTGTGCTCTAATTGATCAAAGTGACAGAAATGGTATTGGTGAATGAAAAATATTTAAATTATAATTAAAGTTTTAAATTATTTTCTCATTTCTCGAGTTACATACCCTATGCCAAAACTCAGGCTACGCCACTGTTAATATGGTGTAAATTTCATTTTGGGGTATTTTTTATTGTTTCAAAAATTACACAAATGTAATTTTTTGAAAGATCTCTCACACCATTAATATGCACATTTCCAGCATTTTTTAAACCCAATGTATTTGTGAATGTAAGTGCTTCAAATGTCGTCCAATGAAGTTTTTCGAAAACTCAAAACTTTTGTCTGAAAATGAGCTTCAAATTTCGAATCTACAATAGTGTTTAAACACAATTTTCTTAAAAACTGCTCCAAATTTGTCAAAGATAATTGACATTTAGGACGGAGTTTTACTGTTCTTTAATATTCTGAAAATAATATTTCCATTCTACTAATAGGAAACCAGGAAAACTGAGAAAATGTCAAAAAATTATATTTAGGCGGCGATAGATGGCAGCTGGCAAGAGTATGTGTCAAGTCCCAATAGCTAGTCGAGACCAAGGAATTTGAAAACTACAACGGGAAAGTCTGTACCATTCTGTAGCACCACTAGTTTTGTTATCAGGGCCCGGCAATGAACTTTTTTCTGCCGAAAACCAGCATTACATAACTTTCCCTATACTACGTATATTACTACGTATATTACGTATATTACTACGTATACTACGTATATTACTACGTACGTAATATACTACGTATATTACGTACGTATACGGGAAAGTTAAAATATTAAGTGAGAGAACCAATAGCATTGTTTCATGATACCGAAACATTCAGCTCAGTTCACAAGCACGAATAAATTTACAGGAAGTAAATGGATTCTAGCGAAAACAATCTTATCAGAAGACTATAGGAAATATTATTTTAGTATTGTAACATTGGCATGACCTAATTCAATTTTCTTATGAAACAGAAAAACATTAAAATATCTGACTTCGACCCACTTCTACACAAAATCCTGCAAAATATGCACCTAAATATGCGACATACAACAAAATATACAATTAAAGAAAAAAATCCCAGAAATATGCAATTATTCAAAAATAAAAATGGGCTATATGGTATTTGTTTTATTTTTGGGTGATAGGTAACGTTATACGTTTCCTTTCGATATGCGCAATCGGGAAAAATATGCAATTGCATGAACTTCCGCGGTCTATCGGTTACAAATGTATTGCAGAAACCGATATGAATTCAATCAAACATAATAATGAAATTATACATGAAACACAGTATTCTCCAATGTAACAAAATAGTGGGCATGGCAATCGCGTATAATCCGCGAAGGGGTTGAAAACAAGGGCATAATACTACAATGCACTTAAATATTTTCATCATAATACTAATTAATGTTCAATAATTGTGTGAAGGAACATTCAATTTGCTTTTTTCGATAGAAGTCAGTCATCAGCAATTGTTTGGTCGAGGAAACTTCGCATTTTGGATCGAAGTTTTTAAGGCCGTTTGTCGCACAATGAAGTGTCAACTTGCTCTTTCAAATCCAATGTGCTCATACATTTTTATTTAATGTGGTAATGTATAGAAAAATGAAAAGAAATTTACGGAAATCGTGGTTAATTCACCAAGCTGATAATCTCTTCATGACTTCTCTCTTCTAGCCTTCATATAATTATACCATGTCAGATTATTGAAGCCTTGTTAGTGAGTTCAGTCTCAATGTTAAGGCAATTTTAAATCATTACAAATAGGTTTCCTTTCATATGTTAAAAAAAGTTACATATATTTTTAAGTTATTATTTTGCACCTTTACATGTGTGAAAAATTATTTACTTCGATTTATCAATGTCTAGCGGCTTAAGACATAGAAATGAGGATGGGAATCATTTCTGTAGGATGTATGGATTTAAGGAAATAATTGTAATAAAAGTCTTCATAATATTCATTGATTTGTTTGGAACTAAATTATATTTCTTAAGCACACTTAGAAATTACAAGGTCATTAATGTGAATTACTTATGTAACAACAAGTGTTAACAATATACTTTCTTATCAAATGAAGAAATAATATTGAACATGTTAAAAATTGCAAAAGAATTATCTGAAAAGTGGAACAGCATGATGGTACAGATGGGTAGGTATGTGTATATGACAATTGTTGCTATCATACACAATAATCTTTATATCAATGTACATAGTATTATGTACTTTATACAGAGAGGTATAAATTGATGCCATATTATTAGTACATTATCATTACAGATCTTCCTAAACATTAAAAAAACCCAAGGACTATACATTAAATACAAAAATCATGCAATTCATTAATATTTTTTTAAAAAGTCTGTAAAATGTACTGTTTTCTACAACAGAAATGTAGCACTTTTGCACCAAGCATGCATTGAAGAACAAGGCCATTCACAGTCCATCATTGAAAAGATTCAAAAGGAAGAAGTTCTCACACATTCTTATGCAAAATGTGCATTCAGTCCAAAATTAATATGGCACGTACTGAGTTTAACAGCAATGAAATTTTAAATTACTACTGGCTAGATATAGTAGTCATGTGTCTTCATTTTAGAAAGAATGTGAATCTGTTAAAAAAAAAGTGGAGACACACATATTGTATTAAGGTACATACAAATCAATATGGTCCAGCAAGTATTATAGAAAATGTTACTAAGTAAGAGCTTCTTGTCTAGTATTATTATATACAACCATCTTTGGTTCAATGAAAATTTGCTACAAAAATTACACACATTTACAATATTATATTGTGAAATAGACAATAGAGAGAGAAAAAATACAGTTTTGAGATATATTTAGTCTTTTGCTTTTTGCCTTTCATATCTATATAAATGTTAAAAATCTGTTTTAATATAATTCTTTATATACACGTAAATACCTCTGTTCACCCTGAATAAGTTCTGCTTGAAACACTAATTTTTAAATTGTAAAATCCACATCAATTTTCTGTTTATATATGTTCTTTATACATAAATGCACTCAATTGAACTCTTACATGTTACTTAATGTATCTGAGCCTGTTACAGAGACTTATCATAGGCATCTCAATGTTTTCTTCTCTTTACATAAAATACTGCAAAAATTCTACTTCTAAGTCAGTGCCACATTGCTGCAAACTTTGAGAATCACTAGCAATCATAGTGCAAAAATTTCATAAATAAGAAATTATTCTTATACTGTATAAGTTCTTTTTATCCAATGCTGTTAAAAGTAGCAAAGAATTTATATGAAAATTATAAAGATATTAACTAAAATTATCACCCTAATTGCACATCCTGCCAAAGGTACTTTTTTCAGCATGAAATATTCTCAGGCAGGCACTCATGGCTTAGTCTCTGAGCAAATAGATCTACTTCATCAATAACTTTTTTCCTTTTAATGTAATTCAATTGTGTTTCTTTATATTTAGAATGTAACATCAAAAAAAATTGGGATCATCCACTTGTTTTAAATAGGCCTATTACTTCTTTACAGTATTAAACTCATTAAAAACCCATCACAAAATACCTCACAAAAGTGTTTCAAGTAAAGAAAATGTAAATCAATCATTTTAAATTAAACCAATAACCAAGTACCTACAGTACTTTAACAAAATGATTTCTGAGAAAGAAACTGCATTATTTGAAAAACTGATTTGCTCAACATTGTTTTAAAACAACTGCTGAAGGCTTTTACATCACTGGCCAGGTATAAATATACACTATGTTGTTCAATGGCATATATTTCTCCTATCTTATGCAATGTGGCTTTGACCTATATGTAGGGTGACCAGGCTGTGTCCTTGAAGACAGATACCATTCTTTCAGAAGGCATCTTATTCTCTTACATAGAGATAAAGTTTGACATTAAATCATTTTCTCATTCTTTTCTTAATCTGACTAGTATAAGCCAACGGAAGACCACAGAAAGAGAGAATTGTTCATACAAATCACTAGTTAGAGGAAGAACAAACTTCAACAATGAACTAAAAGTGGCCTCTTAAATTTTCTTATTGAAGTAACATAGCAACTGGATTCTTTCCCCCATAAAAAAATATTAATTAGTGCAAATTATATATAAACAAATGTGGTCACCCTACTTATATGTGCTTTGTTATAGGGCAGATCCTCTGAAGGTTTAAGCACTGGAAAAATATGCAATTTAAACAGCAACATTTAATACTTCATTATGATTTACCGAAGAGGTATAAGAACATTCACAAAATAGCTGCAGGTTGAGAGTTACAAACACCAAAAGGACAGAATTTTAATTTCATTATTCTTTTAATTTGTTAGAGCAAAGTTATTATTTTCTACAGGCTGTGATATGTGCACAATGTTGAATGTGAAGGGAGAAATAAGTGAAAAGTTAAAAACAAAACATTTAAAATGTAACAGCAAAGTCTATTATATTGAGAACAGTTAGCAATGACAAAGAAAATTTAAAACTAGGTACCCACATTTAATTTACACTGCAGTTCTTGCAAATTTTGTCTCAGAGATTTGTAAATATTTATTACTTAGCTTAGATAGTAATTTTATGAAATGTAATTGTGATCTATTTTTTATCACTACCCACAGTACAGGAAAAGAAACTCTCATAAAGAAAACATCAATCTTTCCTTGCTTATTTCAAACATCCACTTGTTTAATAGAACATGTAGATTGGCTCTTTAAACAAAGTTACATCAATAATACATCCAGAAGAAGGAAGCGTTACAATTAATTTTTTTTAAATGAAATTATAGTTTTAAATAGTACATGTATATGACAAAAGAAAATCTCTCATTTTTAAAAGTAGGAACATAAAGTAGTTGATTGAATCAAGCTTAACATTTTAATTAGTTCAAATAAGAGCCTTCATACTATGTTGTCACTGACTAGGCCATGTGATAGCACAAACTGAGTTTAGTGAATTTTACAGTTTTCATTTCTCAATGTAACAATATTTTCTTCACTATTGTTTGATATTTCAAGCAAACATGTATTTGAAAAATAACACATAGAAAAATAGCTTCAAGCTTCACAAGATCACTCTTCATTTAACTTAAAAGGACACTGAACATTTATTTCACAATGAAGGATATAAACTTGCAGTAATTATTGAGAGTGCAATTTTCAGTCCCTGAAGAAAATGGACAAGATCAATAGTGTGAAAACATTTGTACCTAGCACATATAAATTGTCAACTTTTGCATCACACATGGGTAATTATACAGATTACACATGTATATTTATGTAACTTTAAATTTACATCAGTAGACCACAATAACGTGCCTTTTATTCTGCTTATTTCTGTTTCTTACATCTTTCTCTTCCAGTTTCACTTAATATCATTTAATATTCTTCAAAATATAAAACCCACATCAGATATGGATAAAAAACTTAAAAGATTAATTAAACATATGAATAATAGAGATTTATGATCATTCGTTATTTACATCTTTGTTCTTAAATGGTTTCACAAGATTTGACTACTTGAGTAGTGTCATAGATTAAGATAATTGTACGACTAGTTTTGCAATAAATTATTTTAATACTCATCAACAAAGAATGCAGAAAAAATATTTTAATAAAGTCTCTTGTAATACTTGTGGCAATATTGTTAGATTCTGAATCAGAAAAAACAGATGTTGCCAATAAAACTGGAATAAGGATAACTGAAGTGTTTCAATAATGTATGCATTCATTACCAAGTCATTATGTCCCTTAAAACAGAGAATATATACTCTACCATTCATTGTTTATATTTTTGTTATTATAATGTAACAAAAATTTCTATTGCAATTGTCAGAATTATTTCATCTCTCTCCAAAAGTGCTGATTGACAAACATTTCAGACTTGGCTCAACTGAAGAATACAACAATTACATAAAGAAAACAATCTATTTAATTTTTTGAAACATTACAGTTTCTTGAATAGGTACATTGTGTGTTTTAATACTTATAAACAATAATAATTGTTTTTAATCTCAATGGTGACAGTTTGTCTTCAGAATAATGTTATCATTACATGCAATGTGGTACTCAAAAGTACCTTTAAAGTGCCCTTTTAGGATCTCTAAACAAATTCAATAAATACTTTATTTAAGAACTGAGAGGTAGTTCAACTCCTTTCACGCATTCAGAGAGATGAACAATACAACATATGATCAAAATAATATAACATAAAGCGTACATTCATTATGTTCTGAAAGTAATTCAATATGGAATGTTAGATTTATTTTGTAAATCTTAGAAAAAATTATAACACAAAGTTTCATGTAAATATTCATAATATTCCAACAATGAAAATTTCTCAAATTTTCATGCCAATCCATCATAAATTGTAGGCAACATTTTTTACTCTTATCTGAAAACATGAAAGAAACAGAAATTGCAGAAAGGCATATTTCACATTGAGCTTTAATTTCTAAGCCGTTTTTGCACAGCAAAGCACTGTACACACCAGGCAAATCAACACACAAATTAGGAACATCAACACCACACTTTAAATGTGATTAATACAGCAACTTGCATTTTGATATGAACAAGAAAAAGAACACTGTTCATGGAGTACATTTCATTAGAAATTTTTCAATTTCAAAATAAAAAACACACTCACAAAATGGGATACTGTTACTATGTACAATCATATTTGTTTTAATTATGGATGTAGATTGAAAAGAAATGGGGATCTTGAAAACATTTGTTTGCAATTCGGAATAAATGGAGAGAAATAGTTATACTGTTACAGCATAAATATATCAAAAAATTAAAACAATATTGGCAATTTTTTATAACCATAGATATGTTTTTTACTAAAAAAATCAATAAAACAACAGTACTTTTTCTTGATAAACTTTTCTCTCTGTGCTTGTCTTAACATGCACACAGCCCCAGCACCCCATTGCACACCCCAACCCTCCTTAGAACAGTAAAAATTGGAAACACACGATGTGAACATTCGCACATTTGTTTATCTTGCACATCCTTCCTCTTAGGACTCTTCTCACCAACTATGTGCACTTGTGCTTATGCTCAAAGTCACATTCCTGAAAATTTCAGAACTTGCAAGCACAGGTGCAAAAATCTGTCCTGAGACTCGTAATAAACTGTCTTATTTTTGTACAGTCTTCATGTGTAGTACTGTTGCAAAATGTCTTGCACAAACTATACTTCAAATCTGGACACTCCCAGAAGCTGCACTCACTGTTGTTGCAATAGGAGTTGCTCCAGCTCATCTGCTGAACGCAAAAGGAAGGCCGCTGACTCCCTGTATCCAGTGATAAGTTGCCTCACAGCTGCCATCTCAGCAGTATTCAATTTATGACTAAGCAGAGGCTTTGTCTTCATGCTCAAGTCAGTGGGTCCTGAAAAAAAAAAAAAAGAGTTTTCAAGTAAGTTTCCTAATTCAAGAGTAGAATTTGACTTCCAAAATGAACAAAGGAAGAATAATATGAAATTTAGAGAAAATTGCATTGGCAAGATGAACACTTTTTTTTTTAAGTTATATTTCACAGAAAATAAAAGTGTTCTTGGAATAAACATGGTAGGGGCAGAAATCTTTCTTCATGGAGAATGGTGTCACCCTCACACTAACCCTGTTTAGAGCTTTGAATCAAGTGTCTAATGTTAGTTCTTGTAAAGTGCAGTATAAATAAAAGTTTACCTATAATGCCATAATTCATGTTTATAGGGCTAATTCATAAGATGCTTAAATCAATTAACATTGCAAAACGGTCTGGAAAATTCCATTAGTAAATGTAAAAAAAGAAAATTTACTGGTAAAAATTATTGCAAACAACCAAAGAAACCCTATTCACATTTAACTCTTTATTCAAAATTATAACTACTTTCTTGTACATCAATACTATTTAATTTTAAAAGTGCAATGAGTGAGCTTCAATAACAAAGGTTTCCTTTTCTTTTAGTGCCTGGGTACATGATCTATTCTGAACTTCCAAAACAGATCATCCCTCCTAATAGAACAACTCATATTCTTCATGTCAAGTTTTCATTTATAAAATCAGTTATTGTGCCTATATTGGGAAATGAAATATTTCAGTAATTGTTTCCTCAATTGGCAATAATTATTTAAAAATATATCTCTAAAGGGAAGAAAAAAGATAATCTATTTGATTTTCAGGGGCGCTGGTGCTATTTGAAAGAAAAACTGTAAACATGTCACCAATGATGGCAAAAGTAAATATAAAAGCAAAAGAATGTAGAATCCCTTGCCTGTTAGAATAAACAGAAAATTGTTTTACATTTGAGCTCATTGATAAGTAATAAAGCAATTTTGCCAATCAAGCAGCAACATCTAAAAGATCTTAATATGACCAATACTATCTGTGTCATCAGAAAATAGCTATCATAGGGGGTGGGAGTATGATAAGTGCGTAGTTTCTTGAGATCCAGAATCTGCTCTCTCTTTTTGACTCATTCACAAAATTCCTTCTAACAACTAATTATCTAAAAAAAGAGAGAGTTTCTTTTTAGAAATTAATCTCGGAAAGTTGAATTAAGTTATTTGACTTTTCATAGGCTTTTTCAAGAAAACATAATTTTATTAATGTTTTCTCCAGAAAAATATTTAATTTATCAATACCCTGTAAGTCAAGTAATAAATAATTTGAACATACTTTTTTTGATGCACTCAGAGCTAACCCTATCAACACAGTATTTTTTATTGTAAATAAAAAAAGAATAATAAAAAGAAGTCCACCTCTATCACATGTAGAGAATCATTCAGTCCAGGCTGGTGATTCCAAATCAGGGACTGCACATGGGCTATGGGAAATTATTTCCGGCACAACAGTATTTATTATAGTTTCAAGAAGCTTAGGCCCACAATGTAACAATGTAAATCACATCAATTTGACAGTGTTGTGAGGAAACTACAATGTCCTCCAGATCTAATCTAGTTCATTAATTTACTATTGGGGAAAATAATTTTAAATAGAGAGTAATCAAAAACAAATTAGAAATGGACGACCAAAAATATAAGGATTACGTAAGGGGTTGGCGGAATAAGGATGAGAGGAAGGGTAATCAATCTCTATCCATTTCACTAGGTCTATCGAGCATATGCCGCAAGGATTCTTGCTGCATTCTGAACTACCTCCCACTCGTCAAGTTAAAGGCGGTACCACACACTCGGCATGCGGCCTCCGCCTCTCGCGTACCAGGGACGGTGTGCTTGCCACTCGACACGCGCCGCACATTCGGTGCTGGCCCTACCCGCAGTAAGAAAAAAGGGCATTTGCCAAGCACCTCGGCTTCTGGAGATCCGGCGAGCAGTCGGTCGTTGCTCGCCGAGTGTCGAATGCTTAGAGCCTGTTTATACAGTCATAACGTACAGTCGACTCCTATTACAGTGAACCCTCGATTATGGTGAACTTGAAGTCATTGGTCCCGTTTCACCGACATTACAAACACGCATAAGATTCGGTTATAGTGAACTTGAACCTCGGCTATCGTGAACGTAGGAAATAAATCCTGGAAATTAATTGGATCTCTTATGATATTAGGCGATTGAAAGGGCCTTCCGAGAGTGGGACGGTGTTCCAACAGTGCAAGAGGCATTGAAAGGTGTGTTAGAGACAGAGGACAATGCAGAATCAAGTATGGAGACAACACAATTTCTGAAGAAGGATCTACAGAAATTACTAACGAGAAACGTACGAAGCAAACAATTGAAAATAATTGATTTTTAAGTACAAATAAAGATATTGAATTTTTCAGTTCATGCTGTTAAAACATTTTGCGTATCTTTGTATTAATAAAATCAATCATTGTGGAGGAATTCCATTTAATTTTGACATAATCGGATATGGTGAACCTCTGATATAGTGAACCAAATATGTTCGTCCCTAGAAGTTCACTATAACCGAGACCACCGTATTTAGGTTAATAAACAAAGCACGCGGCACCCACCGTTGCTGAGCATGCCGCCGGACGAGGCGAAGGGCGCGCCGCCGAACATGGCTGGTGCGGCGTAGGGTCCGGCGGTGGCGGCGGCGGCGGCCGTCGCGGCGCGCTGGAACGCCTGCGAGAAGTTGGGGCGGTAGACGCTGGTGGGCGCCGCGGCCGCGGAGGTGGCGCTGCCGTTGACGCTCGCCATGGACGCGCTGGTGACGGCCGCCACCGCGCTCGCCGCCGCCGCCGCTGCCGCCGCCGCCGCCCCGCCCGCGGACGCGCGGCCCGCCTCGGTCTTGACGGTCGCCGCCCCGCCGCCGCCGCCGCCGGGCGCCCCGAAGCTCGCGGGGGAGAGCGCGCCCGCCGCCTCCGACGCGTGCGAGATGGGCTCCGTCTTGAGCGCCGCGCTCGTCAAGCTCAGCTTGGTGTCGCTGGGCGCCGACGTGTAGTGCTCCAACGGAGAGGGCCGCCCGTCCACCTGTGGGGGCAACCACAACACGGAACCGGTTACACGAGGCCCAATGCTTCCTTCTCTCAGCAGTCCTTTTGCTACGAAGAGTCATGCATCAAAGAACGGAACATGCAATTCGCGTTCATGAATATCCATAAATTGTGGCTTTTCCCAGTTTCCCCTAATTAACCGAATTGCTCCAATAATTCGGCAGAAGAAAAATCGTTACCTATTTTTGGCATTCCCGAGAAAATACTTTTGCAATTAATTTTTAATAGTTATTAAAATATGATGAATATGAATTCATCGAACATTATAGTTAACAAGGAGAAGCATGATTTGGAATACTAAACGTATTCAATTGTCCGCACACCAATTCACGCACTGAATATTTCTTGTAGAAATTTACGAACTTATTGATATTACTCCGGAACATCATAATTGAACCAGTTATATTTTCGTCATAACTTACGATGAATTCTAGCTATTCTTCCGCTTACATTTCTTCCCTATTCATACTAAGGAAACGTTGAGGCCTAATTTTGGACATTGTTAAACAACTCGTATGTCTGCAAATCATTAATATCCCGTCGACAATCCCATGGCGACACGTCCTGAGACGAAATCGGCTCCTTCCCCTCGGCCGGCCACAGTGGGGCAGGTCGGCCGCGCGCAGCGGAATGGTTTGGCGCGGGAAGGGGGTGGATTGTGGGTGGGTGGGGGTCTCGCGCGGGGGGCGTAGGGGGTCCGCGCGGGGGTCGGGCGCGGGCGGAGCGAGCACTCACCGTGGCGTGGGCAGCAGCGGCATGGGCTGGCTGACGGGTTCCAAGCCGAGGCGCATGCGCTTGGCGTTGTGGCTTTCGTTCTCGCACGCCTGCGCCAGGATCTGCTCCGCCTGCACCGACGTCAGATGCGCCGGCGTCGGCCGCGTCTGCAACAGACACCCGCCCGCCGGGCCGCCGTCAGCGCCGTCGCTCGCCGCCGCCGCCTCACTAACCCAACTCCACTCGCCCGCGCTGGCCATCTCGTCCCGGGATCGATATACTACCGGCTACTCCCTTATCGATCCGAGCGAGACAGTTTCTTACGTTTGAAAGATGAGAAACCCCGAATAAGGGTACATATCAAACAATATGTTTCTGGCTTGTAAAACGACTGCGCATTGGAAGAAGGTAAGATTAATACGAAACACAATGCTAAACATTTTTTTGTTCATTACTGTATGAAGCACCAAGATTTTAATGATATCCAATTATAATCTATAAATGACTCACACACTCACTGCTTCTATAAAACTAAGCAAGAAGTACATTTGAAGCGTTTTCAATATTTCGACTAATGTCATCTTTTAAAAGGCGTCAAATGAAAAATTTAGAATTTTGACTAGAATATCTATTTTGAAATGTAATGCTCTTAAACGTAACTATATTCACCAAATATTTTTTTGCTTAAACAACGACATCATCGTCTGATGTAAACCTAAAAGACTGATTTTTAAAATTCGTATTAAGTAATTTAATCTGCTCGGAACGTCAAGCTTTACCAGCAATTCCCTTGAACTCACTGAATCAAATCTTCCATATATCTGAGAGAAAACAAATCGTTCTTAATCCGCGAAAAAAACAAGGTTTTAATGTAGTCGAAACACTGTGGCCCAGCGGAGGTAATTTCATGCCCCGAGCGAGCAACGTAATGGCGGCCTTTCTAGGAAACGTCCCGGCGCGTCGTCCGCCGTTGGACTGTGACGTCTCCACCTCTGGTGCTCCGGTGTCCGTCGCCTCTTTCTCCTGGCGTTCAACACAAGCCAGGGTGCGCGAAAAAGAACTGAGTAAACTTCCGAACCAATTTCGCAGTTCGGAATGTCCCTTAAGGTAACATTGAGATATTTTGGAAAAAAAATTGAAAGATAAGTTACACCAAAATGAGTAATAAAATGAACATCAAGAGTCAAAATGATCATGCACACGAAACGCAGGTTTGTTTTGTTTTGGTTTGGTTTGGTTTAGTTTGGTTGGTTTGGTATGGTTTGGTTGGTTTTGAAAAGTCCATAAAAAATGAAAAGGGGGAAACTTATTATGGAGGAAATTCATTTTCATTGGGTTGAAAATGAGGGCGTTCAAGACAAGTTAAGGCGATGGACAATTCAACGCTTTACTTTGGTTTTAAAGAAGAGAAGGATGAAAGAAGGAATTGGAAAAAGGGCGAAGAGAGAATACTGAAGGAGAAAAACAGGAATGAAAAGGTGCAGAATGGAGGAAAGAATCGAAATACAAGAAACGTCTCTTAAGAACTACAATGCAATTAAAATGAAAGTGGATTGACATTTGTATGATGACGTGGGTATTTAACAAAAGTGACCAAAGTGCGTCGAATACTTGGATCGGTGGCTCGAAGTATCAACCACACTCTTACTTCAAACGGAGAGGGAAAGATTTCGTAAGGAAGACGGTCAAAGAAGGAGCAGGGCACTTGAGTCTGGAAAGGACAGAGGCGTAAGTGGATCACCGCGGCGTTTATACATCCCCAACCGCTGAAGGACGCCCTCTTCCCGCACCACCTCCGAGTCACCGTCCATCGCCGTCACCAGTCTCATCGACTGCGCGACTCCCGGCAGTCTACAGAGTGCCTGAGAATAAATGTTACAAACTTCTCGGGCAGGTAGGAGAGGAAAGACGAAAACTTTTGCCAGTGAACATGTAGTAGGAAACCTCATGTTACTAAATTACACATGTGATATGTGATCCTAAGAGGCAGGCAACTAATCGTGCCCTGGAGTTGGCGGACACACATTCTGACCTAGTCACAAGACCTTTCGTGTGCCAAGCCAAACACCAAGGCAATATGAGTTGCCTACCAATCCGAGGCACCTGTCAAAATGACATATGCGTAACTTCGTATTGTGAGATTTTTCCACTCCATTTCATAGGCAAAAGGCTATCATCTTCGACCCTACTACATCCCTAAAAAGTAACATTCAGCCTGAGACAGCCGTGTACGAGCGGCGAGGGAAGAGTGCGCGATCCTCCGGCGCCAGACAACAACCATGCGGGCACGGTGGGCACGGCGGCGCCGAGCACAAACACACGCGCACCGCGCGCGCGCGCATTCCCACCGACCGAGAGGAGGAGACAGACACCACCACGAGCACAAGACGACAAGAGAGACAGACAGAGAAAGAGACAGAGGAGGCACGGTCACAGCACGGCACACGGCGAGCCAAGAGCGAAAGATCCTCACAATCCTTACAGCATCCCAAGCTCCGTTGGAGTCGCGCGGAGCGCTTGTTTGCGGCGGCACGACTTGAGGTAGGTGCGGATGCGCTTGCGCGCGCGCTCCGCGAACCTCCGTAACTGGCGCGTGCACGAGTCGATGATCGCCTGGATCTTCTCCTTGGGCTGCTTCGAGATGGGCACGATGCGGTCCAGGGTTCTCGTCCACGAACAGCCGCACGAACATCTGCGGGGCACACAACCACGCGCGGCGGCTCAGCCTGGTGGCGCTGCGACTAAACACGTTCACTGAAGAAAATCTTGTAGGCGCGAATTTTACTCGCATTGATACAATTTAGGGGCGGGTGACAACCTTAAAAAAAGCTATCATGCACAGGAGAAAAATCTTTTTTTTACCAAAATTCGTGCCAAAAAATTCTGATTTACAGAGAATCCAATGAATTCTAGAGAATTTTTCTCCCCAGAAATATTCTACTGAGATTCGCAATATCACAACTTCCCAAATTTCATGAAAGAAGACTGCTTTTGTCATAATACAGAACTTAGCTATACTTGTGTTGCTCAATAAGTCTTTGTCACTGTGTGCAAAATTGCCTAATACGCCTCATTCAAGCATTTTTGTCTCTGTTACTTCAATGGTAGAGGTAAGATCCAATGCCAATTGTTTCTATGTTTATAAATGTCAAACTCATGATGTAATGACGTAATATGTTAAATTAATGCAATTTTTACTTCCTGCTTTCAAGCTTTGTCTCAATATCGAGAAAAAGAGGGTGTAAAACGAAAAAAGGAATTAAAAGTTTATACGGACAAGATAAACACAATGGAAATAGAGCGTGCAAGGGATATGAAGTAAGGCGGTCTCGTTTGAGCACACTCGTAACGGTGTAGTCCATCGATCTTCTACAGACATTCCATTTCATCTTGCCTCAACCAGGCGCTAGATCAATTATTGTCCTGGCGCGACGACTGGTCGTCCTACACGGTAGCTAGATGAATAATGGAATTGTGACGCAAAACAGAGAACACGTTACATAACGAAGAATAAATATTCCGAGTTTCAGCTTTTATGCAACACGGTTTCAATTGTTTGACGTGCACATGTTTACAACACTGCAGAAACGCAGCAATGAAAATGGAGAGCTTCGTTTTCGCAGCGCTGCGAAAAACGTTTCACTTTTCTAAATTCAAAAAATTCAACAAGTTTATGATTTCAGAAATCTCTATACGTGATACTACATTTGCAGGCGTGAATGGAAACGTTTTTATCAGAGTTACACTCGCTATTACTGTGAAGCACACTTTGACTTCTGAAAATACAGAAAATAAAATAAACACTGAAACGTGTCAAAATTACACACGGTTATTAAAAAATAATGCAGCTGATAAGACCCAAGCTGGGTTGGACAGTATTTAAATACTTGTATTTAATAATACATTTTGTATTGAGTTGTTTTGGCATGTATTTTAGAGATGTATACATAAATTAGGTATATTTAAAAAATAAATACTTAAATACAGACGAAGAAGAAGATAGTTTAGAACGAGGATAGTTTTTTTGTTTGATACCTTTAGTGAATGCACCTCATTGAAACAAAAGTAAAAGCTCCTTTCAGCTGTTGAATTTGGATTCTCTTAATTTTTAAATGATAATCTAAATCATTAAAAGTGCTGGACAATTATCCGGCAATAAAAAATAGCGTTTATTCGTTATAACACTACTTTGTGTTCATCCACGTCAGTTGGATGACTGTTTTCCTTTGGAGGTTTCATACATTCGCCAACAAGTAGTTTATTGTCTGATAATTTGTTTGAAAAAATCAGTTGTTTGAAAAGGAAATTATATTTCTTTGTTTTAGACATATTTTTGATATTTTATATTAGAAAATATTTATACGTATGGTTACAATACATTGCAATAAAAATGTAATATAAAATTATTATATATTAACAGTATTTTGAGTGTTTGAATTATTTTAAATACGTATGTATTTAGGACATTAAGTCCTAATGTATTTTGTGTATGTTTTTAAATACTTATTTATAAAGTATTTTAGTGAAGTATTTAAATATTAAATTTAAAGTATTTTACCCAATCCAGGACACAAGTTTGTCCTCTCTGAAGTGACATGAATAAATAGAAATATACCCATCGAACGTATCGAAAAATCTAAGTATTGAACTTACAACGTAAACATCTTTGTGCATCATGAAAGTGATATAAAAACCACTTATAATCACATAAAATCCGCCAGTAAAAGAAAATGTTTAAGTTCATTGCTACCGATAACTTAAAATCAATCTAAAGAAACAGCTTCTATTTATTTTTCGTTAAATACAGGAAAAAACTTTATGCGACCTATGGAGAAGTTCAATAAAAGTATGTTTTCTTGAGGACCAAAACCCCTACTTTACTTACTACGTAGTTGAATTATGGAGAAAGGTACCAATAAGAGAGACTGGCAATATTTTAAAAATAAAAAAAAATCGCTCCCAAGTATTAGAACACGTATCTGCATCGACAACCGAAGTACATATTTCATTTTACAATATTGCTGACAACTCACACTCAAGTGCCCAGCGTAACGTGCGCAATTGATAAGGCCACGCCATCTTACTAAAACTTCCTTTTTATAATAACACAACCCTTTCAAAATTGTTTCTTGAACAACCCTACTCACGTTGAAGGCCTTGAGGCGCTCGGGGTCGTACTGCTGCGGGTCGATCTTGTCCTCCGCCTCGTCGTCGTCGTCGTCCTCGTCCTCCTTGTTGCCGCTGGACGACGTCTCGTCGTGCACCGACGACGTCTCTTGCGTGAGGCTGCGGTCGCTCAGCATCAGAGGGCTCTGGAAACGCCGTGCAAACGCTTCGTTGAGTCCCTTTGCTCAACGCCCTCTACTCGCCGCCGCGCCGGGCGGATTTACAATAACGTGCCCGTCGCCTGGCCGACATCGGAGTGTGTACCGGCTCAACACCTCAGTTTGCATTGCCGAGGGATTGAATCTCCCTTGGACGGCGACGTTTGTTACTTGCAATTTGCGGAGATTCCGAATCCAAGATGGGAAATAATGTTCGTTTAATGGTTCATGTGGTTCGAGAATATTTGTTTCGATGTGCCATCAAAAACGACAAAAAATGGAAAATACTATTCGTAATTACATCATAAGAATTCCTTACTCTTATGAAAAGTTAAAAGGCCTTTCGTTTGAAAAAGAAGAGTGCCTCTTAACTTCTAAGCGGAGAACATTTAAACATCGTAAATAAGCGCCAACAGGAATACCGAGACACATTTTTTGCAATAATATTAATAATACATAGGAAGGTTTTATTGTGATCACTGGCTAAATATTTTTCTCGAGAATGCAAGTTAAAAACATTTTTAAAATTTTTTTAACATAAAACATTTGGCAATTGTATTGCAGCATCGCAACAACGCAAACTGAACTCACGAATAATGCGCAAAAAGGTAAACCCGAACACAGGTAATGGAGATTGTGTTAATATGTCGTACAACGCACGTGTGCTCTATTTTTCAGCACAAGCTTTAACGCACTTTTGTTGCAGTGCATTACGCTAATAAAGTAAGCCCTACACCGAAAATATAACATGTCGAGCGTAATATAATCCTCTTTACGTTCCTACTTTCATGGTACATGAGCTAGTCCTGCCGTTATTATGTTTCTTTGTATAACCCCACGGAAAAGAAGTGTGAATATTGAAAGCGTACACCATCACTGAGGGGTTTCCCTTAAGCGCTTGACCGAACCGTGTAGTTAATTAAATTACAAAAGGGGAGGGGGAATTGGGCATGGCTCATGGAGCAAAATCAAGTTCGCGAAAAATAAACCAAAGTACTTAGAGCGTGAAAGTGAAAAATTACTAGACAATGCCGTATGAAAAAGGACAATAACGGCGCGAGCTTGAATAAGGATGAAACAAAACACGTGACGGCGCACAGGGTGTTTCGTGACGTCACGCACGCGTGCCAACGTAGGGTTCCCTCGCGTGACGTGACGCGCCGTATCACATCGCAGCCACGTTCTACGTCTTGTAAACAAACCGCCCCAGTACTCTCGCTGCTTGCAAACGCGCTGGCTTCTGAGAACCTGGGAACGGAAACTGCTTCTCTCAGCCACCGAAGGGCGGATACTAAGGTTCTCAGGCCCGTTTCTCAAAATACTTATTAAATTGAAGCATTTAAGGAGTTTTAGAAATGACAAAAATGAAATGGAGTTTTAAAATTGACAAAAGAGTAAAACTAATGACAAGTACGTCGGGGCATATACTTTTATGTTCTTTAAATGTTGGACATTTTTTCTGAATACTACTTGTTTTAATATTTTTAGTTAATATTCAAACCATATTACGAACTTACGAAAGGTAGGGGCGTTGTAAGATAGGCTTTCATGGCCGGAGTCAGTAGCCATTTGGTTGTCCGGAGACACCGATGTCTCCCTGTCAAAGAAGGCATCTCCCGGACAGCAAGTAGCCAGAGAATTTTTAAAGTTTTAAGAATTACTATTTTCATTACTATATTATTATTGTTCGTATTTCAATACTACTAATCACACCGTGTTTTCAATACAACACTAACTTTTTGTAATAATTTGACATCGCGGCTACAGAATGATAAGGTTGTAACGGACATACAGCAAATTTTACAGGTGAGCGTTTAAAAATTTTGAGGTGTCCATACGTAGAAAAGGAGGTCAGAGAAGGGTTTTTGCAAGTCTGGTTGAATATGGTAAAACCATTTTAAAATGACCCTAAAGGGCTTAACAAAACTTCGTTTGCGCCAAAAATGTCAGACAGAACCTTACAATTCTGAAGCGGAATATTTTTAATTTCTATTTCATTTCCTTATGGTCTAATTTCGGTGAGA
Source organism: Acheta domesticus (assembly GCA_031308135.1). NCBI lineage: Eukaryota > Metazoa > Arthropoda > Insecta > Orthoptera > Gryllidae > Acheta > Acheta domesticus. Next base: position 84,005,255 of record JAHLJT010004567.1, read on the forward strand.
GGGAAGGTACAAGTAGCTATTTAAGCCCAGGGCGCCCAGTGGAATCAAGACTAGGGTATCAGATCCTTAGGGGGCCCTTATTTCAAAAAACAAAACAAAACAAAAAATAACCCATTCCCTCCAGTAAAGAAATCGTTTCTCCATGCAAAAGAAATAATTTTTAGAAAGAAATTTTAATAAGTAAATAATGTTTAATTGGTTTTGATTGAAAAAATTCGGGGCCCCAAGTAAGTGGAGGAGGGGGGCAAGTTGTCCCAGCTGCCAGTCCTAACCCTCCCACGCGCTGGTAGGCGCTCGCTTGCGTACTCACCGACTGCTCGCGGCCGGCGCCCGGCGGCGTGGACTTCTTGAGGCCGAGCGCGCCGTGGTAGCCCGCCCACAGGCCGGCCACCTCCTCGCCCGCCGCCGCCTCGCGCTCCTCGGGCAGCCGCATGTCGCCGTTGCGCCCTGCGCACACACCACACACGCCCCCGCTCACTCACACGCCGCACACGCGTACACGGAACGCTGCCTTCCATTCATTTACAGTCGCGTTCGTTACTAAAGACATTAGCGGCTAAAAACAACTGTTATACTCAGATTTAACTTGAGTGGCTTCTGATGTTTGATCAACTGGGAAGCGGTTATCCAATCGGGAGCTTTGTTACGTCTGAATGTTTGGTATTGAAGCGCCCGATTGGATAATCGTGTCCCACCTGATCAAAAATCAGAAGTCACTCTAAATAATTCGAGGAATAGTTACTAAGACTATAATAATACAATATTAAAATACATCCTTGTTGGCAAAGTGATGCCTTAATACATTGACAAAGGTTATTGAGAAAGGAAGCTGACAATAATTACATAATACAGACATAATATTTATGATGTAACAAAGTTGGATTTAAATTCATGTAATAGCTTTTATAGAATATAACAGAAATTGGCTAAACAAATAACAGTGAATGTAGAGTATTTGTTGGGTTTCAGTTTTGGAATTACGGCTTTTAAATGTGAGAAGAAATTGGCTTCGCTTTCATATTGAAATTATAATTTTCGGTTTATTGGCCGTATTTGGTACTGATTGTAACATTGTTGGGTAATTACTGGAGAGCTATTTGCGTTGTAATTCTTGTACCTAATGAACTTAAATTAGTTGAAGATTGAAGAGAAAGATGACAAATTACTTTATATCCATTGTAATGTAAAGTGGCAAAGATATGAATGCACAATTTAGTGTTCATTTTCAAAATGTTAAAACTACATTACTGAAAAAATTAGGGATGTTGAGAAATACATATTGTGTGGTATATTTTAAATATAATTTAAAAGTATATTTTTGCTGATGAGCTAGAAAGAACGGAAATTTTCATTTTGTTCCACTTCAATTTTTGTGTATTGATAGACAAACACAGAACGCAAACACGTCAAGGCGTTGCGTTTATCACATCCCTTATTTTTCCTGTAGTTACTATTACAGACAAAAACCGACACCAGGTTATTCTACGCTCAATGATAGGTACTATATTTGTGACTGAGAACTCCTGAAACCAGTGGTGCCACTGATTGGACACGTCGACATTCAGTTTTACTGCTATTATCAATGTAAGACAACGTCTAATCATTTTTCGGCCTTTATACCAACCTGTTAAGTTTCTCCACATCTTTAACCGCTGACGTCTAATGGAAACGAACTGAAGAAAAACACGGAATACGTCTTCTCGTGAAATTGCGAACGTCTCTCAGGAGCTCATTCGTGTTGCGCCCGCAAGACTGTTCGAACCCGAACCAGTTCGAATTGCAATCAAACCAATGGGACTGCTCGAGATAATGTACTATCTAAAACTCCTAACATAGTATGAAGATATAACTACGCAGAAAAGATACTCGTTTCCCCCTAACGAATGTTATCTGCAAGCTGAAAATGGAGGCTGCGCGCTGAGGGTAACTCTTGGAAATGAAGTGAGAACTAAGAATGGACGTGAAATAATTTTTTTCCTCGAAGGAATTATTCCGTCTGCATTGTCACATTTTTAAGCCACGCCATTCGGGCATCTAATTTAGAAGAGCTTGGAAGATTCCACGTAGGTATCTCAGTAGCCTACTGCGAATCAATTTGATATTCTTATCTAAAATCGTAATTTTTTCTGTTAGCGAGCATTAAAATAAGGTATGCAAAATTCTATCTATGTATCAATTTTATTTATTACACGTATTCAAGCAAATTCAAACAAATGGCTTTACACAAGAAGATTCTATTCAGCAATACACGGCCGAAATATAAATTCACATCTAAAGACAAGGGAAACGTCGCCCCCCCCCCAAATAAAAGATGTCCAATCGCCAACTCGGAGAAAGAAACGTGTTGCAAGCAAAGGAATACTGCACAACATATAAATTATCTGTTCTTACGTTTCTAGGGAACAAAACACTAAAAGGACATGTTTTAAAACATTTTCATGTGTTGCTTGAAAATGTCACGTTATCTTTTTTTTAACGTAAAAGGAGTAAAAAATTATGTTTAATGGATGTAGAATTATAACTTCGTGTAAAGAATAATGAGTATAGGCTGGGGTTCAATTAAAAAATGCAATACTCTGCCATGTAAGAGTTTGTTTTAGTTCCTATTGTAGATTTTAATATACTGCATTAGTACTTCACTAAAGACATTCTAGTAGCAATACTTGATAGCACTGCAGTGGTAAATCTTCAGCATACCTGACTTCGTACACAATATTCCCATCTCCACACGCGGAGCCGATATGCTTCGCCTTGTTTTACCCCACCCAACCGCCCCGGGCTAAGAGGGAAATCGCCCAACCTCCCATCGCGCACAAAAACCATGCGTGCGCAGGCACTGCGCCAAGTCACGGAGAAATTCAGGTGCGCCAAGTCGACTTCCGAACCGCGGCGACGCCCAGCGGGTCGGCTCTCACGACCCGTGCGCCCGCCCTCACCGCCCCCGGCCCGCCACCACCCCTGCCCCGTCGTCTTTGCCCGCGTGGCGCCGCGCCGCAGCGCAGCGCCCCACAGAAGAAGCGGCAGAAGCAGTAGCGGCGGCGAGGACGCCCCGGCGTCAAACGCGCTGATTAGCCAAGTGCCGGCAGCGCCTGCTCTCGCCGCCAAGGCGCCCCGCCTCCGCCGCCCCCAGCAACGACCCCACCACCCGTCTCCGCCGTCTCCACCCCGCTGCGCCGCCGACCTGTCGCCTGCCCACTCAGCCGCGGACGCCGCCTGCCTCCGCCCTCCTCGCATCCGCCGACTCGTCTCTCCGCGCGGCACCGCCCTTCGCCCGACTCGACCCGACTCCGCTCTCCCCAACTCAACCGCCGCCCACGCCTCGCCGACACGACCAGACCCTACGACTACCTCCGCCCAGCCACCGCCCTCGTCAGAACCTGCGACTCTTCTGACGGCCCCGCCCCTCCCGGGAGTCCCCATCTCATCCGCGCCCACGCCCTCACTCCCCCACCCGTCCTCGCCAGCGACGTCGACCCGAGGCTGCCTCCGGACGTGCCACCGCCCCCCCCCAACGAACAGTCGCCGTCTCAACCGCCGCCGCCCGCGCTCTCACACTACCCTCCTCAGCCGTCGCCGCCCCTCTCCGAGCTGATGAGGCTGAGCGACGGCGGCGCCCGCGGAAGAGGCGCAACGAGCGGCGAGAGCCGAAGGCGCGGCGCTGCGCGGCGAGCGAAGGCGGCCGGGAAAGGTGGGGCGGGAGGCGACGTCGACGGCAGCGGCGGCGGCGGCGGCAAAAGGGTAAAGGGCCCGTCTCGTCTCGCAAGGGGTGAAAAGAGGGGCGCGGTCGCGCGCGCAGGCGACGCGACGGAGAGCGGGGAGGAGTGAGCGGGAGGGCGGGCGGGCGAGGGCGAGGGGGGTGGGACGGGTGGCGTGAGCGGAAGGGCGCGGGGACGGGCTGGGAGCCGAGGGGCGATTTGTACACGCGGCGAGGGCGGAGGCGGAGGCGGCGGCGCCGGAGCACGGTGCGGCGAAAGACGGAGAGGACATGAGCGAGCGAGAGAGAGAGACGGAGAGAGCGCGGCGAGGAAGGAGCGAGAGGAGGCGCAGCGGCGACGAGGGCTGACACGCGGGCGGCGCGGGGACGTCGGGGGGTAAGATGTTAGGCGGGGTGCGCTCTCGCCGACGACGGCGGCGGTGGCGGCGGCGGTGGCGGCGCGCCAGGGGTGCCCGCCACGTCGCCAACGAACTCCCGAGTTTTCCGACGCCGCGCCACGCCGCCGCCCCCACGTCGCGCGGTGGGCGTGCGTTGGACGCGCCCTATGAGGCCGCGGCGTCGCGTTTCTGGGATTTACACGGTGACGTAGCCGCGCCTTCCAAGACGCCGCAGGTGAATGACGCATTGTGGTTCAGGGGAAGAGGGATCATTTGTCACAAGAAAATCGACTTACGAGAGGTAATCTGCGATCGAGGTTTTCCGCACTAGTTGGAATCCATTAAGCTGACAAAAGGTTCTGGTTGTACGAGCGCAATAAAGGCTACCTGTTATCTGTACCTTAGCGGTTTTGTGTTGATCAACAATTCATGCAGATAGTTTCGAAGGCAAGTTTTTCTCCCTTTTCACATTGCCCGTTCTACAATTCCACACCCAAACACCTCTCGATCCACGACGCTAAACCACCCCACATTCAGTACTACAACAATTAACAATTTCTTTTAGAAACACAGTACAATATCAGTTATCATCTGCCATCGGAAAATAAGTTTAAGTCAACGGTCGTTGCCAAAGCGTTTGCTCGGTCCGCTTCTACTAGAAAGGAATTTTAACGCGCGAAGCACGGTATGTGCACAACATGTGCTATGAAGGTGTAATTCCACTCCCAACACTTCACACGTTCGTGGGCGATATTTCTCGCCGGCGGCAGGCAGGTGGGCGGACGGCGTGGGTGGGCGGTGAGCGCGTGGGCGGGCGGTGGCAGCGGGGTCGATTCCTCCGCCTGGGGGTGGCGTGGCGGCGGCCGCGCGCCCGTCTTTTGCAGCCCCTGTTCGGGCGTCCGCGGGTGGGTGAAGTGGGCGGGGCGGGACGGGGCGGAGTGGTGCGGGGACGGTTGACGACGAACCCCGCGGCGCGGCCCCGCCCCCTCCCGACGACGGCCGCCGAGCAGCGTGGAGTGGCATGGCGTGGCGTGCGTGGCGAGGCGAGGCGAGGCGAGGCGCAGAGCGGCGCTGCGGGAGCGAGAGCGCACGCCGCAAGGTGGGAGCCCTACCCTCCGCCCCCGCCGCACTCCGGCGCGCGGACAGTGCGCCCGATCGCAAAGGCCGACGAGCAGAAACAACGCTAGCAGTTTATTCTTGGCTGAGGCCGGCGAACGCTTGTTTTGACACGTTCCAAAACAGAATAGCATCGCTTCGCGAAATGAATTCTTCTGCCAACCAGATGAACTGGAGAGTCAGCTAACAATGTGTAAATTCAGTAACTACAGTTGGGTATTAGATTTTCACGAATCATTTCCATTGTTCCGATATCTTCACAAACTGTTATTGTTAAGAACTTATACAAATCACAATTGTATCGAAAAGCCGCAGAGAATATTAAACGAATTCTCTGATAAAGTAATTAAAAGTAACGCCTTGCACGTCGCAGATAAATATAATTGGACAGCCAATACAAAAAAGCCTACATTATTCACTCATCGTAATTTCGGTTAAACGAGCAACTGACCAACTTTCAAAGAATAGTGCATATGTTTATTTATTTAAAGAAAAAAAAACAGTTTAAAGCTGTGTGTGACGTACTATGGGGAGCAATACATTCTGTGCACTTTTTTTTGTTTTGTTTTTTGTTTCTGGGATCCCTACTATAAATCTTTGTACAAGCTGAAATATGAATACAGGTGCATGTAAATAATATTTCTTGAAATAAAAGTTTTGAAGCCCACTGTTCTTGAATTCAAGCAACCATTCTTTGTTTGATAGAATAATGCCGCAACAGTCAGAATAACAGCCGTAGAAAAAGTTAGTCAATGCTCGTGAAATGTAAGAGATAATCCTTTCTTCATGTAACTCACCAACTACGCCTCCCAACTTGATTTGGCAGAAATTTGTGTCACAATAATCGCTGAATCGAGTATACGTAGTATGGGGTGTTGCGTTGGGGGCTACCCATAGTGGATTGGTTAGATTCTGGATACCAGATTTCGAATCCTGATGTGGAATTTGTGGCGGCAGATTTACTCGGAGTCCTCCAGTTTCACTCTACAATATCTCCATAATCATGCATCCAGCATGCCAATTTTGCCTGCCACCCTTCTCCTTACTCTCATTCATAGCACGGTTTAAAAAGCGCTCTCTACTAGGGGACTCGACCCAAGTAACTCGGCTGCGATACAGCCGCCTCCGAAGGTATCACCGTAATTAAACCATTCGATAAATACAAATACATAAGAACAGAGTTGCTTCTTCAGATCGCGCGGGGACACATTTCTGACCACTGCGCGCCATTCCCGCCTCCACCGCCACCGCCACCTCAGAGAACGTACACGTCGCCATGGAGACGCACCAAACAAAAAACGGGGCGGCCGGCGAAAGGGCGCGGACGGTCTCCTCTGGGCGGGAGACGTGTGGGTGGGAGGGAGGAGGGGCTGCTCCAGCCTCCGTCGCCCGCCCAATGGGCGTAGCGCGCCGTGCGCCCACCGCCCAGCGGCCCCGTTCGCCCAGGGCTGCTCTTCTCGAGCGGCCGTCAGCGCGCCCTTTGCCGCCACGGCACAGCGCGCCGCGCTCTGCTCAAGTCCTTCAACGTAGCGAATTTGCTCCTCGGCGTCTCTCCTCTCCACCTCATGCGGTGCGTCGCTGCCTGTTTATCCCGACAGTTGTGAGAAAGAGAAAGGTATTTCGTAAAAGTAACTGGAAGTGTGAATAAGGGTGTAACAGAGTTTTTGCAAATGACGAAATATGGATTCTAAATAAAGTAAAATCAAAATGAAAACAGCGCACAACATTGTACATCTTTAGGTAATAAAAGTCTACTAGAATAACTCTATATTGGAAATTAAAGATGACCGACTTAAATTCTAATATTTACAGCAATATTTCCTACCCGAAATTTTCTTAATCGCATTATAGATGAACTGTGTTCTGTGAGCCGATTTCAAATAAGTCAACTGTCACCATTAGCCAGTCACTGACTGTCACCGTTGCATCGGAGCATAAGCTGGAGATAACACCTTCAAAAATAAAAATGTATTTACTTAGAGATATTTCTGTACATATTAATCCTGGCTCTGAAGAAGTTTCGGAAATAAAAGAAACAGGCTGAACATGAACAAATAAATAAAAATTTATCGACTTCTAATTTGAAGCAAATGCTTAATCTTTAAACTTTCTAAACGTACACCAATGATAGTATGTCGAATCAAAAAATATTAAATTAATTTACATTGTGACGAAAATGAGGAAATAATTCCAGTGACCCTTGCAAACGTATTTTGTCTTGGAGTTAATACATGACGACCAATTGCTCCTCAAATAGTTTCATCCCTCCGCTCGGACGTACCCTCAATCACCCCCGGCCCCAACAAAAGGTGAGCTGGCGCTCCCAAGAAGCCAGCGCTGTTGTTGGCTGTTCCCCGGAGACTCCGTGGCGGGCGCAGGAGGGGGGCGGGGCCGGCCGCCACTGCTGCCGGGGGCACCGCCCGTGACCTCGGGCGAACGCCCGCCCAGCCACCGGCCCTCGTGTTTCTGGCCGCTAAGTCTTTTACCTGCATAAGCAGCTCTAATCCTCTCGCGCCGACCTCTCGGCCCCCCGGACACCCCCCCCCCGTCCCCCAGTCACTAGGCAGCGTCTCGCCGCGCCGCGCCGCGCCGACCGGCTTCACCTCCCACGCGCGTGGCCCGCTCCGCGGATTACCGCCCGTCCTTACACGGCGCGTAATGGATCTCTGCGGAATTGCGGCAACCGGGCACATCCTACAGGCATTTTGGGCTGGTTTTGGCGAAAAAAAATAATTCCCCACAAGGACTTCTACAGTAGTGTCAGCAGCGTTTCGTATCTTTGGGTCCTTTTAAATGTTCTTCGGGCTCCTTTATATATTCGTAAATGCTACAATTTAAAATTAAACAACGAGGTTTTGACCTCCTAATCATTCAGTTCACTTAAGTTAAATGTATTTATTTACAGGGACCAACAAATCCGAAACATATTGTTTTCAAGTATTGAAACAATGACAGAAACATATATCAAGAGCAAAATTATATTACTAATGGAGGAGAAATCGTATTGCCGTTACAATTGCTTTTACATTCAACGGTAAACTTAAGAATAAAGTGAGATTGTACCTCACAGAAGTACCACAGATAAATAACTATCCATTATAATCTTATATTCGACCCTCAAATCTTCAGAAACTTAAAGTTTCCGTTCGCTATCGCGGCTTTTAATTGAAAGCATAAGGCACCGACTTACACACAATATGTCCTTCATTGCATGTATTGAAAGAGAGGTGTTCGACTCAAAACCGAGAGTCGTCATCCTAATCAGCGAAATCGTTTCGGCGGCGATCGAACGCGATCAAATCTAAGCACGCCCCACCGACGCAAGTTCTTTTCGCCAACACTCACAAAGGGATTTGTTTCGTACAAGCTGTTTGCGCAAGAGCGCGCGGCGTCGACGTGGGCGGGGCGGGTGCGGCGGCGAGGACGTCGCAGACAGGGGGCGCGCTCACGGGCGTGCGCGCCGGTGAGGACGCTGCCTGCCGTCCTCACCCGTTCCGTCGCGTCCCGTCCTCCCTCCCGCCCGCGCGCCTTGGCCCTTCTCGACGCACGCGCGGGGACGGAAGGTGAGGGCGGAGGGAGGCAGCAGGGGTGGCGAAGGCGGCGAGGGCCTAACGATCCGGCGTCGGCGGCGAGGCGGGAGAGCGCGAGGGTGCAGGCGAGGACGGGGTGGAGGAGGGTGGGGTGGGACAGGCTAAGGGCGCAGGCGAGGGCGGCGGCGGCGGCGGCCGGGACCCGAGCCCATTTTATCTTGTTCAATCCTCCCCTCTCGCCCCGCCCGGCGGAGCGCCCTTTCGAGAAACAGGAAGCACGGGCGGGACAGGGTGGGGAGGGGCGGGACCGCGGGGGCGGCCGAAGCCGGCGCCGGGAAGGGTCTGCGGCGCTGCGCTGAGGACGGGACGGCGCGGGCGGGGCGGGAAGAGAGGGTGGCGAGGGCTTGTCCACCGCCGGGGGCGAAAGAAGGGGGTTGGGGGGGGGGGGGGCGTAGGAAATCTCGGCTGCCTTCGTATCGCCGGCCGCGCTGCTGTTGCGCTGCGACGTGCGCGTTCGGGGCCGGCGACGCCCTGCGGCGGTGGCGCAGCTGTGCACCTGGACCGCTGATACCAGTGGCGGATCCAGGGGGAGAGGCATGCCCCCCTCCCGAAGACCTAGAGTTTTCCTTTGTTACCTTCCTTTATTTGACAAAATTTATTTAAATATTTGTTAGAATTATTTAAGTAATAATATTTTGTAGTATCATATATGCTCTACAATTATAATTTAAAATATAATAACAAATGTATTTATTATTTAAAAAATCTAAGATCCCTTCCCCCCCCCAAAAAAAAATCGTCTGGATCCGCCCCTGGATGAAACGGGGGTGCACACGTGGCTTCGAAACATTTGGAGCATCGGTTACATTTTCATTGACATCTGCAAGATTCCAATGGGTATTATAAGTTTTATTAGAATATCGAAATGACCTCGAAAGGATTAGTGGGTTTTGAGTACTGACGAAATTAAATGCGTAACTGTATCCCTAAATTTACTTGTTTTAATAAGTGAGGCGAAAACGAAATTTTTTTATTTTTAGTTTGTATGGATGACATTTAATTGGTTATCAAATATTTATCAAAGCTGAGTAGAACAACTACAGTTTAAGAATGAAATACAGTGCATTATATTTTGTTTTACTTTAATGTAAAATGCTGATATTTCGTATTACTATCATCACGAAACATTATCCCTTAAAATACACTCAAAATATTTTTCTAATAATATAACCATGAAACCTTTAGGTAGGTTTTAGGTATTTTTTTTATATTCCCTTATTAATATGAAACATGTCTTTCCTTTAATTTTAGGGACGCGACATTTCTTTTTTTAATCTGATTTTTGACAAACAGTTTCTGTTTATCTTCAGTAATTTCAGTTCTATGGATGGGAACAAATGTCCTCCACATAAGAAGATATTGCTTTTTCGACTTTTTTTCCTCACTAAAGGAATGAAAAACAAAACTCTCGAACCCCTCTTGTCAGGTAACAAGTCGCGTAGCAAGGGTGATTGACCGAATATCTGCAGGGGGGTTTCAAACCAGCGCCTTGGCCGCGGCGACGCGACATCCTCGCCGCAGTGGCCGCGGTCAGGCCAAGGCGCCCTCGCCCAGGACCACTTCTTCCGCTCGGGGAGAGCGGTGACCGGCAAGAATCAATACCGGGAGACTACTCCTTGTATTTTCTCTCAAGTGTCGGGGAAGAGGCCCCAAGTTCACCCTCCCGTCAGCCCACCCGGCCCAGCCCCCTGCCGCCGGCAAATTTCATCAAAATCGCCGGGAAGGAGCCCACGCGGCGGAGACGTCGGGTGGCGGGGGCGGGGGGGGAGACTGGGGGAGCGGGCACGACAGCGCGGCGCTGCCAGCGGGAGAGAGGGTGCAGATGACGCCCAGGGTCGAAAGACGTAAAAGAAGCAAGCAAGGTGCTGGAAGCTGGGCCAAGAAAAGCATGCGATAATATTGGAAGGAAGATACAAGAATGTGATAAGTCAACGTTTATTGTTATTTTTAAGCGGACTTAAGGGTAGATATGCACGAATAATGCAAACCAGTACTCACATGGCGTAGTAATAGGATAATTAAATTGCCGAAATAGAAGAAACAGAGCTGAGAGCTACCTCAAAGAAATTATATGTAGTACTACGGCAAATGGAGAGATAAAAATGTTATATTGGATGGCGTGATGGACGCTCTTCAAAAAATAAAGTAGGTGTGGTCAGGAACGGTTCTACATACGCATACAACTGGGCTTAAACTAGAACATCTCTGACAATAGGTGCAAAACTTGAAAACTGTGTGTAATACAGTATATTTATATGTTCATCGGTAATGTAGTGAGAAACTGCAAGATTTCGATGTGAAACTAGAAGACCGGAAGAGTCGCCGGTGAAGACGAGGACTTGATCGCGGCAAAGAAGGAAGCGGAACCGAGGGGCGTGTGCGGCGCGGCGCGGCGCGGCGCCGCGTCAGGACGGAGGCAAAAGCAAGAAGCGGCGCTGCGAAGCGGGGGCGGCGCCTGAGAGCCCAAAAAGGTGCGCCCGCCCGCCCCCTCCCGCCATCACGAGCAAGGAGCGACCCTCCGCCTCGGCGGCGGCGCCAACGGACGGAGGGCGCAAGAAGAGGAGCGCGCAACGTTAATGCGTAAGGACGAGAGAAAGAGCGCGCGAGAGGCAGGCGAAGGGGAAAAATAATTACCAGCCTTCCTCCCGCGGCGGCCGGTGGGCGGCGGCGCAGGGGCCGGCGACGTCGCTCGGCCGGACGGGCGCTGGGGGCGAGGGCGGCGGCGAGGGGGCGCCGCGAGGACGAGCGCTCGTGCGGGGGGCGGGGCGGGGGCGCAGGCGAGGGGATCGCCCTCGTTTCGGGATCCGCCCGCGGCCACGCGAGGGGCGACGGCCGGGGTCGGGGCGGGGCGGGGCGGGGCGGGGTGGGGCGGGCAGGGTTCGAGAGCGCGCTCCGCCCGCGCCGCCGCCCCCGCAGGACAAGATGGAAGGCGCCCTCGGCGGCGGGCGCGGGCGAGGGGAGCCGGAGGGCGGCGGAGGGCAACGGCGCCGCTGCCGCACAGGGAAGAGCGCGCCCGGGGGGGGGGGCGGGGGCGGGAGGGCGCCGGAGGGCGAGGGCGCAGGCTGTGTCGGAGGCCACGAAGCCCGAGGGGCCGCAGCAGCCAGGCGGGGTGGGGCGGGCAGGGGCGGGGTGGCTCAGGCGAACGAACGGCTCTTGAGGAGGGAGGGCGGCGGAGGCGCTGGACAGCTGCGCGGGAAGAATTCCACAACCGCCACGAAATTCGAGAAACAGGGAAAGCAATGCAAGAGGCACTTGCGAAATGGTAGAAACAATAGAATTTGGGGATTACACGAATTTAGAATCGAAAGAGTGGGAAAGAGCGCAGAGGAGGGGAGGGGGAACCATAGCGAGAAAGCAGTACATCGTCACGTTATAAAAAGACAAAAGAGAGAATCACGAGATGCTGCGATGGCAAGGAAAAAATGCAATAAAAGAAATATTCCCTCGGAAAAGAAAAAAAAGTAGAAAGATTTGGTTCTTAAAAGAAGACGCCAGTGGCAAGAATGAATAGAGGAGGGAGCGGACTGGTTGCTTTTATGAAGGGAATATGTGGACTGCAGGAGAAGCTGGACGCGCGGATGAGAGGAGAGAAAGTAAGGCGCAAGGGGGGCGGGGCGCAAGAGCGACCAGGAAAGCAGCAGGGGCGCGGAAGGGGGGCGCGGGGGGAGAGGGAGCGGACGCCGCAGCCGGCGCCGCCGCGCGCCAACAAAACTAATTCCCAAATAGAACGGAGCCCGCCGCCCGCCCGCCTACTACCCGTCCTCCCGTCCTCTCGCCCGCCGGTCCGACGCCTGCCCGCCGCGTCGCCCTCAATGGGGCCAACTTTATGCATAAAACATCTGCGGCGTTTTCGCCGAGTTCCGTGAGGGACACGCCGCCCTCCCCCCCCTGTGCGCGACGCGCTGTCGGGGCGGCTTTTGAACCCTTTAACGGAAAACCGAACCGCTGGGCGGGGCCCCGCGGACCCCGGGCGGGCGCGGGCGCGGGTGCCGTCCGTGGCGCGGCAGAGCGGTGCGACTGCGGCCGACGAAGCATTAGGGTGCATAACGACGCCATAAATTTCGGCTCGAAAGGAAACAAAGCGGGCGGCGCGCGCCGGGACAGCTGCGGGCGACGCCGCCGCCGCCACGCCTCCAGGCGCCGCCGTGACGAGCGCCGCCGGAAGAGAAAGACGTCTGCGTCGCGTCGCGTCGCGCCGCGTCGGTCAGCGGGGACGCGCACGTGGGGTGGGAATCACGCACACAAACACTCAGGCCCCGCACTCATACGCAAACGAATGCAAATGTTCACGACCACACACACGCGAACCCACATGTGCTATCACGCTCGAACTTACGCCTCGGTCAATTGAATGTGAGTCTGTCAGTGTGTCTCTCTCACACACGCACATACACACAAACGCACGCTCACACGTATAAACACTCTTACACAATCAATACGAGCGAGTGATCTTGGACTTTACGATAATAAAGGGTAGACACGACACGTAGGGTTACCTCCGATCTTCGATTCGAACTTTGCGAACAAAATTTACTGTGTATCCTACTCAAATATGACGTCTCAAATCTTCGTGTATCACTTCGCTCTTGAAGTGGTTTGCTTAGGGACGTTAACATCTGGGGATTACTCGATGGTGGTTGGTCGGCATCGGTTTTTTGTACCACGAAGCTAATTCAGAGGTGGGAAACGCACGACTGCCTCAAAAAAGATGGAGTCAGCTTCCTCCCAACCAGCTCCTCCCAGATAGCCTAAAGAAAATCAACGCGGCTCACATGGAGCCAGCAAACCAGAAGCATCTGAGAAAGCGATCAACAGAAGTTCGGCACCCTCATGATGGGTGCTTATACATAAGAGAGAAAGAAAAAGCTTTTCGAACGAGGGGAGGCTGCCAAGAAGTACATTACAAAAAAACGGTCAACACCGAAATTGTAAAGAATGAGGACACATTTTCGAGTTTATTTATGTGAAGAGTCTTAACAGCTTTTTAGGAGCGCATTATTCCCATATTTTTTCTTTATTCCTTTCGGTTGTCAAACAGTCAACGATCTTCAGCTATTAATAAGCCAGTGTGTTTCTTATAACTAAATGTGACTGAAGTGTCCCACTGTGAACATACCGCGTAGCAGGATTAACCACTGAGCGATTAGCTTGAGTACTCAAATGCACGTTCTGGGAACAATGTATTTTACTATATATGACAAACTGCACGCTAGATTCGTTTAATTTATGCTTATGTTTCTGGCGAAGTCACTGAACGGCCTCCCATCCAACTATCCAACACACATCCCGCAAACCCGCTCGACACGTGCACTAACAACGGCACCTGGTGTCCCGCGGGCGGCGGCGCGGCAGGCGCGGCGGGTGCTGCGTCGGCAGGGCAGGCGAGCAGCGCCGCGCTACGACGTCGTAAGGAAGGGCGGGCGCGCGCCGACGAGCTGCAGAGAGGCGAAGAAAGCGACGGGGGACGGGGGAGCTTGCGAGCGCTGAGCGTTCCACCACCGCACCGAGACGCCGGCCAGGCACCGGGAACGGCTCGCTTCCCAACCCCGCCTCACCCTCCCTCATTGCAACGCTCGGCCGCGCAACTCTGGCCGCCCCGCCCCTCACCGCCCCCATAGCGCCGCTCTCCAAACAGCCCCCGCGCTACGTCGTCCCTGCTTCGCGCAAGTCGGCCCCTCCGCACACCTATAACGCCGCCTCAAACCTCGCCCGAAACTCCCCTTCGCCGCTCAGGCCGCTTGCTGCTGCATCGACTTCACTTCGCCCCCGCGCCGTTCCCACCTTCCTCCCGCAGTCCTCAGTTCGCGTTACGGCACGCCTCGCCTCGCCCACAACCGCGATCCCCCCCTACCCCCCACCTCTGCCCTTGCCAGCGCTCTCGCCCCTTCGCCGCCCCGCCCTCAACCTCATTCCGCTACGTCCTCGCCTCTTTCTCCTCCTCCCCCTTCCCTGACTCATTCCGCTCCCTTCCCCTCCCTCTCTCCCTGCCCGTCTCCTTCAACGGAGCTGCTCCGAACATCCCCGGCGGCGTCGCACCGCGCGCTGCCTTCCACATCAGCCCCGAATCGCTCCGCCTAGCCACGCGCCCCAACCCCGCCTCCGCGCGGTCCCCAAGCTGCTTTTTACCGCCCCCTCGCTGCGTCGCCGCGCCCTCCGCGCCGCGCCGTCCCGGGCTCTCGGCCACATCGCACTCGCGCCTCCAGGGCCTCTCGCTTCCTCGGCGCACAGTGGCCCCAAAAGGAGCCCGAAACCCGCATTTCGGAAACTACGCAGACTCCTGCACAAACAATAGTTAAACGTGTGTAATGTACACACATAAAAATAAAACAACATCAAGTGTCTTCCGGTTGATGTTCAAAGCTAAAAGAAACTTGTTTTGGTATTTGTCTCTTCTTTTTTTTATGGCACCAAATCCTGAATGGTATGACAATGAATCGCGGAATGGACAATGTAACAAAAGAGGTCACATTTTTGTTCTGTCCCCTTTGAAATGGTTTCGTATACTCCTATCTCTAACTTTAACCGCTCAATCGAAAAGCTGCAGTTGAAAATTAAACTATTTTATCCATTTTAATAACCATCTCACTTTTTATCTCCAAAAAAGTTACGCATTTTGTGGTAAAAAGTTTCTGCCGTCGATTCTTCTTCATTTTTTGACAGGGAAAGAAAGAGAGAGACAGACAGACAGACAGAGTGAGAGAAAGAGAGGTCAGGGGGAGAGGACAGTCTAGCATCTCCAAGCTCCGACACGTTGTTTTGAACTACTGTGCGCTATCGTCACGCGCGGCCTCAGAAACCCTGCAAACCGCCCGCCTACGCCCTTCCGCGCTGTTCGGGAGCCATCGCAGCCCGGCTGCCGCCCAGCCCCGCCCACTCTGCCGCGTCGGCTCGGCGCTACCTCCGCACGGAATGAGCGCGGGCTTTGCGCCACCCACACCCCGTGCTCTCGCCACCTCCGCGCCGCCCCGCCCCGCGCCCCTCCGCGCTCGAAAACGAGAGCCGCCTGTTTCTGCGCCTTCCTCCCCCCGCGCCCCTCTCTCCACCCCGAGTACTCGCCGCCGTTCGCTCACTACCGCACACTCGCGTCCTTACGAGCAAGCCCCCGCCGTGTCGTACCTCTCGCCGATCCCTCTCCCCGGCCCCAACGACGTCCCTCCATCCGGCCCCCTTGCCACCCCCGTCGAGGACGGCCGCGCCCTCGCACACGCTCGTACAGCCTGCGGGGGCGGGAATGGGCGGGGTGGGGTGGGGTGGGGCGGAGCAGGGAGAAGTCACCGCGAAGCGCGCAAGCGGCGCGCGCAGAGAAGGGCCGGGGCCGAACGAAGCCAGCGGGCGCGACGAGAGCGGAGTGCGGGGTGTGGCGGGGGCGTGGGGCGGGGGCGCGGAGCGGAGCGAGGGTAGCGCGCGGCCGTACGAGAGGAAGACGCGCGGAGAAAAACAGGAAAGGAGGTGCTCCGGGGCGCCGAGGGTTGCGGAGCGGCGGGGTGGCCAAGGGGGAGAGGGAGGACGAGGGAGGTGTGCGAGCGAGAGAGCGACGGGCAGTGAGGGCGGCGGCCTGCGCGGCGCGGCGCGGGTACACTCTGCGCCGCATGCGCTCTGGGCCCCGCACACGGCGCCGCGCAGCGCCGCGGCTGGCGCGCCCTGGCGCGGCTACGCCTAACTTCACGCCACGACGGACGCTTGCCCAAGGTTTCGGAAGCAGATTCTCACTCCTATCCTTTCAACTAATAATTACATGACAATACGAGTCAAATTGTCACCTTGTTCGCGAAAAACGTGATTCTTCATTTTAAACAGAGAGAACGTTTCAAAAAAATCAAAACCTTCCAAAAATCGTCCCCAATAGATGCTAGATAATTTGCTAAAAAGGTTGCTAAAGGGCAAACCATTTGCTAAAGAAGACTAGATAATTTGCTCAACAGTTTAATTCGGATTTAATTGAAGTGCCATCAATGCAAATGACATATCCATACAGCGACACTTTAAAATGACCTTGCTGCCGTCGCGGTTTTTAACATTTTGAAGATGGACTGGATAAAACTTCAGTACATACTTAAAATAAGACAGACAATTTATTCTTAGGTTCTTCTCCTTAAAGTCAGCTAATGATCACTCGCAATTTATTCTCACTTTGATATTTTTCTTCCTCCCTTTCCATTACTCTTTCACACTCGTACTTTCTTATTTGTGTTAATTGTTTCGTGATGTATTCTATTATTGTAATGGTCAGTACGTATATTATTTGGCGTTCAATCACTTATAAAACTAATTTTTAGGTACACACAAAACACACAATAAGAAAATTAGAAACCAAACGAAAACGTTTTTCCTAACGTAGAAAACAAATTGTTACATCTGCCATTCTTCTGAATCTCCACAAAATTATGAAGAAAATAAAAAGATACAATACATGTTTCCGACACAGAGAAACGTCATTGCGAAATTCAATGTCGCAATACACGTTGTCATGTCAATAGTTCTTAACAGTATCTCTGCGACACTCAGTGCAATTCTAATTTTTATCTTGGATTTTTTTGCCATAGAATGAATCGTACTTTCGATACCCTACTGGAAAGTAGCACAAAACACTGCTATCGATGTTCCCGCTTTCGAGGAAAATACAATTTGTATGGAAATATTGGTAGTAAAAAACAACGCATGACAATCAAAACTAACAACGTTACGTGCGAAATAGTATACTTATGAGGCTCTCACTAATAGGCAATCACATTCGCCGATATTACGCTTTTCTCACAGTTATTAGTAATACGTCACGAAATGGTTGACGCAGAAGTTATATAGTATACATCGTGTTCATCATAACATTCTACTTTATTACGTCTCACGTTTCCATTGAAAGGTGCGAGATATTCAGTTAATATGTTAGTTTTCTCGATGCGAAGAATAAGTGTATTCTATAATCTTGCTCACAAAAAAATAATTAAAAAAAATACATTCTCGACGGAATTTTATAATTTTTTTTTTACAATCTCGTCGGATATTTTAAATATACAAGTTTCATGCCATACAATGTAATTCTGTGTCGTTGTTCAATTATTCTATCCTTGATATGTCACATATTATACCATTTCTTCTCACGTGTGGACACAAAGTGAAAGTGACACATGACACGAGGAACAACGCCACATATAAAAGAACAAGTATCACACCCAGAATAAGTATATCGATGTTCCAAAGACAAACGAGGCACGACGCACTGAAGGATGGTGGGGCTTCCTGGCATCTCTTCTGGCAACCGTCGCGTGGCGGCCTCGAAATCAACCCGCCGGAAATCACTCGGGCAGCGTGCACAATGCACGGATGCATATGAAACGTTTCCAGGTGACCAGGGAGGGGAGGACTGGCCGAGGTGGTTGGAGGGCGATCGCGGGATTATGGCGGCACCGGAAATGGCTAAACAGGCGGTGAATGGCAAACGCCAACGTTGGCAACGACGATCTTGGCAGCCTCCGAGCACCCGAAAAAGCGTCAAAATGTTTGATTCGTTGTCTTCATAAAAGTCTCAACAAGTTTGTTTTAGGCCCATCACCAGCTTCTGAAATAGTTCACTTTTCCCAAACATCGTCAGATCTGAAAAGGGTATGGGCAATGGTGGCAATGACGACGGTTCAGTGAGAGAAGTATAATGAGGAGATGGGTAACGCATGCGGTGGAGGTGGCTACGGCTCTGGCGAAGCACCTGCGGTGATTCTAGCGAGGCGTGTGGCGGCCATAGCGGAAGCAGCATTGACAGTGAAGCAGTGGCAACGGCCGTGACGACGATGGGTGGGACGGCCTTGGCAGAATGTTTGGACCAACGCACATGCGCTTCCATGAAGTCTGAAAGGAGACTCAACTCCTATGTTGGAAATATGTTGGAGGGTATGTACGAAAAACGTCGGCAGCAAATCGGCATACCTGAACTTCAGCGACATCACGTGTTGAATGAGCTCATCTCGGTTCTTTTCGCTCAATAACGATGCGTATATACGTACGTCACCAACGACAACTACACTTGTGTGCATGTAAGTGTAGATGACGTTGACTCCACACAAGCTTGGTAACCATTGGCCGAAAATGTCTTAAAAGGTTCTCCCATTGACCGCATGAAATAACTGAAGTTCAGGTGTGCCGATTAGCTTGCGACACTCTTCATGCGTACCTTCACCAGCAGAATCGAATGCCCTCCTGACAGCCTTCGTGTGCGCTTCGAAACCGATCGCCTCCCTCTCCTCGCGCCGTCTCGGAGTTGCGCTGCGGCGAAGGAGGAAGTGAAGGCGACCACCAAGAGCCGCCGAGCGCCGTGCGTGG
The DNA here is from genome assembly GCA_031308135.1 of Acheta domesticus. Taxonomy (NCBI): domain Eukaryota; kingdom Metazoa; phylum Arthropoda; class Insecta; order Orthoptera; family Gryllidae; genus Acheta; species Acheta domesticus. The sequence goes on from JAHLJT010004567.1 coordinate 84,024,364, forward strand.
CTTGCCTACCCAACGGCGTCGAAATATTCGCGTTTCATTGCGCTGCTTTCAAACAGCTTCTCGCTCGCTGACTGCTCGACTGACGCAGCGAGGACGGCGAAAGGAATAACGTTTATAGGTTTTACCCATGTTCCCAATGAATAATAAAACCGTTCTCACTTTATTTTCCCTCCCCAAACGCATGTAATATGGACTTCTACACAGAGGCGGATCCAGTCGATCATTTGAGGCGGGGGATCGTACATTTTTGTTCAATACACATATTTGTTATAATATTGTATATTATTTATGTACTGTAAAAATATAATGCTACACAATAATATTGTTTAAATTGTTAGCTAATTCAAACATAAATATTTAAATCAATTTTTCCAAATAAAGGAAGGTAAACGAAAACTCTAGGCCTTGGGGGGACATGGCCCCCCTTGGATCTGCCAGTGCTCCTACACTACTACCGCGATGGTCGTGATGGCTTACAACGCATACCGTCTCAACGCCTCTTTCTGAAAGTTGACTGATTCGAAACCCTTCCTGGACATGATGCGTCTCCCTTGTCTTAATGCGGTGCCTCACATTCGACATGCCCGCCTACTATTCTCCGAATCCCGAGTAGTGCAGGTGAGTTGCTCGTTGCTTCGCGAGAGCCAAACGGTGCTCGTTCTACCGCAGCGTGGAATATACTACTAATGTACTCCATTTGACTCTCGAAGTCCAACTGAAAACATTCCATTTATATCAAAGTAAAACAACGGATTTCCAATCCAGTATCTTCACGCTTCACTAATAACAAAGAACAATAAAGCAGTTATTGGTTACTCGTATCACAATTCACTTTTAATCAGCGGTGGGATCTAAATTAACCGATGATAAAACATGGATGTGATTCTCCCACGTGTAAAATCTGTGATAGCGTGCGGACAACACATTTGAATTCTTTCAACATTTCACTTGTATTAGTCCAAGTCCGCGGTACTTATTGTTAGGTAATTAAGAATTCAATGGAGGACTGAGGCTGTTTAGGTTGCCATGCGAATTGTAACATTATGCGAAAATTCAAGTCATTTAGACACTAAATGTAAACATTCTCCAGTCCCCCACATTACAAATCATTAATCAAATTAGAAACTGCAAATAAACAAAATTCTCAAGTTGTTTATATTGCTCCTAAAATCTGCAGCGTAGAGTTACTTGCGAAGTCTATTCATAATCCAAAATATTGTTGGACTTCCCAAGCGTTATTTTAAACTTTTGGAGCGATTACACTCTTCACTGGCGCTTTCGCAATGGCCACTTAAGAACCTACATATCACAAGAGTACCGTTGAACTGGATTTCTTTTCACGTCAGAACCATTTTCGCGGTTAAGAATACGAAAATGGTTACATAAAACTCTCACAAGCTTAAGTGAAAGGAGGAGTACTTTTCTGACTTAAGACGAGATCCCGACGTTTTTTCTAGCTTTTCTCTCGAGAAACTAGTGATCTTCGCATTCAAACCTCAACAAAATTGGGAACTTCCATCTCTAATTTTGCATCGTACGAAATACGCGGTGATAACATAGCTGATAAATAATAGTGGCTTCATGATTACATTTTAGGACAATTTAATATGATAACTTGTAGCCGTTCACCACTTAACGCAAAACGTTTTCGGAAATAGTCTATAAGGCCTCTCACTTTTCAATTGCCGACTTAAACTCAATCAAACATTAATTGAATGTAAAATATATATGAGAGGAATACAAACCGAGTACCGTCATGAGACGCCCCCAGATCCCATCTCCTTTACTACTGCGACGTTCCAAAAAGAGGCACTTCCATAAAACTACGAAAAGCGAAATTTCGCCGCAAAGTGAATCGGAAATCTGCCGTGCTCTCTCGCCAACGAACCAGTTCCCAGTTCGGTGGTTGGGAGGAGTCGGCTTGGCCCGTGGCCCAGTCGGCCCTCGCCCCGCGTCCCGCCCCCCATCCACCGCCACCGCCTGCGCGCGGTCGTAGAGGCCGTGGGCCGCCAGGCACCTCCTTACCGCGCTCACCTTCGGCCACCGCCGCACTTCCGCTGGCACCTACCGAGTGTGGGAGGCGCCACGCCGTGCCGCGTCGACGCTCAGCACCTACTTCAGCGGCTTTCGCCATTCAGCGAGGGAGTTCACGAAACAGAGATTGATAACGAAGGTAAAGGAATGAAAAAGAACAAGGAAATGAAGCCTAATAATGCGAAAAGAAACGAGTGATACTTTTTTTAATGAGTAAAACACAATATGTCCTTCAGGAACATCAATAATTAGAATACTTTATAGATAATTTGTATTAATACAAATTATCAATCTTTTATAGCTAACAACAATAATGCTATATTTACGTACATCAAAATTTCAGGTCGAGTGTGAGGTGATGCTGCAGACGACAAACGTTTCGGTTGGTACAATATATTTATGAAAAACACGTGAATTCTGAATGAAAAACCTACTAATAAAAGTGAAATTGTGGAAGTCTAGTATTGCTGGAAGAAATTGTATTTTCCTAAGCAAACGGAAAATGTAAATGCCGAATGAAGAATTTATAAATAAAAGTAAAATATCGAAAACGACAAAATAAGAGTACTAAGTAAATTAAAATTGAGAAATACGGAATAATAAGAGAAATATGACGAATATGAATTGGAAAAGAACATAAAAATGTGTATACGGAAGAGTTGAGAAAAAAGAACCTGTCGCTGAAAAACACGACTACATTTTTGTGCATTTCTTGTTTTTTGTTTTCTTGAAGAACATCAAAACAAATCTAAATCCAATTACTTTTAAATTTATTTAAGAAGGGTACACTTCAAATCCAATACAACTTCTAAATAATCGAGACGATACTTCGCGGAAGCTAAGACAAAATTATGCATGCAGTTTCTCTTTCAACATTCGAATCGTTAATTCTTTATGCACGCTTTCAATCCAAAGAAACGCTCCAGTCTTATTTTCCTTGATTAGAAAACATGCAACACGCCTAACTCAGAAAGTGAATATATTTTAATAAATCTTTGTCAACCGGATTCACTTTATAAAATTAAAATCAATCAGAATACCAACATGCTAATGCTCATTCACGGAAGGATAATGCATAATCATATGATTACGTAGAGCTATTGAAATTACTTACCGACAACTCTTTGACGGCGTAGAATAGAATTCATGATAAAAGAGGCATGTTCAGTCGCAAAACGTCCACAACCAAGTCCCGCCGGCCAGGCCTACCTCCACGCACTGCGTTCTCGCGCAAAGTGACGCCGCCGGCGTTTTCAGCTCCACAGCGCGAGGCGACGTTTCCATTTTGGCGACAGCTGCACAAGCTTATTCTCGTTGCCGCGATTTCGGAAACCCCTTGCATTGTGTTTTCCCCCTTTCGCCCCAAAATCCTGGCCCGAAGCCCGCACGCTCGCGAGGACCCTGGGTGGGGGAGGGGGGAGAGGCAGCGAGGGGGATGGGGTGCAAAGATGGCAAGCCGCTGCGCCGGGAGGGGGCGGAATGGGGGAGACTGCGTCATAGCAGCGAACGCACGCTGACCTAACTTCGCGCCGCGGCTGCGGACTGCTTCGAGCTGGTCGATGGGGCGGCGGCAGTCTCCTCGGCGATTTGGGAAATAAAGACCGAGATTACGGAAATGGGAAAATGGAGATAGCCAATGCGGAGAAGGTCACAGAAGTAGCATCAAGAGAGATTAGTAGGCGTTTGGAACTTTCGAACGATATGAAGGAAAAGATAAGGTTCTGAACCAAGGTCTAAGCCTCTTGTATTAAACATTTAAACTAAGTTTTCCACTAAATTTTACTCAAGAGTTTCACACAGGCCAGTTTAAGAAGTATCCTTTCCACTATGTTCCTTTACGTTCTTGAGTACCTACTACTTTTTATTTTAAAATGGGTCCATATTATTCACAGAAAATGGATAATATTAAGGTTTACGTCGAATTATCATGGTAATGACTGATGCTTTTCGCTTGTGAATCATAAAGAGGTGGAATTCGTGAAATATATCTCACAGACAGCCAATTCATGTGATTAATTCAAATATATATTGCCGACGGTGGAAGGTTGACCTATATTTGTTACCATAGTCATGGACGTCAATCTATATAAGTAATAGTAATATGTAAGTAATAGTAATTCTCGTATGAGAATTGGAAAATGTTAAACATTTGTTGTATTTTAGTAGTATCAAATACATTGAATAATGTTAATAAACAAAAGCCTAAAATTCACCACCGAGAAAATGATTAGTATGCGTGTTCAATAACACTACATTTTTTGCTAGGTTTTGATATTGATTCGGGAATGGTTTAGAATTTTTCATCACCCTGGATAATGGCAGCTATAGAGAACGTATCAGCAAACATTGTGATTCCTGCAGGGGCAGCTGCAAATAGAAGAGAATGGCAACCGTGACGAAGGTGACAGCAGCGGCGGCGACGGTGACGAAGGCGGCGGCGGCGTCGCCGGCGTCCACGGTCCGCAGGGAGGGGGGCGGGGCGCGGTCCGTTCAGAAGGGCGAGGCCGTTTTCGCACGCGCTTTATTCGCGCTTTTTCATGCAAATCCGCGCGGCGTGGTGCGGAGCGGGACGTGGAGCGGTGCGGGGAAGCCGCTGCCGCCGCTCGTTCCGACTCCGGCCGCCAGGGGCGCTCGTTTCGTTAATTCGCAGCGCCGGCGGTCTGCATCCGCGCCGGAAGATGTCGTAGTTTACGCGGCTTGTGTCGACGCCCTCCCACTCCCGCGCGCGACGCAAAGGGGCGAGGTTCGTTTAAAACGATTCGTCGGAGCGGATTCGTTCTTGGAAATCCCCTTCGAAGTATTGTTGTTGGTGAGGCGAGAACGATGTGCAAACACGTCGATATTTAAGAGAATAGGTTTAGCATAAATCTCTAATAGAAAATGAAAATTCCGTTTTCATTGTCATCGCAAGCAGCAAACTTTATTTAACTTTGTACGAACCTATAACATATTTCTATTTAATAAATATACAGTAAGAAAATCAATTTTTCGAACTATTTTAATTTTCGCATGCCCAAGAGCTCAACAATGTAATATCCAATTTCTGTTTTTGCTGCAAGAGCACGGATACAATGAGGCGTTCGGGTATAAATATAATGATGTAATAATTATGATTGCTGACACTTCACGTTTCGCAGAATAATGCAGTGTGATTCCACAGTTTCACTGAACAGAAACCATAATGTAGGGAAGGAAATTATTACTACCTTTATTTCTGTTCTTGGACTATAGATAGAGCTGCTATCTCACCTTCATAAAGAACAATAATAGATATTTTGTCCAAAATACCTCCCCCCCAAAAAATACATCCTTGAACACCGGATGAATTAAAAATAGGTCATTTCTCCCCCAAAATATTTCACGAATAAATGTCTCAAATAGTGAATGCAAATTCCTCTTCTCTTTCACGGCGTATCCGAATAGCTGTACATCTCCGCACCGTAACATGCACGCGCAAGCGTGAGAGGTCTCGGCGACCAGCAGAGAGAGGGTGGCCCCCATGGGAACCGCGCGCGACAGGGGACACTGGGCGACAACGAGGGGGGTCGAGAGGTCCGTTAGTCCCCCGCGCCGCGCCCCTCGCCCCCACGCGGCATTACCCTCCGTCCGGCCGCTTCGCTTCGACAAGGCGCCTCGCCTCGCCTCACCCGCGTGCAAATGCATGCGCGGAATCGTTTCGCCAGCTGCCGCGCCGCCGCCGCCTCGCCTCCTTGCGGCCCCGCCCCCTTGGCCACGCCCTCGGCCGCTGGGGCGGCCAGCGCCCGCCGCGAACGGACGGCGGCGGCGGCGGCGGCGGCGGCGAAGACTCGCCTGCCGCCCGCCCAAGGGGAAATTTTTCGGAAGGGGTTCTCCGTCCGCGCGAGTTTGCACGCGTGCAGGTACGTCACGGCTGAACGAGCGCGAAGAACAGCGCGCAGGTTACCGGTGGTACTGGAAATGCCGTTCGTATTAAGGGACGATGAAAACGCGACAGGAGCTGTATTAAAATGTAGTGCTTTAAGGAACGAAACGACTCGCCAAGAAAATGTTTGTTTTTCTCACTGAAACCTTGCAATATTTTGAATGACGGTAGGTCGCATTTGAAGCATTGATATAACCGAGATTCATTCTTTCGGTAAACGTTTATCAGAATTTCGACAATGGGGTGCATTTTTTGTTCAGAACATTTGAAATAAATGAGAGGGAGAAGAAGAAGAAAATCAGCGCAATATATGGTATTTAATTTGCAGATAATATTACTTCCTTTACTAATGATACGGCATACACCAGGTTAGAAGATGGACCAATTTGTTATTATTTAAAATCTATTTACAATGAACATTAATAAAAATAACAGATCAGTAGGGAAATTCTGAATCGCCGATGATTATTTTTCAAGTGAGGGAAATAAAAATCCAAAGACGTAGAGACATAATACATTTTATATTAACTCGTGTGCAAAGAAAAAGAAATATTCTGGAAGCCATGTAACACACATTAAAACAAAATTGCTGTTATTTGAAATTAATGATAATTACAACGAAACTACAGTACAATGAAGTCACTATCGATACCCAGATCCAAGTAAATCTACTCGTACTCCTGCAATAGCACAGCAAAACCGGCCATCCCCTGCGCCGAAACACCACGTACCTGCATGCCCGTTCCAAGCCAGCAACATCTGCCTGAGCTTGTCCGCCTCCTTGCTCGCTCCTGGAGGCAGAGAAAGGGGGCCCACTGGAGGCGGAGGTGGAGGCGGGCGGCGCATGCACACACCCAAGCTCTACTACGCAATCTCAACTACGCAGGCACAGTGCGTGGGGCGAGGCGAGGCAGTGCGTTCAGTGCATGCAGAGAATAACTGGAGGAGAAGGACGAAGCCGTGGATTTTAAGGGCAAAATATTCTCTGGGAAGGGAGATAAAGCATATTGTCCCATGTCGTAGATTTGTGACATGTACTAGAACCTCAAGCGCTAATACAATCCAAATTCTTAAATTGTTTATCGGCCTAATAAGACCTTTGTTCGCAACAGATAGCACTGTGGCGAGAGGGCTGACCTTATCACTCGGTCACTGGCACTGCGAATGGGGTGAAACAAAATTCATGACTGAGATTGAGATCTGTTCGAGAACAGTTGTGTAGGAATTGACAGCAACACTCAGAGTCAGAGTGGATTTAATTTTAAATATGAATTAGATAATCCAAAGAAGCAATGGTTTGGGGGCGGTTAAAAATAATCATTAGTTGGAATACGTCGTAAAATATTGGTGTTTTAATCGTGAGAGTGTAATGTGGAAGAGAATGATGGTTGGCAACGTGTAAATTCATTCATTTTAATTACCATTCATTTCATTTTTGAGATAAATTAGCCATTAATAGAAATGACTGAACGAAAAACACACCGTGAAGATATTCTTGTGTAGTCTGGATCGAATATCCAAAGCACTTTGGTGATATGTTATTTAAACACCGAAGCATGGTAAGAGTTTGTTTACAATATCTAAGAAGCCTGAAATTCTTTTATTTAATTCCAAGTTATCTTATCTTACAAAACAGACGTGGGTCTTAAATATAAAAAACGTAATGATGTGAAGCTAGAAAAGTGACTCATTGGCAATATTCCAACCGGCAGGATTTCAACAACTGACCTCATTTCTAAAGGACATTCGTCTGACAAGACATGAAAAAGATCGTCTATTCCATGGCTGCACTATCACACCAAAACATCAAGTAATATCTATTCTCACTTATACACAATACACATACGGTCAACACTTCAATCGACACGTTTCCCTACCAATGTTTGTGATTGCAATTGACTCTTTGTTTAATACGTAATTTTGAATAATGACCTTGATTGTGCACGAATGAATGAAACTGGTGTACGAACTGAATAGCTGCAATTACATTACATAGCCAATGTCCAACAGCAAGTTCAAAGAAACATTTCCAACCTTCTTCAGATTTACCTTTAAAATGATGCAGGGTATGTCACGTGAATGAGTACAATATATACGGAATATCAGTATTTATTTTACTGAATTTCATTGAATACGTGATATGGTTAGGTTTATTCAAGTTTCACGTTTAATCTAATTCAGATAACCATCCCGAAAGGGTAACGAAAACTTCTTTACATAAGTATAAATACTACCCTACTGAAAGCTAGCTTACTTAATAACCGAAAGCTACATTAACGAATTTGAGTTATAAAAAAATGACAAATGTGTTTTTTTAAAACCTAAATAAGCACGAAGAGAAAGTACAGTAAAATATATACAAATATTCAACTACGTGGTGGTCAAGTATATTTTGCACATGTAACAATCACATCAGAGATTTTTTTTTCTTTTTTCCGCACCACAAGTTGTCACAGAGCACGCGCTCACCGGGAATTGTACGTACGGAGACGGCTATTCCCACGAAATCCACGGACGGCGTCGCGGGGACGAGGCGGAGCAGGGATGGACGGGGAGGAGGCGGGGAGGGACGGTGTGCATGCAGCTGCGGGCGCGTGCTGGGAGGCGGGGAGGGCGGGGGCCAAAGCGCAGGGTAAGGTCAAAGGCCCCTAATACCCAAGCGCGGTACTCACCCGAATAATGGTCGTCCTCGCTGCCGTCCGCTTCAGGGGTGGACACGTTATCCTGCAACACACAAAAAACAATGCTCGTCTTGAATGCGCTCCCTGTAACGCAACATATTGATTAATTTATAGTACTAATGACATTACTGGAGAGTTTGATGGTTCTCGTAACTCCATTTCATCTGACACCTTCTCCATTACCTTTACCGTAAAAATTAATTTGACAATGTAGAAAACTCAAATGACATCATGTGGTCTACGTAACATTGTAACAATGGATTATAACCGAGATAGCGATTTTCTTTTCCTTATCACAACAAATCAATAATACGCATTTTAAATTTTCAACAATGGTTCATACGTTTGAAATTCTGAACTGCACGTTTCTGGTACGTGCTCGTTTTCGCAATGCACATTCGAACGTATTCTACATTCGACAAACAATATACTTAATACAGAATGCAGCACACAACCCACTTGTAAATGACAAATTCTGTTACACTAACAAAAACGTAATTCAGACAATGCTGCAGATGGCCAACGGCGTTCACACTGTACTCAGGACCAAAATATCGAATTCTATGAGCTAGTGTACAAGAACAGAATTAAAACAAAATTTTATTTACGTTTCATCGGCGAAGAGCATCAAATTCAGTTTTATTACTTGTATTTCATTTGTTGTGAGGCTCATCACCTCCGCAGTTCCATTCGGCTCTAGAAGTAAAAAAACACAAAAACAAAACAAAACAAACAAAAAAAATCGCTCCCGGAGAACTCGTGTGTCGAACGTCAAGGCGCACTCAAACCCCTCAGCGGCGCACTCGGTGCCATAGCGGACGGCGGGCGGCGCGGAGCGAGAGGGGCAAGGGGAGGGGGAGGGCGTGGGCGAGCCCGGCGAGCGGCCGCCACGAGGCGAGAGGGCAATCAAAAAACGCCGCCGAGCTAATCTGTCCGTCACAGCTCCCGGCGAGCGCGCGCATACGCTCGCCCGGGCGGAGCGCCCGCTCCCACACGCTCACTCACACGCAGCCACGCCCGCGCCCGCGCCCACGCACGCAGGCAGGCACGCACGCACGCACACCGCGGCGCGCCTGTTCTGTTTCCGACGCCGCCCCCGCCCCTTCCGCCGTCCGACTGTACACAGTTAAAGACGCAGAAAATTGATAGATGCAACAGGTGGCGAGCCGCGGAACCCGCCGCCACTACACGTCCCAAACACATCGGACCCGCGAGGCCGGCGCTTCATTGTGTTCCATCCCTGCCCGCCTCCGCTGTCGACACGCCCCGCCCTCCCCACGCCTCCCCGCCCCGCGCCGCCGCGCCGCGCTGTTTGAATTGCGCGATGGAGATGGCTGTGGGGGATACGGGGAAGAACAGCGGGCACGGAAAATACGAGTTCGAAAGTGAGTGATCTGAACTGATTATTTTTTATTTCCGGGTTTTGGTCCTTATTCCTTTGAGTCCCCCACGAGTGTAGTGTATGTTATAAGCCGGGAGGTGGTGGTGTTCCTCCCCGCTGAAACGCGAGATCCGGCGCCAACTTACACATCGTCTAGCGGGGGTGTCTCCCCTCCACGTAACACCGCCAGAGAGGCGCTGCCTCAAATGGGACAAGCATTAACTCTCCACATGTCCTCCTTCACGTGTCATAGTGTAGTGCCGTAGGTGTCATAGTGCATAAGTGTGTGTGTGTGTGTGTGTGTGTGTGTGTGTGTGAGTGTGTGTGTAAGAAAAGAGGAACAAGATTGAGGAAAAATGTCGCTTTCGGTCCACGGGCCCGTTTGTTAAGTTACTACTCCGGCATTCGTCTGGCACTGATCGGAGAAACTTCGGAAAAGTGCAAATCAGAACAGCCCGCCGTTTGAATTCCCCTCCAGATAATCTTGGCTGAAGTCAATCTAGCTAGTTTAATCCGTCACCGGGCAGAGTCGAACCCTAGAACTCACCGCTCAGAGATTCTGCAATAGAGTTTTACCCGGAGCAATTTCTGCCGGTGAGGAATCTGGAGAAAATGTAGATGAGGTAGGTAGGGAAGATAGTTGCGAGAGGTGAAATTAGATATTGAAAAAGACCAAGAATACGTCAAATGAAGCCAAAAATCGCAAGGAAAGCAGCTGCAAGCGACAAGTTTAGTAACAGAGGAGCAAAGGGCGATGGTGATGTTGGTAACTGGGCTGGAGTAGGTAGCGGTGACGGCGGCGGCAGAGGAAGTTATGGAGTGCGCCAGAATGGGATGTCATCAGTGGCGACGACACGAAATGGAAGGGGCGCGATTCGCGAGGCCAGAGAGGGAGAGAGAGGGCACAACTCGTAGTGATAAAGGGGTGATATTGACATCGCACAAACCATTGGTGTCGAGTTAAAAATGCTGGACAGTAAGCATCCTTTGAAAAATGTCAAGTGTCCCATGAAATTAACGTCACAACGGATTTTTGTGAGATTGTTTTTTGAACCCTTTTTTATTCATAAAACTCGATATTTTCAGGTAAAAAAATTCACAAGGTACCATTTCAAGCAGAATATTTTATAATACCTGTCATTTCGTATGAAATGTGAGAGAATACAGTTTACTAATTCAAGCTCCATGTCGTTTCATTATAGTTTTCTATTTATTACAGACTTTCACTTTTATTGAATTTTTCCACAATTGTCATTATTTTTATTATTTCAATTTTGACAAACATGCATTGTGCACTTTAAAAAATATCACGTTTACTACTTACTTCAATAATAGAATTTTAATAAATTAGTTATTTTGTAGTTCATATCTCCCTTTTTTATCTTAAATAATGATGTCTTTGATTTTTAGAGCCGCTTCCTATCTTTATCATTTATGTTGAGATTAAAACCTTATTTAATCGTCTATACTCAAACTTTTGTAAATCCACTTTCTTTCCTAATCAATTTTTATCGTTTTCGTGTGACCACACGATTTTCATGAACTGGTAAGTAGTTAGGTATTTACTTCCCTTTCCTGGAAGATATATTTCTAAATTTTGTCGCATTTCCGATTTCAGATACGTTCCCAAATTCGGATGTGTTCCCAGTTCCTGACTCAGCTTCTTTTAATCGCACCTTCCACTCTCATTTTAATCACCAGGGCGTCCCCGCCGCCCTCCTCTTCGATCTCCCTGCCACCACCGCCGTCTCCGTCGCCTCCGCCGGCCTCCAGGCGAGATGGAGGGCGCGCCGCGAACGTGGCTTGGGCTGGCGCCAGCCTCGTGACGCTGGGTGGGGCGGAGCGGGGCTGGGCGAGGAAGGCCGGGCAGGGTAGGGCGAGGCGGCGCGAGGCGAGGCGAGACGCGGCCGGGCGAAGCAAGTCGCGACGGGGCGAGGCGGAGCGAGACGAAGAGGGAAGGGCAGGGACGAAGCGAGGAGCAGGGGAGGCGGTGTCGGAGACGGAGGCGGCAGGACGGGACGACGGCGGAGACGAGCGCTAGAGAGGCCGAGGCGATCGAAGGTGGAGACACCAGAAGTGGAGCCGCTGGAAGTAGAAGTTAGCAGGAGATGGAAGCGAAGACGGTGGTGACTGCCGTAGAGGCAGAAACGGTGGGAGATGGAGGTGGCAAGAGGAGTCGGGGGCGGAGACGCCAGACGGAGACGACGGGAGGCGGAGACGATAGCTGCATAGGTGGACGTGGGGAGACGGAGGCGGCGGCAGGCGGAGGTAGCAGGCGGAGGCGGCAGGCGACTGGAGGCGGGGCCGGAGGCGGCATGCACGCTGCCTCCTGCGCGCGCAGCTCCGCCCCGCTGCGCCAAAACGTGCGCCGCCGCGCCCGCCAGGGGACGCTCCGCGGACGCGTTGCCACGCCGTGCGCGGCTCGGCTCGCCCGCCCGCCCGCCCGCCCGCCACGGCCACCCTGGCATGCGGAAGGTCAGCCACGGCCTCGCAATGACATCGCATATCCGGAACGCTTCTGCACGCCATGTGGCCTCGGTCGCGGGATGAAAAGGGAGGCAACCTGTTATGACGTACAATTTGACTCAGTGGGTAATAAACATTTCCATTTAAAAGGTGAATCAAGTTCAAGTGTAGTAAACAGAAAGAGACTTTCCGATAAAAATGAAATGTAATTGAGGCACATGTGACATCTTCCTGCCGCGTGTAACCCAGCAAACAAATACACAAATCTATGGAAGTTAAATACACATTCAAATAAAACTCAGTTTAATAGGCCCTAATGATAATTCTCTTTAATAAAAGTTATGACTGTACGTCGTGTTTCAAGCCTCCTTACCTGGGGCATACGTAAATCGTTAGAAAAACATCTTTATTAAGAAAGATAATCGTAATGGTAGCACTGTTAGAAAAATGCAGTTGAATAATCCCAAGTACACTACGTCCAGAGGAATCGCAATTAATCATCGCGTTTTGAAGCGCAAAGAGCGTCTTCAAACAGCAACTACGAACGAGCTCCCTCGCTCGCGCACCCGATGCTCGACATGATCAGAGACTACCACGTCTGCACCGGATGCGTTCGCCGGAATTGCTCTCGGAAACGCGGCGCAAGTTCGCGAGAAAGCGAAGCGCCCTGGCGGGCTTCAGACGCGTCAACTGCATCCAGGCGCGCGGCGGGCCCTCGAGCGGCGTTGCGCCGATGAGGGTCGGGGCGGGGCGGGGCGGGATTCCGGGAACCGCCGCCCGCCCCATTCCGATCGCCCGCACCCGCCGGCGTTCGGGATGCCGCCCGCGCGCTGGCACGCGCCCGTCGCCCGCCCCCTCTCCCTCTCCCCTCCAACCCCTCCCTTCCCCCCTCGCGGCGCGTCCTCGCAGCCTCCCTCTCTTGTTTGCCAAGGGACGACAAAACCCGGCACAACACTCGATGCAGAGTCCATGCTTTCCACCCCATCGTTTTCGAGCGTGTATCAATATGCGCACCTGGCGAAGCGTGTGATTGGTTGATGTGCTTTTGTCCCCGTTGCCTCTAGGGGTTCTTTTCGGAGAGAAACTTGAAATTTCGACACAACTGGCAGTTAAAATAGTGAAAATGGAACCTTTCGAGGTCAAGAACGTTTTTGAGAACATAATACTATTTCAAAAGTAAATTTAAATACTTATATGGATTTCTAGATTCATTTCATTTTTTCGAGTACCAAGAAAGAAAAACATTTTACGAATAGAAGAGAAAACAGTAGTGCAAAATTTCTTTTTCTGTATTTGGAATATCTTCAGAATGCAGTAAAATGTCGTATAGAAGTCTGAGGTCATATTTATCAAGCATTACGTTGAATCCAGAATGAGGGAGTTAACGAATAGAGAGAGAAACAAGATGTTTTTGCAACACTGATATGACGGATTTAAAACGAAGTTAACCGCTAATCATCAACTTCCGATCACCACAAACGATCACCGAAACAAAAATGCGCTAATTAACTCCAGAAGTTCTGCATCCTTTTTGTATAGCGCTAAAACAGACTTCATTGGTTAATGATGAAATACCCTTCCCCGGATAAAGAAAAAAGAAAAGGAATCGTCAAAAGGCAAGAAAAGTTTTCCGGGGATTTTTGTCCTTGCTCGAGAGCATCCGAAGCGAGGGGGAGGCAAGCGCGGAACGAACGTTCAAGGGGAAGCGGGGGCGTGGGGTGGGGGAAGGGGAGCGGGGTTGCCGTGGGCTTCGCAGAGGCTGCCTGCTCGCCTGCCTCCCCGCCGATCGACCGCGGAGGGGTGGAGGGTGGAGACGGCGAGAGTAAGAGAGGAAGAGAGAAAGAGAGCCTCGGAGAGCAAGGCGACGCGCGAGAGAGCGAGGCGGAGACAAAGCGCGCGGGCATGAATGAAGAGCCGCGCCCTGCGCCCCGCCCCTCCCCTCCCCTCTCCCTCCCGGCACGTCGTCGCGTCGCGCCGCGCCGCGCCGCGCTCGCCTTGGCCTCCTTCCTGCCGCCCCTCCACGGCCCCCGCCGAGGCGCGAGGCGCGACCCGCCACCCGGAAAGCGCGCGGTGGTGGCGCCCGCAACGCCACGCCACGCGACGCGGCGCGGCGCTAGTTGGCTCCACTCGTGTCGCCGAGGTATCTGATCGGCGAGGGAGAGGGATGAGGTGTAGAGGGCGAGGAAAGGGAAGTAGGAAAGGGTGAGGAAAGAAGTAGAGTGGTGAGGATAGGGAATGAGTAACACGGAGAACGACTGACAAAGGTAGGAAAAATAAATGTTGAATGAAAAGGGGAGAAATGAGAAATGAAAGAAGTGAGAAAGGAAGAGCATTAGTGACGGGTGGGGGAAAACAGAGAGAGAGAGAGGGAGAGGGGGGGATATAAATACTTATCTAAAAAATTTGAAATAGTATTAGTAAGATTAATTTCTGGCTTTTTGTACACTGTCAGACGTTTGTTCACTTGTGTTTAAGCATCATTAAGCATTGGTTTATGATCCATGAATAGCACCTTTGACATTCTGGAATTATTGATACCAATTTCCAACCTTAATCCTTCTCATTCTCTTCAATTATCCACTTTTTTAAAAGATAATTGAACAGTCTGAACGAAATAGATTCTAGTAGTTCAACACAGGAATACTTCGGTTATGCCCCTAAAATAGAAAGATTTCTGATGACTAGCATTTGAAAAGTATTGTATTTAAAGGAGGTCGTCATTTCACTTCTTTCTTGTTCTTTTATGGATGTCAATTTCTACGCCAACCCCAATTCTACCAAGATGTTACTTGGGAGTTACGATGATGGTATTACGTGATTATAATATGTACTCATTTATCTAATACTCACTAAATTTCACATTATATTTACTCATCATTTACAACCCAGATAACTTTAATAACTCCACGCCATTCAGTTCCGTAAATGCAGACATATATGAAAGAAACCATTGTTTTTATTTCCGTAAATACTTCTCCACGTTTCCGAGAAAAGGTAAAAAATCCCTTAATTCAGGGAGAGACGCTGAACGCACAATTTATCCGCAAACATTCTTCAAACAAATTAGTTTTCCGCGAGCATATTGGTTGCTTCACCTTTTCCAGAATAAACAATTCTAAAAAAATACGTTCATTCTTCCTACTTGTTAGACAAATTTAAAATGGCGAAGTCTCCCAGTTATTCACGAAATATTTTACAAATATGCAAGAGATAGAGAGAGAGAGTGACACTACATGACAACAAAGATTACTTCCAAGTGCATCTTTGTGATTAACGCTCCAGTTGTGCTCAAAGATGCAGAGTGATATTATTCAGAAGTGGAATTTTAATTTTTCTTTACATTTTTATCTGCAGCATTATAATTCCATTAATCCTTCAAAAAAAAACAAAAAAACTCTTACTGTCCACAATCTAAACCACTAGCTGTCAACTAATACCACTCACTGCGGAGAAATGGAGATAGTGGATCGTAAAGTGACAACCCATTCGCAAAACCTTCCGCGACCCATGTCACTGCAGTCGAATTCATTCGCTAAAAGCGGCAGCCATCGATCACCCAAAAACGACGTCCGCGGGAGCAGAACATCAACACGGGCGCAGCCGTGCTCGCCCCCCCCCCTAGACGCACAGGAATACAAAACAACACACGAACGAAAGAACGAAAAAGAAATGGGTATAAGTGGGTATATCCGAGCGGCCAGATAGCAAGGCTATCAAGTATGCTTTGCGCTTGTAAAAACGTATCCTGCTTCATTGGGGAAACAATCCAGCGCCGACAGTTTTACAATAGGCGTGATCTAGGCTTGCCCGTGTATGGTCAATTAAGCCTTAAGCCAGCTTCTGCAATTCTAAAGATGACTGAGATCCTTCTAAAGAAACATTTTTCTGAAGAAAATTTGAATTCAGATTTGTTAGAAGGTAATTAAATAGACAATGGTTTTGGTCGATGTGTAATTTTTTGTTAACATTTTGTTTAATCACTTATGCTTGCAATTGATGACAGTATGCGTCATATTACTTTATGATATTATAACAGCTTATTTACAGAATTTATCTTCATTATGATTAGTTAGTTCAGGAAAAAGTTTCAAGCTTGGGCGTGGAATATTTTGATTCACAAAAACACGCAAAAGGTGATGTCCCTAAAAGGGTTTAAATCTTTCGAAATGACTATGTGTATAAAAGAAAAGTACTGATACTGGGAACATTCGAGTCTAATAAGACGGAAATAAATGTTGAAGTGAAAGAGAATGTAAGAGATAGTGAAATAAGGAAAAAGTACAAAAAACAGAACAGAGGGGAATGGGGGGTGAGAAGTAAGCTGGAGTGAGACAAACGTATCTAGAATGAATTCTGAAAGATAAGTATGAACCAAAACGGATGAGAAAGCAGCCTGCAGAAGAAGCCCAGGAAGGTGAGAGAGTACATGGAGGGATGACGTTCCAGGTGTGATCAGACTGTAAGCCTCTACAAAAGAAGAAAAGGAGGAAGAAGAAGAAAAGAAAAAAGAAAAAGAAGACGAAATAAAAGAAAATTAATAAAAATTAAAAGAAGTAGAAGAAGATGAAAAGGGAAAAAAGAAGACAAATATTGTGAAGAAGAAGGAAAAGAAAAAAGAAAAGTAGAGGACACGGATTGGCGCGCCTTCGCTGCCAGTCAAGCCCACTGTGCGTCGCGAGCTATCGGCGGGGATCGCGGAGGCCGCCCCGCTCCGCACCAGGTTTCTTCCATTTCCGGTGGCAGCGACTGCGGCGACGAGAGAACAATGGGCGGGCGCCCGCCGCCCCCTCCTCCTCCAGCGGCCAGCGCTCGCGCCGCCCCCGTGGCTGGCCCGCGCTGGAGGAGGCTCAAGAGCAGGGAGCATGCGGCAAGTATCCATGTTTTGGTTTTCGATAGTAGCGCTAAAGGAATCGATTCTGGAGTACCGATTTTATTACGATATCCATACTAAAGTAGGTATCGATATCGAACTTACTTAACATGAACGAACATTATCGCCATGAAATAAGTTCACGATACAATTGTTATTACAAGCACCTCCTTCCCTTTTGTTATTTCATCCTGCTTCTCTACTGTACTTGACGAAACAAATATACGTTTGTTAATGTCTTTACAGATTAAATTGTTTATGGATAATAATTATGAATAGGTTCAGGTAAAGTATTACAAATAACCTAGAAACTCTCCAAAACCAATCAAAAGGCATACAATTTTCCACAATTTAAATGTACATGAATCACCATTAATCTCCATGCACAATAAAAAGTCAGTGATTATGGTAAGGGTAAAAGTTGCGGCAGCGATGGAAAAATGGGTCTCTCCTCTTACGTAAGCCTTTTGAAAGGTAGTGAAACATTTAACCATCACTAATTGTGGATCCTTTGATCTTGGTGATGACATATCGGTAGGAAACAATGCACCGCTCTCATTCATCAGCTGAGTGTGTGCGATCGAAGAGTAATTTCAATTCAAGAACATCTTTTCTACCCGTTCTATACGATTACATTTCAAAGCATATATAAAAATAGTTCGTCACTGTTTTTCCATGTATATTACAATACTGTTTACTAGGGCGGAAGAAGAAATTATATGATATGTACGACAAGTAAGCATACAAATTTTATCTAGACAAAACGTATTGAATATGACGTTAATCAAATAAAAACAATAATAACAACATAGTTGCCCCCATCTCAAACGAAGATATCGTGCCATCATGCGAGAAAATGCAGAGATAATCGGTCGCTTCTTTCTCTGAGGGCAGAAAATGTCTTGAAAAACATGCATTGAAAATTGATAACTAATGGATTTTTTATTATTATTATTATTATTATTATTATTATTATTATTTAAGTTGCTGTTTCTATACAAGTATTCCGTTGATCGAACTCTTAAAATGCGTTAGCCTCAGTTTCAAAATTTCAGAAATCTCCTTTGTTAGCGAACGATGGAATTTGAGATTGCAGGAAATATGAAACAGTGATGCGGATCAAAACAAGAAAACTGTGCACTGAGGCGGAGAGTTATCCTGGCAGCGGCGGTGATTTCTAGCAGGAGAAACGCGAGCCGTGAGCGCGCATTTGCGGTCATGTAATTGCTGACGTGTAAGGGTCTTTAACAGTCACATCTACACAACACCACCAGCAATAAACACTAGATCCTGTTACTTCTTTACTGCATCGCTAGAGCATAAGACGAACAAAAGGACGACATGAATGTACAATCGTCGCAGGGAATTGGGTTTCAGATAAATAAACGGAGGAAAGAAGGTCGTAATTGACCTTCTATTCGCGTTATCCGTTAAATTTAAGTTTCAAATGACACGTTAACTGTGATGAATGAGACGTGCATATGTCAATGAGACGTCAAAATTCTATGGTTTACACCTAAAGCTATTCCGAGGGGAAATACAGGGTGTTTAGAAATTTACGACTCACAGAAGGTTCTAGCACAAATGAGGGCTTGACAAAGGACGCCTTTCAACCATCAACTTCGCCTCTACTAGTGGGGAGGATAATAAATCTTGGGAAATTCCGAGAGAATTTTCAGCATTTATCGAGACAAAGGAAACGATTTATCGAAAATACTGACACTACATGACAGCTTTGTGACATTAAACTGTAGTGCTCATTATGCGCTTATAGGGTTTTCGACCCTACATGAGAGACACCGATAGCTACATATGTGTACGCCTTTGAGATGAGCCTTCTTCTATACAATTAAACAGACCACAAAACTGTTTCAATAAACATAAATTCATTTCACAGACATATCAGGCAAAATGAAACGAAAGTTTTAACAACAAATGTAGTAAGAGTGTGTGAAATAAAAAAAAATGCTTTGAAGAAACAGAAATATCTAGACACCGAAAAAATAGAAACTCAACGGATCCATTAAACAGTGAACGGCCGAAGAAGAAATCTTGCAGAGATAGACCTTGCATTCTTTGTCAATTATTTGAAGCACAAAACTTTCAATGCTTTATGATGTAATACTCTAAAACCTAAGCATTGGAATGAAGTTGGGCCGCGCTGCTGGCATGGGCGCAGCCGGGAGCCGGAGCTTCCTCGGGGCCTCGCAGGGCGCGCGCGGTGCGAGGCGCCTCGAAACGGAGGGCCGCGTGCCGTAGGTTGCGCTCGGTCCGCGCCCGAAGCAGTTCCGGCGCGCGACAGGGGGCGCGGCGCGGGTGGGGCGAGGCGGAGGGCCAGCGCTCGCGGCGACGGCGGAAACGAGGGCACGGGCGGGGCGCGGGCGGCGGGCGCGGGCGGGCGCGAGAGGGGTCCGCCGGGGCGGCGGCGCAAGTCGATACGCAAGCCAGCGCCCCGCCCTCGCTCTGGCCCTCGCGTCGCCCCGCCGCCGCCGCCGCCCCCGCCCCCGGATGAATAATCCAGCGCGGGGCAGGGGTCGATTCACGCGGGCGGCGGCGCGCGGGGGCGGTCGGGGCGGGGCGTCTTACGCCCGCGGCGCGGCGAGGCGGCGGCCCCGGCTCGGCCGGCGGGCGGCGCGCGGGGGCGGGCGGCGGGGGCGGCGGGCGATTCGGCGCGGCCGCTGCCGCGCCGCCGCCGCCGCCGCCGCCCGACGGTCATTACCTCGCCAATCGATACCAGGCCTCCGCCGTGGGCGCACGGGCGGACGCGTGTGCGCCCCGCCCTCCGCCCTCCCGCCCTAGCGACCGCCCGGCGCGCGGCGAGGACGGGCTAGGGCGACGCTGCCCGCGGCCGGAGGAGGCCGGAGGAGACCGAAGGCCGCCGCCGCCGCCGCGCCGCGCCGCGAGCAGGCGATGCGCAGAGAGGAGAGGAGAGGAGAAGGGACGCGAGCAGAACCCGCCGTGGGACGCGAACGGAGACCCGCCACCTGCCGGCATGCCGCCCGCCGAGCGCCATTCCTGCTCCTTGCATGCCGCTCCGCCCCGCCCCGCCGCTCCACCTTGCATGCCCTCCTGCAGTGACCAGTGCGCCCCTTCCTCTGCCTAACGTGAATGTTTGTTCCTCGCTTTGCGTTTCGTCCAGGTGGAACCCCATTTACATTCCTACATCCTGTTAGCCATTTCCTGCTGTTGCCTATTTCCGATTCCTACGTCACTTACGAGTTCAGCTTTGCTTTATTCCAACTTTTTTTTTCTTTTGTCGCGTTTTCCCTCTCCCACTGACAGCACCAGGTACGTTTTACATTGCGACCGTCGTGAATAGTATTACGGTTAATACGCATTGCTTAACAAATCAAAATAAAGCTATTTGATTGGACTTCGTTATCTCTATTTCTCATCCCCGACTTATCGTTCTAACTCGTAGACTGGGGACATCTGAAGTCATCAACCTGTCGCACCGTCTTTCCGTTCCTCGTCTCGTGCTGCCCTTCGCCCGTCCCTTCGTGGCCTCGAGTGGTCGTCCTCCGGTCGCCCACCGTTGGGTTTGTCGGCACTCGCCCGCGGCGCGCTCGTCTCCCACCCCCGCACGCCCCCCGCGGCCGTCGGCGCTGGCTGTGGGCGGCCCGCGCACGCGCGCCGCCTCCGCCGCACGGGCGTCGCCCGGGCCCGCCCGCGGGCGGTGGCCGCGCGCGCCCGGTCGACCGGAGGGAATGCGCGCGCGGGCGGGCGGGACAGCGGGCGGTGGGACAGCGGGCGGTGGGATAGTGGGCGGTGGGACAGCGGACGGAAGTGCGGGACAGTGGGTGGGTGGGCGGTGCAGGTGTGCAGTAGGGACAGCTGTCTGGGGGGGGGGGCTGGCGGGCGGGTCACCGGGCTGTTGGGTGAGGCAGTGAACGGGTGCAACGGACAGAGGGAGGGCGAGGGGCGAGCCAGCGATCACACGGCGAGCAGTGGACGGTGGGTGGAGGGATCGTCCGGATGGAGAAGAGGCCGAGGACGCCCATGCGAGAGGACGAGCGAGTCAGAGAGATAGAGAGAGCAGTGGGCGGATGAACCGTAAGGTCAGCGTCGGAATGGGCGTACTCATAGAAGGTGGTCGGTATACCGCGGAAAGGAAGGGCGGGATTTCATTGGGTTTTCGCTGTTGAGTGAGATCACGTCCATACGCACATAAGAGTGTAATCGGAAGAATGTATTGAGCACGTAATCCAGCCACTGCAGAGAGGAAATCCAACAATTTTAAAGTAATTCCAGGACTTAACAGGTAAGGTCCACAATCACTTTCTATTTGATCTGGTACTATTCGCGACGGTGAAGGTGAGTCAAATATTCTACGAGGCTCTAGGAATAGGAAGTGAAATTTCCATTCATTTCTCGATAGATGTGCAACATTCGTTATGGAGACTCCAAGGGGTGGGGAGTTACATTCATAAACAGTTTTGTGGTGGGTGTTTCTATTTGCATTGTAATGAACGTCAGGCGACTGTAAAGAGGTCCAACGCACCAGACTCCGAGAGAGAAAGCGAAGCTGAAAAGCAAAAGATTAGAAGAGGACGAGTCGAAAAAACTAACAGGCATGACATGGGACTGGCGAGATGCTCTGTTTGTAGCTTTTACTAGAGGTTGTGGCCAAGCTTTCCAACATACCAACTTTGTCTGGGTTGTGTATATGTCTTTGCGGGTAAGAATTTGTAGAAAGAGAAGAGCACGAATAGCGCACGACTTCTCTGAACGCATTGCGCGACCAGTGCTATTGTCTTTGGGATTATTTGAAAACTATGACAAGGTATTTGTTCGCTTTCGAGCAACTTACGTCATAATAAATAAATGTGCAACTTACAATATCACGAAAATACACATTTAAATATGCTACGTCATAACTAATCTTTATAAAATTAGGTTACATCAACACTATTTTATTTTTATTTTCATAATAAGTTAATGAAGTATCTTCTTCGTGACTTCATCACATGCACATGAACAAGGTAAATCTTTCATAAGACAAGTTCTACTTGTCTGGTGTAATTTTTAACATTCCAAACTTTAAAAAAATATCGAAATAAGAAATTGCCGTATAAGTGGTGTATCTCGATAGAAAATAGCGCAACATTTCCGCAATGGAAGCAAATAATTACGAATCACCCGACTTCAATACAAAAAAGGATGGGAGGCAATAACCAAGAAATGAACTCTGCGTAACACCTCTATTCTATGCAATACACGTCTATGACCTTTGCTAACTACCACCAATCGTGTCAAACAAATAAAACAAAACAAATCAAAAAAATGCTCATTGGCGCATGAAGGGAGAGTAGGCGCGGCGGTGGGCGCGGTCGCCTTGAGGCCGCGGAGGAAGGCCGACGGCGTCGCAGTCGTCCGTCGCCCGGGCGGTCCCCGCCCTCCGCCCCGCCCCGCCCCGCCCCGCTCCACGCGACGCCGCCCGTGTCGAAAGAGGGCCCGTCCACTGGCCTTTGGGCGCGGGGTCAGTCGGCCGCGCCACGCGCCGCCGGCCTCGCCTCGGGCCACCGCCGTGGAGTTAATGCTAACTACTTTGGGATAACGACCTCAATTGTTACGTCCCCGCTCTGGCGTTACTTTTTACTTCGTTGATGGCGATTTATTTATTATTTATGTATTATTCGATAATGATAATAATAATAAAAACAATAATATATAACATTCACAGGCTCGTAACATCTATAGTTCAGAATTAGAGGAATAATAATGACAATAATCTCGTAGAACAGTGGGCTGTATTCAAATGAAATAATTCAATTCACTGGGGAGCCTCTATTTAATCAAACACGCCTTTACCAGCTGGAATCAAGAAACGTAATGACTGTTCATTATACTATCATTTTTCTAATTGTATCTCTCTGTATATACGTTGCTTAGCCAAGTGGGTCGCATACACATCGATCTATCTATAACAACAACAACAATAATAATAATAATAATAATAATAATAATAATAATAATAATAATAATAATAAAACATCCTATGCGGAGTGGTGAGACTCAGAGAATGAACTCTGCTCTTCCGTCAGCATTCTTACTAAGTTTTTTTTCTTTTAAGTCTGAGAGTCATATAGATTAACACACGATTTGCCCAAAAACGCATTTTTTTGAGCCAGTACTTTGACAGAACGGTTTACATTGAATTCGTTTTGTAAGTTAATTGTGTCTGAAAACGTATCAAACAAACAATTATTTTTAGACAATTAATTCAGCTGCGTCACTCAATTCAAGATCAGTGCGCGTAACCATTGGAAACAAAAATTAGATTTCGAGTTTAGTAACCTGTTTGAATTCAGTAAACGAGTAAGTAATGTGTGTGTAATTAAACGAGACCCGCAAGAAAACACAGATGTAACACAACGTAAGTTGAACGTCATGAGAAGAGAAAAAATGGCGAAAACAATTTCGACACATTTACCACTTGTTCGTGTAGATCAACGAGTCCGTTCCCCCGACTCTCGTAGTCAGGTGTTATTATCCCGAAACTCGCCGCATCACATAAAGTATCGGGCTCATTTCCAAGGAATTTGCGCGTATCTTTGAAGTGCGGCGGGCTCTACGGATCGTATTAAATTCGGTCTTCCCGCAGAACCCGTTCTGAACTCGTTCCTCGGCGAACGAACCGTCGTCGCGTCAGTCGTACGCCAAAGCCGCTGGCGTTCCGACGGTCGGCCTGGCCGCGCTTTTTCACTTAGGCGGTGAAACACGCCCGAGGAACGCAAGTGCGCGTTGCGTTATAGGGCAAGTTCAACCGCGCGCAAGCCGGCGAGCAGGTCGCCGTGACCTTCGCGGAAGACGAGGGAAAGCGACACGCGTCTTCGCGCTGCTCTTGCGTTGCTTTTGCGTTGCGATCTACCCTCTAGTGAAACACGACGCGGCGGGAAGAGTATGTTGTTCCCCCCATCACCTGGACTCCACCTTCACAACCCATAAAATATTTAGGACTTCACCTCGAAACAAAATTAACGTGGAAATCCCATATTGATATCAAAGTTAAACAAGCAAGAAATAAATTACTCCAACTCCGGCCACTAATCAACAAACACAAATCCCTCTCATTCACAAACTCTACAATATTATATAAAACTATGATAAGACCACTAATGCTCTACGCATGCCCAGTATGGGCAAACGCAGCCCCCACAAATGTGAATAAATTCCAAATAATTCAAAACAAATTCATCAGATGAATCACAAATGCCCCCTGGTTCATAAGTAATAAACAATTTCATTCCGAACTAAACATGAATACAATAATAAACCAAATAGCCCATATATCGCACAATTTATACCAAAACCTAGCAGACATACCAGCAGCATCCCATTTCAAATTAGCAAAAAATCCCGCCCACACCCGAATAAAAAATAGATTCCCATTTGAGGCCTTTCTCAAAATCTTAGCCAACCAAGACAATTAACCTCGAGGTTCTCCCCTAGAGTATCCTCTTCAATGTTTAGATAAGTTAGCTTAGATATTTTAACTAGTATAAGTCAAAACAAAACATTTCTAAAGTGATTACACTGAACGATGTATTTCATCTAGATAATATAATATAATATAATATATATATATATATAATATTATATTATATAAGTATGTTGTTCGTTTAGCATTGGAGAGAAAATGCAGATAACGAACAAGGTGGGTGAAGATACAGGCATATGGTGAATATGGAGCACTTCATCCTTGACACTTAATCGATTTTTTTTCATTTTTTTCTTTTGCTTGAATAGGAGAAAGTCGATTAATAAATATACCAAAGTTCCGATTTTCAATAACAACTATGAGATTTGAAAATTGCAAAAGTTCAACTTTAATTTAAAATCTGTTCTGTATTTCCGTAACTAAAGCCAGAGATATCTTGCTCAATGGATTTATCCTACCTATCCTTTACATCTTTGACTATTGTTACGCACCATGTGAGTAGTAGTAGAGTAACAACACTAAGAGGAGGAAAAGCTTCCCTATGCCGCGCATTCCCACAAGACTTCTTTTAGTGTTCTATACCTGGCGAAGTACAGCAAATACGAATCAGAAAACTTATACTTACCTTTATCAGGCAATTAGGAAAGGATGCACGCTATTTAGTTCTCATTTAATATAATTTGGATATTAGTACAATATGGGTCACGTGGTGATCTGTGTTTACGTTATTTAAAATATACAGAGACAATAATGGGTTTGTGATTCTGCAGATTTAAGAAAATAGATTTAGCTTCTGATTCTCAACCGTGAAGGTTGCTTGTTTCCCCACATTTTCAGCACAGGCAAATCTCAGAGTAGTTCAAGAAAATAAACTGGGTGTCTCATTATATCCAATGTTCTGTATCCTCTCCTCCAAATCAGACCGTACCTCTTTTACCAAGCCATCTCACCTGTCACTTCCATACTATTATGAGAACACCTGCTTTGAAAAGACCTCAGAGTTTTTGCACCACATCAAGCACATCTATTCAGACTCTCTACACATCCCTGCACAGGGGCAAACAGGAGATGCAGTAAGCGGGAAAGAAGAAGAGACTTTTCGAGACACCTTTTAATTGTATACAACTCATGCGAGATCTAACATCAATTCTCATTACAACGTCCAACTCAGTACTCCATACAATTAAACTCTCGAAGATAAATGAATATGCTGAACACGTAGTTACTCGGAATCCTTTTAGGGATACACGTTTGTATTTCATGTGAATTCTAATTTAACATTGTATTCAAGCTCAATTGATTAAGGGTACATGGTTGCCGACTCTACGTCCTAGATAGGCAGCGGAATCACTTCATATTCCCAAGCAACACTAATTACGAAGTCTATTGTGCCCATGAACAGGAGTGCACGAGCGTATACGGGTTCACAACGCACGCTTCCACTGAAAGCTGGTACACAAATCTTCCTGTACTAAATACCGAACATACAAAAGAACGGAGACAGGTAAAACCCTAGAGCTGCCAAACATGTAGAGCGATCGACTCCTCCCCCACTAAAAAAAAAAGAAAAACTAGGAGAGCGGTGGGATTACGCAGCGTTGTCGGGAATAGGCGGAGTCGACATCGCGCCGACGAAAGAGAAACACATACACCGAGATCCACAGCACAAGGGAGACAGAGAGCGAGAGAGAGGCTCGCTAGCGCGAACGACGAGTACATTCCGCCACAATTCGTGTTTGCCGACTGCGCCGCCGTTCCATGTAGTGAATTCACAACTCATCAGAACACAGCAACACGCCCCTCGCTGTGTCCGCGGAGCTCCCGCGAACCGGCGGCGGCGGCGGCGGCGGCGCGGCGCGGCGTCGCGATGCACGACAGTCCCCGGTGGCGGAGGCGACATGGGCGCCGGGCAGCGCCGGGCGAGGGAGCGAGGGGCGGGGGCGGCGGTGGGGATGAGAGGGCGGCCGAGCAGATGAACAGTGGCAAGGAGAGCAGCGCATTACGTTGAGAAGTAGTGACGGGGGGGAGGGGAAGCATCGCGTGCGTGCGTTTCAGAGAGAGGGAGGGAGGGAGAGGTAGGACGGGGATAGGGATGATGAAAGTGATGGATATACGATGTATAGGTTCAACGATGGAGGAATGTGATAGTGATGGAGGTGAGAATGTTACAAATGAGGATGAATAAAAATGAAGGCGAAATGCGAGGCGAAGGAGCACGAACGAGAGGCGACAGGGGCAGTCGATGGTGGAACCCGGTACCACAGAAACTATGGTAATAGGCGTCAGGAAGGCGGTTTGATAGACGTCAGACAGTGGGAATTCTCCCGCACGGGCCGAGGACAGAGCGGCAGCGGGGTACGCAAGAAGTGCGTTGCGGGGCGAGAGCGTGGGCGCGGGAAGAGGCCGGGCGGGGGCGGGGGCGGGGTCGGCGGCGCGGCGGGGACGCCGGCGAGGACACGGGAACGGCCGTGTTGGCAGAGACGAGGCGGGGGCACGTTCGCGCCGCCAATTACAAGTAAAAGCGTCGAACAAAGCGCGATGCGGGAATTAGGTTAATGCTGCTGCGGACGCGGACGCAGCCCGGGCGCGCCGCATGAGGGCGCCTGCGGTCGCCGCGGTGCCCCGCCGCCGCTGCCACTCCCACTCCCCCACCACCACCACGCCCACGCCCCGCACCCTCTCCCCCAACGCGCATCTACAATTGCCGCCCGTCTGCGATAAAACCTCCAACATCCACTCGACGCGTTTGAAAATGCCGTAAATGTCCTCATTCAAACGTCAGGGGGAGACTTCTAAACAGGAGCGGATTCTGTTGATTCAGTGTTAGCAAACGTACAGTCCAAACGAAATTCAATAAAAATTGGGTACTCGTTGGAGTATACTCACTGAAAGTGATTAACAGATCAATGACAGGTGACGATGGAACGAATTCCGTTACGCTACTTATGGACGTCTTTTTACATCTATAGTAGAAACGTAAAAATAATACCGAAGAGAATGTAGGTAATAGATTTCCGATAGTGATACGCACCCTAATTTCATTTAATAACAAAAGGTTGACAGGTTGTTTTTTGGAAATTCTTTTCTACTGTTCGTTGCCAACTCCGCAATTCTAAGTACGCGACGCTCCTGCGTTGCTACTACTATTCTACCTACAGGACAGGCTGGAGGTACAAGTTCCAAACCCCTTTCATGTTGGCACCAGTAGTAGCGCCATCTTGAAATTTCAGAGTAGCCTGTTATCCGTCGGTGACTATACCTCGCCTCCGCTTCGGCGCGGACCCATCCCACCACCTCGCGTCACTCCGCCGCCCCCACGCCGCACCTTCCTTTAACGTCTTCCCCAGACCGGCCCTGACGTCGCTCGCCCCCATGCCTCCCCCTCCTCCCCTTCTCCACGCTTCGCCCACGACGCCGCCGCGCCCCGCGCCGGGCGCGCCCAACCACTTTTATTTTTCGCCCCCACCAATAATCAAGTTTTAATAATTCGGAGTGAGGGCCGCCTCTCTCTTGTGCGCGCAGGGGAACACTTTTCCACGAAGTTCGTCGGAAGCGGACGCAGGCGGCAGCGGCGGACCCCGCCCCGCCCGCCGGGCCGCCCCGCGCCGCCCGGCAGCCACGGTGGCGGCGGCGCCGCCTCCCTCGAGAGCCCAACCCGCGCGAGGGCGGGGCGGGGAAGCGGGTACCTCCCTTCGCCCCCGCGCAGCGCTGGCGGCGGCGGCGGCGGCGGAGGGCGCGTCCGGCGCGCTCAGGGGAAGGGGGCGAGGGAAAAGAGGGGCGTCGCCGCGTAGCCTCCGCCGCTGAGGAGGACGGGAACACGGGCGGCAACAGCAGCGACGGCGCAAAGGCGGCAGCGAGACGAGCGGAGCGCTGCGCCGCGGCGCGGAGGGGGAGGGGCGGTGCGGGGCGGGGGCGAAAGAGGGAACGAGGGGCGAAGCGGCGGCCGAAGGTGGGGGCGCAGTTGCGGCGAAGCGCCCGCGGTCGCCGTTAGAGGCGAGTGGCGCCGCCCGGCGAAGCGGGGCGGGGGCGGGGGCGGTCGCCGCAGCCAAGAGCGCGGGCGAGGGGCGCGGCGGGCGAGGCGAGAGGTGGATGGAGCGACCACGCAGGGAGGCGACGGGCAAAACTGACACAGCCCACAAAAAGACGCAGCCGACGAGAAAAGGGGACGGTACCAGAGGAGAAGAGCGAGCGCCGGAGATGAGATGAACACGGGCAACTAGGAGAATCACACACTGCTTCTCGGAGAGGAAAGTTTTCAGATAATAAATCCAAAATTGCAAGTGAGTTGGTGTAACATATGGATGAAGCAGAAATACACAATGGAAATCAGAATGAATCCTAACATTTATGACGAATGCGGCAACTAGATTGTCAGCCCAGAGAATTCAAAGAAAACGAGAAAAATATAGGTTCATGAAAAATGGGACATGATAAGATAACAACACTGAAAATGAAATAAAGATACCAAAATAAAAAACAGAGAAATAAAAAGTTACAAAAGTGGACGCTGGCATGCTAAAGAAGTCAAGAGCTGACAATTAACTCGTCTGTCTCGAAATGGGGAAAAAAAGCGCGGAAGCGAGGCGGACAGCGCGGACAAAGCAAAGCGGACAGCGCGAGGCGTCGCAGAGAAGGCGCGTCGGCGAGCGTGCGGCCCGCGTCTCCGCACCGCCCGCCCACAGGCAGCGGGCGGGCGGGCGCGGTGGCGGCGCGGTGCGGCGGGGCGCGGCGCGCTCCGCTGGGCGCGGTTGGGCAGATGCCTCCCCAGCCACCGCCCGCCCGCCCCCGCCCCCGCCCCCGCCCCCGCCGTCCCGCCCGCCCGCCCGCCCACCCGCGCGCGCCGCCGCAGGTCGATCCGCGGGCGCGCGGCCACGCGTCGTTATGGCAACGCGAAAAAGAACTACAATAGCGTGACGTCACGCCGTCCACGCCGCCCGGCCCGGTGGTCCGCTGCGCTGGGGCGTGCCCCGCGGGCGGGGGCGGCGTGGGGCGCGGCGGGGGGTGCGGGGGGGCGCGCGAGGGAGCCGGAGAGGCTCGAACGCGCGGACGTCCTGCAGGGGTGAGCGATGAATACATTGAACCGCCGCTCGATACGCACAAGTAATACTCATGGGCCGTGCGCGCCACCCGAACTCCCGACATATTAGCAACTCGCCTGTTAACAATGCCTCCGCGTTTTTGCTGGACAAATAGCTTAGCACACAGACAACGTTTCGATCCAACATGCCGGCGTGTCCCCAATTCCCAGTCACATACTTTCCTCGCAGACTATTCAACGCGCCTTCCTTTTATTTCAATAAAGCGTGAAGTTAGAGTAAATACTGTGATATTGGAAAAGAAATAATATACTAACAGTTGCGGACAATATCTAACAATTTATATCACATACATATTATTTTGTTTCTAGTATTTTTCCATTTAGACATTATGAAATACATAATCAAAATATTCAAAGAAAGAAAATTCTTTTCTACAGCTGTGTATAAAAGGTATACGAGTGATGCACGTAAATATGAGAGGATACTGTAATATTCGCAATCAGTGATGAATTACAGGAAGCGCACACAAAAGATAATCTGCACCAGACATGCTACTGACACGTTTGCTGTGAATTCCAATTACCCCCAACAAAGACATTAGCAAAGGAAGGGGTATTCCAAATATAAGCCAATAATATCCCTGGAAAATAGAGAAGTTCAATCAATAAATTACGACGAATAAATCATGGGGCGGCGGCACCCGAATGAGACTCATGTTTCACGCAGCGGGCACGCGTGGCAGTTTCGTGCCGCGCGCGCGACAGCATTTGTCAAACGCGCGTCTAATTGCTGCGGGCAGAGGGCGGGAGAGCGGCTGGGCGCGCGGCCGGCCGGGCGATGGAGGGGGCGGCGCGGGCGAGGGCGCGGGCGAGGGCGAGGGCGCGAGGCGGGGCGATGCAGGGCGAGCGCCGCACTGCCCGCCCCACGCCAGCCAGCGCTCCTCTTTTTGTGGCGCTAAGCAAGTCCGTGGGAGCAGGAGAAATGGTTATCGTCGGGCCGCCCTATAGAAAAGGTTTATACAGCCTGCGGCGGCGAGGCCGGGAAAGGGCGGGAGCGGGATGGCAGAGGGCGGCGCGGGGCGCGGGCAGGAGGGACGGAACACCGCCTCCTCCTAATACACCTGCCTGGGCGGGGCGGTTACCTTGGAAACAGGTGCATGTCGGAAACAAAGGCGGGCTGACAGCCGCCCCCACCCCGCCAGAATAAATAGGGCGAGGGTGCGACGCCGCCCCGCGCCTCACCTCACCGCGCCGCCTCGCCTCGCCTCGCCGCTCCGCCCCACCCCCCGCTACCCCTCCTCTTCCGCCATCTCCCTTCCTCCCCTATATCCTTTATGGCGTGCTACTTTAAAGGGGCCCGGTGTTCCCGCGGCGGCGTCGGCGGCGGCGGGGTTGGGCGGACGAGAGACCGAGCGAGCGGGCGGGAGGCGCGGGCGAGACGAGGCGAGACGAAGAGAAGCGAAGCGCGGGCCGCCGCCGCAGCGCTCCTCGCGGCGCGCCGACGAACCAGTCGCTCTCAATGAAATAAAAATACTCGCCGGAGGCCGCCGCCTCCGCCACCGCCGCCGCCGCCGCCGCCTCCGAGTGGCTCGAGCCATTCATACTCTCCGCCGTCCCCCGCGCTCCGGCGCCCCGCCCCGCCCCAGAACGCCGCGCCGCGCCCCGTTTGCGCGCGCGCGTGGTCGCGAGCGCGCGCGCCTGCCGAAAAACGCGTTCGCCCAGGTGGCGCCTCGCCGCGGCCGCTGCGCTCGCAAGGTTACGCCCACGCTGGAGTTCGAGAAGCATGTTTGTACGATATTCGGTCACGAAATTCGCCTCAGATAACTTCATTGAAGATTCACAGGGGATAGGAAAAGTCGATATTACGTTACATGCGAACAAGGAATTAAGCTCACTGGCAAAACTCTCAGTGAAGAGTTTCATAGGAACATGAGACATTTCCTGTTTTCCGAGAGATAAACGTGAACACCGATCAGGATGACTTGAACATAAGCTCCGGAATTTCGACGAAACCATTAAATATTACAAGCACTCTCTGTTTTGAAATCTCTTAGAGTAAACATAAGTTACAGTTGCTTTCATATGTATGAAGTTGGTGCTGTAGGCAGAGTTCTGGTAGTGATTTCAGGGATTGGTGTTCACGGTCGTATGGTTCGGTGATTTAGTAATACAGTGGTATGTTAGTTTCATTGTGTTGAGGTTTACGTGTGGTGGTTAGTTGAAAGGTGTGATGTTGAGTAATAGAGATGGCGATGTAATGGTGTGATCACTAAGTGGTGCAATGGCGTGATTGTGTTTGGTGGCAGTATGATGATGTGGTAGTGTATTGTAGCGTGGTGGTAGATGGTGGTGATGTAAATGGCGATGTGGTTGAAAGGGAGGGCAGAGGATGTTGGCCGAGACTTCGTCCGCGGGTGGAATGCGCCAGAGGCAGCCGGCGACAGGTGCCGCGACCGGAAGCAGCAGCTGTGTCCCCTTCCGCAGAGAATGGCTCCGCAGCCGCCGCCGCCGCCATCGGCCCAGACCCGCGTCTACCACGGGTCTAGTTAGAAATTTCATGCTCCTGGATTGTAGCTGTAATGCCGTAGTAACGGCTCCCATCTGCTCAGCTGCGTTATCGTAGGGTGATGCCGCATGAGAAAACGTTAATTCGAGCGTACAGGAAGAGGCAGGGAGTTGAATATTCATCGTTTGCCCGGTACTCGTTCCTGAACATAAACAAATCTTCATTTTCAGCAACTTTCAACAAGAATGTGAACTACTCGAATAACACGCGAATATTAACACATGCGTTAGAACGTTTTCAGTGACAGAAGTCAAGAAATGTGAAAGGTGCTCATGCACGTAGTTTGCGGAAGAATGCTGCGAAGGACGCCAGCGTGTCCTCAGTTATCTTTGAAAGGGCGTTCTGTAAAAAAAAACAAACTCGAATTCATGCGCGACTTCTCAAGTAATAATCACGTACTTTCTATTCCCATACATTTCTTATAATTGCCTCTAGACATTTTATGTTAGTTAAATGGTAAGTCTTACAATATGTAACAACGCGCAAAGTTTTAGGATTTCTAATGACCTCTCTAACAATTATACTTGCTACTAAAGCTGTAATCAGCACTAATAACATTATATTATTATTATTATTATTATTATTATTATTATTATTATTATATGTGTTTTTACCAAGAAATATTTTCTGACTTCATGTCTTTCATCATGGTCCCTTTCTTCCGGTTCATTTCCAACTTCCACCCTTTCCAAGGGTATTTATCGTAAATTACTTTCTTTCATTTCTGTTATTATGCATTTGAATGGATACCTTGTTTTATTTTTTTAACTCAATTTCTCCATTGCTTCCTACACTTTTGATTGTATTGCCTCATAAAAAACTGTTTCTCAACTAAAATGCAATTTTTGTTCTTTCTAATTTTGTACTACAACCTCCACCTTTTTGTGCGTGTCTTCCATCCCTTCTTTGCATCCCTTAACATTCTGTCTTCTTCTCGCTTCCCCACACACCCATCATATCGTTCTCCTTTCCTTTCCTCGTCAGCTTCCCTTCCCTTCTTCACAACTTCTAGGAGGCTGGCGTTCGAACGCGCACCGCTCGAGACCCTGCGACGCGGCGCGGCGCTGCGTGGTGCGCAGGGAAACGGAGCGGCCAGGCGGCCGGCCGAAGACGACACAAAAAACGAGCATCGGGGAGCGAGACAAAGGAGGCGCGAGAAGGCAGCGGCGCGGGCGACGGCGGCGGCGGCACAGGAGAGCGGGCCCGGCGGCCGCGCTGGGAGGCGGCGCACAGTTGGCCGCACCACGTTCTCAAACGACACGAACGCTTCTGAAAGATGTTTTTAGATTTTAGTGTTCTCGATTTAAAATCATTGTTCTGCAGATAAACCTTGTTTTATTGTAGTTCTGCACTCAAATGTTGACAATCATATAATTGCCAATAAGAATATGAACTTCCACAATTGCTATTTCGGAATTAACGACGTGAAAAAATTGAAATCCAAAGTGTTTTTGCATTGACAGGATTAAGAACGTAAAATAAGGCATTAATTAAGGAAGTAAAATTAATGATTCTTGTACCTGAAATTTGCAAAAAGTAATACATAATTTTCTGTTGAGAATATTCGATTTTGCAGTTACGCACTCGTTTCCCGATACCACAGAACAATAGTCCCATACGCGTGAGCATTTGGTATTTCGGCGACACCTCAATGGTATAAAATAAACCAATCCCTAAACGTCCAGCCATTCGTGGTGCGCACCCATCCACCCACTCCGCTTCGCCCTGCAGGAGCCGCCCTCGTGCGCGCAGCGCGTGGCCGGTGGAGGCGGCGCGGCGCGGCGCGGCGGGGCGCGCAGCGAGTGACGTCACGCCCGTGCGTGCCGCGAGGGGCGAGGCGAGCGCGCGCGCGGGGGCGGGAGGGTGGGTGGAGGGGGTGAGGGGCGCGGGCGGGGGCGAGCGCTAGGGCGCGGCGCGGCGCGGCGCGGCGGCAGCCTAGCTGGGTGCGGTCCCCGCCGACTCGCTGCTGCGTACAAAGGGACGCGCGGGCCTGGCTGCCGCCCTCGCCCCCACCCCGCCCCCGCAGGGCGGCACCCGCGCCGCACCGCGCCGCACCGCGCCGCGCCTGGCCGCCCCGCCCCGCCCCGCTCCTCCCCTCTGCGCTGCGCCGTCTACTAGCCGTTCAGCGCACCTCGATCCCCGACGACCCGGTTCGACCCCACGTGCAAACTAAGAGTCTCTGGATGACAGAGAGTGGCGCGTGTCTTTGCGCCGCCGATTCGCCTTTTTATAGCCAGAGGTTATTATGGGAGTTCGAACCCCAGGTGTTGAGAAGCACCAATCTCCCCCAAACTAATAATAATATACTCGGTACTCGACTTCAATTGTTATCATTTCTCCTCAACTCTAGTACGCTGCCTGGCGGGGCTGTCGGTTGAGAGGATTTTCATTGGCGGCGGTGGTCCAGGTGGCGCTGCTCCCGCGTCTAGGGCCTCGCGTTGAGGGCTCGTAACGCGGCTGGAAATCGCCGCTCTCCGACACGGAGCAGTTCGCTTGCCTACGGTCGTCGAGTGTTGAGTTGTACGTTGACAGTCACAGTCCAACGCGACGAGGTTCTTGCTTTATGCGTTTGTCGCCGAGGTGTTCAAAAGGTACAAAGTAGACGTTTATGATGTCCATGTGATTGTGGTTTACGGTGTCATTTACGCAGGGATTGACGTTTTTGGTTGACAATGACGAGGTTTTCGGCCGCTTGGTCGAGATTCGCGAAGTTGTCTACACTCTGTTTACGAGTTTGGCGTCCACAATATCCTGCATGATGGTGGGCCATCGCTGCGAATGTATGATTATTTTTAATACAACATTCTGAATTCTGATTTTGTTATTTAAAGAAGATTTGTTTTTTTTTTCTTTCATAAAAGTCCACAGTTTTATTCTATCTTCAATTTTGTATTCCTGTCCTTTAAAACAAAAAAAACGTTACTGCCTCTGTAAGTCTTCCTAGAAATTATTCCTTTCCTTCATTCCAACTCCTTGGAGCAATATTTAAGGATACGCTCTTTCCGTTTATCGCTAATATCTAAAACATTTTGAATAAATTCACCAAAGTGAATTAAAAGTTCCTGAAAACCCAAAAAAATTGAATACACATATTCGTTACGAAAGTGCAATTAGGTTCAGAGTAATTGAAGGTCAAAATTGGTACTGGACATTTGCCACAAGAATGCAACAATGCATCTGTTTACAGCTGCCTGTAGCAATGATGGTGGTAACAACGATAGTAGGTGGTAACAAACATGTCAACAATAACAACGATATTAGTAGTAACAAACATGACAGGATGGGAAAGAGCAAGACGTGCCAGGATGACAAATACTCGGCAACGCACGGTACTTGGGCTAGCTTCTTAACAGAATTATTTTTATGACAGACAAAAACCACCACAATATATGATTCAATAGGTATGTGTTCATTCATATTTCAGCCTGTTAATTATTAAATATTTACCAGTAAACCGAAGGACTAGTGCCTCGAGGGCGTGTGTATGCTTTTGGAGGTGTGGAACGGAATTGCAGTCATGAATTATAATCAGGGCATGGCCGATATTAATTTTCGGAGCAAAGAGCTAAATTTAAACATATTGAATATATTACGTCACAGTGGTGACCTCTGAAACAAGCAAATTAGTTGTACGCACATTTTACAATATACTACGTTGTGCTGGAAGCCCAATTCAGAGAGGTAGTTTAATTCCAACGAAAAGAAAACATGAGTAAACGAATACAATCCGTAAGCTTCTAATTTGTATGTCAGTGAATTACTAGTTTCCATGTACGAGTGATACAAAATTATTCATCATTCCCGTTTGTTCCCGTGAATAGGGGAAACGAGCGTGCATAAAGAAAGGAATGGAAATTTCACCAGTCCCCTTCAATTGCGTACGTAACTTTTTACAGTCGTAAGATCCGTGTTATGGTTAATCGTCCAGGGACGGACGTAAAGACTTTAAGCGTCCTTTAGGAACCGATTCTCCGCGCGTATTGCGACACAAAACTGTGCCGTGGACGTTTCATTACAATTCGCGTCGGAGAAGTGAAACG
Organism: Acheta domesticus; assembly: GCA_031308135.1. Taxonomy (NCBI): domain Eukaryota; kingdom Metazoa; phylum Arthropoda; class Insecta; order Orthoptera; family Gryllidae; genus Acheta; species Acheta domesticus. Next base: position 84,060,782 of record JAHLJT010004567.1, read on the forward strand.
AAATGGGAAGTTTCTGTCGGTGGCCGAGGAGGAGTAAGAGGCGCCCTTGTACACAGACACTCGCCTCTCTTTGACGCTGCAGCCTTCGGAGGTTTCCTCGCATTCCAGCCAGGAACGTGGCCTGAATTACTTGAGGCTGACACCGCGTCAACCTCACCTCGGATTGACAACGATAAAGGAATCAGAGGCGGACCTCCCGGAGAGCTTTCGTTTGTATGCGAAAAGTGAGATTTCGGGACGTGTTCTGCCAACCGGGTGTCCTTCCATGTCCAGGTAATCCTACTTTACGTTTTTCGTTCGTCAGTGCTTCGTGGTTAGTACGGACCTCTGTTAAGGATGTTCAAGGACACGAACAGTATTTACGAGTACCTACAGTCCTGAAAACAATGTCTACGATAGACATGTTGGAAGAAGAATCAAGAGGGAAAGATGACGTTGATATTTTTAATCAATAATGTCTCAAGTTCTCTTAACACAAGTCAATGTGTCACATTTTAAAAATCTTGATGAATCATCAAATTGTTTCTCCAAAGCATTTATCTCTCGTTCCGGGTAGCAAAAATCATTAATTGATTGATTCATTAACTTTGTAACTATTGAGGTATTTATTAAAGTTCTTTAATGTTCCTTTTCTCAAACACCAAAAAGTCTTCGTAATGAATGTATGTATAGAGTTCAAAACCAAGACCAAATACACTATTAAACATTGGTACCTCGATAACTCGAATCTGAAGGCGAATATCGGTTTAACGAAGTTTGAATTATCGAGGCCCTATTGAGCACGAGCAAATATTTCATGATTCGTGTCATCTTCCATAATAATGTTTTCGCTCGCGAAATGTTTTTCAAACACATTTTCAGGCACCAACTGCCAATTAAACATGTTACAAATATATTCCGTCTGAACGCAATAAAACCTGTTGGAAGCGATCAGCCTGTTGGTTGGTTCGGGCAGGCTGGGCGTTCCCCAGGGTCCTCCCAAGCGCGCATCCGCCCGAGGCGCGGGCGCGGGGAGGGGCGGGCAGCGGGGGTGGACTCCCTCCCACGTGCGCCATCGGCCGCGCCAGCGCCGCCAAGCCAAGAGAGTGCGTGGGTGGCGCGGGGGTCGGGGCCGGGGCGGAGCGGGGACCACGCCCGCTCTTGGCCCGCGTGCTCGACGCCGCGCCGTCGCCTTCGCCGTCGCCGCCCCTTCCTCCCCTCCACGCCCCTCCCCGCCCCTGGTCGCACGGCCTCTCGGCCAGCCGCGCCCCTGCTGCCGTCGCGCCAACAGCAACGGCCGCCGGAGCTGATGCACAAGCTGGGTGAAGATCGCGTCGCGCAACTCCACAACATCATGCAGCAAAATTACTGTGTGAAATCTTCTTCCTCTTCTATTTATTCTTTACTATTTCTATTATAATTTCTGTTGATGTAATTATTATTATGATGTTATTATTATATTTGTCAATATTATTGCAGATGATGAGGGAAACACTGATGAACACTCAATTCTTGACATTCCTATACGCGTGAGATGAAGATAACCGAATTATATTGCAAATCTGAAACAAATACATGGAGGGGTGTCATGAATCATTATCTTTAAAATGTATCGACGATTTTTCATAGAGGGGAAGAAATATTCGTTTAGATTACAGATTTTGTGGAATGACGTACAGTTTATTATGCAATTCTGGGTATGTGATTTTAACACGTTATACGCGTTATACACATTTACACGATTTTAACGTAATAAAAGCAGCATATGCAAAAATAATAATTATTTCATTTTATGTCTCTGTTTACATTTAATCTTTCAAACCGATTCATTTGCCTTCGTGCAACAAAAGCTTTTCAAAATAGGAAGAAACTGTTTTCGCAAAAAAAAAAAATCATTGATTTTTATTTTAAATTCTAGAATACAGGAAATACACAGTGATACTTATGTGTCTTTAACACACTTCATTATTTTTGTGAATGATTTCTTTGCTTACAGCGGTTGTAATAAAATTCTTTGAGTTCGTAGGATTGACACAATTTCATCGCTTCTGAATTTGACAGCTTCATTTCTGCTACTAAATTAACTGGAATTTTTTTTATTGCGTTAATAAAGCATAGTCAATTTGCGAATAAAAACGCGTTCAACTAATTTTGCACATTTTTATAATCAACTCATTTTTAGGCAAACCAAAAAAATTATAATGAAGTAGAAAATTTATCATCTCATTTTCGAGCCATTATGTTAATGAATTTCCGAGCAAACAAATAATGTAAGCATATTTAAGCAGTATTTTCATTTTAAAACAAAAAATTGTAAGAAACCAACAGAAGAGCGAACACAATCATAGACTACTTCCATCTCGCCGGGAAGAATTAAGTAAAACAAATAAGAATGCACAATATTGGGGTCGAAGAAAAGTGCAAGCACACATTCACACATTTATTACAAACTCAGAATATGAATCAGCAAGTACTTTGCTTATTTGCAAGGTTGTATTAATAAGCATGTTTTGTAATCTGTAATCTAAAATTTTAATTAACGCGAGAATATGAATTATAATTTATATTATTCATTTGACTCAACAAAGTCTCAGAAGTGGCATTAACTGTATCCTTTTCGCAAACTGACACTACCCACCCACTCTCTTTCATTCACGACGAGGAAGCGGAGGTGGGGCGGAAGTCGGCGCAGTCACGGAGAAAGGAAACGCTGTGCGCGTTCGCGGAGGTGACGGCAGCCGTGCCGCCCGGCGCAGTCGCCGGCCAAGCGCGTGGGGCCGGCGGCGGGCGCGGAGGTGAGCGCGGGAGATGAACGGCGCCACATGCGGCGAAGGCGGCCGACTTGGCGGCCTGGCGAAGCCAGCCAGGCAGCGCTCCCGCAGGAACAGCGGGGGCAGCGGAAGCGGCAAACGCGGCCGGGCGGGGCGGGGGGCCGGGCGGGGGGCGGGGCGTGCGGGGGCGGAGAGCGGGGCAGCGGTGGCGGAGGGCGGGGAAGCGGGGTGGGGCGGGGCGGGAGGGGCGGGGCGGGGCGTACGGGCGAGAGGGGCGGGCGGACGGGGGGGGATGACAGAGCCGAGGTGGCGGCGGAGGTAGTAACGGTGGTGGGAGCAGGGCGCGAAGCCGCAAAGGCCGGCTGGACACGGCAAAAGAGGCAAAGTGACGAAAACGGCTTGGGACACAGGAAGTGGGCGGGAAAGATGGGGATGAGGGCACCAGAGATAGATGCGAAAGTCGGCGACGACGGTCGCGAGGAAGGCATAGGATAGCAGAGGTAGTCGCGACGAACGCTCCAGAAGACGAATGGCCAAAAATGGTGATATTTATCAACCTTTCTTTAGTTTTGTGACTAAATAAGTAATTAGTGTCCTTTCATAATAATTATTATGATGTGAAATTCTATGACGTCGCAACTACTTGGAACAAGCTGTTAAGGGAGATGACAAGACCGATCAGTAGTAAAGAACAGTATCTCATTAATGTCAAGTAAATAAGATCTAGTAAGGGTTACATTGAGATGTTTTGAGAGTTTGCATTGTCATTTTATTGATATACGTATTAATCACGATACATTTGAAGTTCGCGAATTTATGCAATCGTATACGTAAATCAAAAAGTTTACTTTTAACTTAAAGTAGTAATTCTCGGAAGGTTTATTATCTGTCAACTTTTTTTTATTTCGCCACTGCTCATTGCTATTTTTCACATACACTCTGTTTATGAAATTCTGCTTTCATACGGATGCGGACAGCGTTGTAGATGGGCAGTGGGTAGTGGATGGTGGGCGTACGGGCAGAGGGCTGTGGGCAAAGGGTCTAGGGCAGATGGGCGGAGGGCATTGGGCAGAGGTGGTGTGTGAGATGGATGGAGGGGGGCGCTGGGCGATGAGCGATGGTGGACGGTGGGCAGCGGCGGGGAGCAGCGAACGAGAGAGTGGGCGCTCCCGCGCGCGCCTCCACGCGACCTTCCTCGGCGCGTCGCCATCCGCGCGCCGCCCGCCCCCGCCCACCGCCCTCCGCCGCCGCCCCCGCGACTGAGCGTCGCCCGGGCCGCAGCACGGTGCCGTGCGGCGCGGCCTCCTTACGTAATGCGTAAGACGCGGAAAAATCCTGCCTCGCCTCTCCTCGCTCCGCTCCGCCCTGACTCGCCGCGCCAGCGCCGCCTCCCACCGGGAAGTACTCCTCGCAGGTGACTAGGAGGTTGCTACCGACTGCACGAGTCTCTGCGTTCCCCTGGTCTTATTTCTTGCCGCGAATTACAAAAGACCTCATTTCAGCTGACATCGTGGCTTCCATACCGATTGGCCACTTATGTTATGATGCTGGGGATAATGCAACATTTGAACCTCGGCAAGGCAGTCGACGGTGGGAAAAGGCTGGAGAGGGGACACGCCGGGAGTAAGAATATCGCGACTACGCCATCTCACTAAATTCGTTTTAAGGGTCTCATGGGTTCATAGTTGGAAGAAAATGGAGATGAATAGATGGATGGAATGGTTATTTAAAAATCAAAGAATAGATATTTAATTGAATTCATTTATTATCCTTGAAATGATTTAGTTACCTGAGTTCTGTTTTCTTTTATATACGAACAAGTATTGCTAGATATTAACCATGCTTTTCAAAAATAATGACAGGTCATCTAATGACATGCTGAGAAACCTGCACTTCGATTTCGTCTATTTAAGTCAATTTTATTTAAGGCATAAAAAGTAGTAACATCTTTGAGACTATACAAGAAACCAAGAGCACATTCCTCTTTGAACATTACCTTTGATTAGAACCATTTCTCCGGATGAAAAAAGTTTCCATTGCAGGAAGTCATGCAGGTGTGAACATATATTCCAAGGTGGTAAGTCACAGCGCGACCTCCTGTACAGCACTTACGTCCGCTACAACACTTATCGTGAAGGAGATCTCGTTCGTGGTGTCTCAAGACTATCACGTGCTCGCGCTAACTACACACATTATGGACAAAGACGAGATAAGAGCGCAATTTCCGGACCATGATGCATCCGCCCGCATGACGACACGCGCGCTCGGAGCGGACAACCGAGCAAACGTCACGTTCTGTGACACAGAGGGTGGGGCTTGTGACTCCACGTATTTCTTCTCGAGTGACATCACACTGACACACTAGAATGCGAGATAGCAGGGTTAAATAACCCCGTTTCAATAAATACCAAATGACCACAAACATTTAAATATTTGTTCCGAACATAGATCATAGTACCAGTAAAGAAAACTATTGTTTCTTTCAACAGTTCCCCAAAAAGGTGTGGGGAACCCACCCACCTACAAACGTTGAAACGTAAAAATATGTAAAATGTCGAAACAAGACGCCCCGATTGGGGAAAATAATCCAGAGGAGAGACAGACTCTTCGCGGAGAGGAAAAACTCTTCGAAGGCGAGGAAAGGTCAGGGTTAAACATTCTCAGGAAAACTGATCGCGAAGCACATTTTACTTCCACGTGGAATGCTACCAAGAAAAGTTGCAATAAATATATTATATGCACTTATTGTGCGCTTGATAATAGTGTAACGTAATATTCAGTTGACTGCCTAGTAACGTGGCGCATTTGGTAGAAGAAAGACCACCAAAATCAAAACGAACGCTTTGAGGGTAGAAAATGTTCTCAATCCATTACTAGTGGATTAATTATATGTTTATTGATTGATTATATATTGCTTATATTATTGATGATATGTCAAAGTTTCCGTGATAAGTGAAATATCTCAGTAAATTGGAGACAATATATTTAAATGCAAGTCGAAGAAATTGACATAATAAATAAGCTATTTGTTGAGAAAAAGTTATTATTTCTCAAGAGAGATTAGAGGAGATCGCGGGTAATAAAATGGACCTACAAGTATAACTGAATACTTGTATAACAGGTAACTTTCATAGTGTTTCTTCCTATTATAAGCCCAACTACCTCGATATCACAACTACCTCGATAACTATTTTCTGAAACAGAAATTTTATTGAAATCCGATTCATAAATACAATTTAAAGTTAAATAATCATCACATCCCATGTTAGTAGATTTACTTGCATGTAAAAGATCCTCAAGCCTAAATGACGCCTCTGAGCTAAATTCAAACCGCCTGTTTCGTCGCCACAGTAATACCTTCTCTCCGCTAGTTGGTGAAAGGAGCGTAGCGAAATTTGCGTGGTCAGACGGAAGAGCAGGCCTCATGGCCTGAGTCTCGCCACGTAAAATAAGGCATCAATTCAACTCAATTCAATTCAATCACAATAAAGCGAACCATTAGAAAGACCTGATAATATGAACTACACACTATGTGAATTTTACAAAGCATTTGAACTGTGATACAAAACACACATGTCGGCGCTCTTCGGTGGAACGTTCGACTGAATTCCTAGAAGTCGGTAACAGCAGCGTGTGTCGCTTTGTTCTCGTGCACGCGTGCGGCGGGAACGGTAGGGCAGGGAGTACGAGACCAGATAATCGCAGGGGTGAGCGGTGTGGCCCACATCAGTTCCACGAAATAGACTAAAAGAGGTGCAGAGCAAAGGGAAACAATAAAAACTAAAAATAATTTAGTAAAACTTGTTACTTCGAAATGCTTGCGTAGCTTAATGATGAAGGTTATTTTTATTCATGAATATGACCGTCTGTTTCAAAATACACTATTACTACTACTACTACTACTGACAAACTTGATTCTTCAAAACTAAAATTTCAAAAACAGATATTTTAATTGAAACATTTGCAACCGTTTTATATCAATGTGAAATTATTAGTAGATGGAGAATGACAACGAATGTTTTACGAAATACAACGTGAAAAAATGTAAATGTGGTTTAACTGCATTCACTTCCAGATCAAGATGGTAATATTGCAACGACGACATGACTAAAAGCAAAGTAGGATAAGAATATTTGCAATTCCTGAAAAGAAAACTGTTCTCAAATAGATGAAATATTTTATAATACTTATTACTACCATGGTATATGTATTATTGCAAAATATTGCAACAAATGACATTTGGCTATCTCTTATAGAAATCAACGTTTCATTTTAAGTAGTTATGGCATTAACTAGATTCAATTGCTGTGACACGGCGGCGATTGATTCCGACTAGTAGGTCCTTAGAGTGACAGTCATAGCTGTGGAGGGGCAGATGGTAACGGCGAGGATGCTGGCTTCGCTCGGGGGAAATAGCTTCTCGACTGGGGGGGGTGTCTCATTTGGTCCACTGTACAGCACACGCGGAAGCAGTGAGCAGGACGGGAGGGGCGGGCGGAAAAGGGGAAAGGAGCCCGGGATGATGGAACGGGAGGGGACAAAGAGGTGGAGAACGTCGGCGCCAGTGCCCGCAGGCGAAACCTCGCGGCGCGGACGGCAGGCCTCGACGCGTGGAGCGTGAAGGACAGGGTGCAGGAATATCCTCGCAGGTGACCGCAGCGCTGGCGGTGCCGGTGGATTGATATGGAAGATTCCAGCGATAATGTGAATGAAGCCGGACGATACAGCCAATAGGGCGAACTAGACACCGTGAAGAGTGTGAATCACCATGGGTAATGTAAAGGAAGGAAAAGCGAAAGGACAAACGTCAATTGTCGTGTTGAGAACATAAAGAACAGGAACATCATTGCAAGTTGAAACGTAGCCCATGATAAGATGACGAAGCAAATCACAGTATAGTAGCAATAATAAGGAGGACTGACGAAGAAAAAGGATCGACACAAGTGTCGCTTGACCGATAAAGCTAAGTATACTGTCACTAATTAATAAGAATAATTACCGTAGACACGCTACTATATGTACCTACAGAGACTGCTGAGGTATATTACCTCTAGCAGCAGCAAAACCATCGTGACAGATTGCCAACTGTAGCAGCGGCGCCGGCGCGCGCGCCTGCAGCAGGCATATCCCCGTGCCAGGGAGGCAGGGGGGGGGCAGCCGCCGGGGGAGAGTGCATCTGACCGTCCCAGCACCGCCCCCGGCCCTTCCTCCGCAGCGCCGCCCCCGCAGCCACGCGCCGCCAATTATGTATGCGTTGAATCAATAGCGAGGGCGCGGGCGGCGCTAAAATGGCCGGCCCAGGGCTCGAACCGCCAACGCCCGCACCGCCGCCGCTGCACCGAGGGGCGCGCACCGCAGTGTGTGGGTCGGCGTGCGAGGGCGCGGGCGCAGCGGCGGAAGAGGCCGCTGCAGCGGGCGATGGCGGGAGGACGGCGACAACGGGGACAGCAAGGAGGCGGCGCGGGGGCGTGACGGAGGGGACGGCTGCAGCGGAGGAGGCGCGGGGGCGGCGACAGAGTGGGCGGCTGCAGCGGGGGCGGCGGGCGATAGCGGGAGGGCGGCGACAACGAGGCCTGGCGGGGGCGGCGCAGTTGAGACGCGGGGGTGTCGACGCAGGGGGCAGTTGCATCGGGGGCGGCGGGCAATAGCGGGAGGGTGGCGATAGCGACAACGGGGACGGCGGTGGCGGTGCGGGGGCGGAGGAGGCCGCGTGCGAGTGCACCGGGGCGGGCCCGGGTGGGGGGCGACCGCGTGTAGGGGTGACCGCGGCGCCCTCCGCCTGCCCGCTCGTTCGCTCCGCAACTCCGCGCGGTGGGTCGTGTTGCCGATGTGGACGGACAAAAGCGACCGCGACGCGTGAGTGGATAAATCAGATGCGTCACACGCCGGTGGTCGCGGTCACGCATCCGCCCCTCCCCGCCCCCCTCCTCGGTCGCCTCTGCGCCTAAATCCGCTGCGCCCGTACTTTCGGAGCTGTTGGTTTAAGTGGGGGCACCATGTGGCGCACCAGTGCCCAGTGCCCGTAGGTCTCAAATTTACTGCTGTGGCACTGAATATTCGCGGTTTTGCCCTCTGTTTGAGAGAAATGTAATGGAAGAACGCACGATTGCACTGGGTTATTTTCGGTTTTCCGTAGAATGTAAGTCACGGGAACGAAGGTTTTCTGTACCATTATGAAACTGTCAGAGAATACAATTAATTAATGAAGTCGGTGAATTCATGAGCCTCATGTGTCAATATGAAATGGCAAAGAAGGTAGCCCAACAATCTCGAAATTATATTTGGGATTGTGAATTTTCATTCATATCTGTTCATATTTTTTTCACACACGAGTAACAGAATACCAAGTCAATGTTCGTAGTTATTCCTGCGCCTTTGAAGCTATACAATGAAGTGCTGTACAAAGTGCGTCGCATTTACCTGGAACCGAACTACGTCTACATGCATTCGTTGCATAAATAAATGTTGCCAGCACTAAATGGGGCAACGTGACTGGTCGAGTAAACAGCGGATTAATTCAAGGATTCCGAGCGGTGATCGACCGTTCAAATGAGAATTTTCTCGTCGCTATTAAAAATGAACCACGAGGCAATCATTTTGGAATAAGTCAAATAAATGCAATAAAGGAAAATACATCATCAGCGGACTGTCACTATGCTGTCAAACTGTTATCTTCAACAATATATACAACAACCACGCATTAAATACGACAATGCCAGTGCTTATATGCAAATTGATATTGTGAAAATTGAGTTTCTTTTGTAACTCATGGTAGTGACGATTTAACAAAAAAAAAGTAACATCTGTACGATATTTTTTATTGTAATAATTTGATATTTTTATCATGCTGTTTTTGTTTAATCCCTGTACCATCATATATTAATGTGTTGTTCCTTTAATTACTTTTCTTAACCAACATTTAGAAACTCGATATACTCTGATCCCATTAAGACCGAATAGTGACCCCCACTCTACTCTCTACTGCCCGGAGAGAAGAGGGTGTCCGAAGAAGGCATCGAAAGCTGGACCGCCGAAAACACGAAGAGGGCATCGACCGCTCCACATGCGCGTGGGATGAGGGATGACTCACGCGCGCGAGGGAGCGCAGGAGGGGGCGGACAGGAGGGAAGGGGAGGATGGGGACCGGGGTCACTTATCTCCGGCAGGCCACCCACCGTGCCGCCGCCGCCCCGCCCCGCCCCGCCCGCCGGCTCGCCCGCCCGTGTCTCGAGACGGGGCAACCGTCGCGCTCCGCGAGCCGAATAGGAGAGGCTTCTGTGCGGGAGATGCGACGGCAGCGGCGAGACAAGAGGCAGGAAGGGATGGACGAAACGTCAGAAGACCCTCGGCGGTCGAGGGGCGGAGCACGTCGGATGTCGAGATACGGCGAGGCGGCGACGTCGTAAAAATAAAGAGGGGGGATTCTACGAAGGAGACCTGAAAAGCTGGCTGGACGAACACACGAAAGACGCTGCGGGGACAGCAGGAAACGACACAAAAGTTATCAAGGAAACGTCAGAGATGAAGGACGGGGAGAAGCCGAGGCGAGGAACAGAGAGGACTGGTGATAACAGCGTAGACAGCCAAGGAGTAGAAGAGTAAAAGAAAGTGAGATATCTAGATGCGAGAGGAGGGATTGCGAGCAGGAGAGTGATCCGCGAGAAGCGGGGAGCCAGCCGAGGCACGGGGCACGAGGAAGGAGGCAGGTGGCGGAGAGCGGAAGGCACACCAAGGCGGGGCGAGGGCGGTGGCGAGGACAGGGGTGGGGGCGCTGGGGCGGCCGAGGCACTCCCCGGGGCGGTCGTCGGCGCTGCCGCCCACCCGCCCCCGTTCGATTTGTTGACGTCAGCCGCGGGCGGCGGCTCCTCGCTCCCTCCTCGCCCCGCGCGCTCCCCTCACCGCCCCTTCGCCCCCTCGCCGCCGCTGATTGCCACCGTGATGCATCCGTCCAGCGAACCCCCAAATCCCCGGCGGCGGTGGAGGCGGCGGCGGTGGGGAGGGGAGGGGAGGGGCGAGCGAGGGGGAACCCGCCACCCACACCCCCGCCCGCGCTCCATCATCGCGCGCTTGCCACCGCCGCCTCCGCTCCACTCCACACCCCGAGGGCCACGCCCCCTCTCTGGGCGCTGGGTACATTTATATATCTTTATTACCTCCGCCCCCGCCCGCGGCGGCGCGCACTGCGACGCGCAGGCTCACACCACTCCGCGCCACCCCCCGCCACGCCACGCCACGCCGAACCTGCTGTGGCGCAACGCCCACACCCGCCCCGCCCACGGCACCGTTGCCGCGCCGCCCACTCACGCGAGCCCCAAAGAGCGCTCTCATCATCTGAATCACATCCACGGCCTGCAGCCGCTCTGCGTCGTGCGCCTTTTTTGTGCTTCAAAGAGCAAGATGCTAGATTCTGAGCGTCTTCCGGTGTTTTGGAAACTGCAACTTCAGTCACAATGGTTTAAACATTACCGTTGTTCGTGTTACATCTAACAATCATCAAAATGATATAACACACGAAATTGAAGTATACTCAACATATTTGCAAAGGAATTGGTATAAACTTTTAGACGATTGTTGATTTACTTCGTATCATTCCAAATGCTGTTTTTTTATTTCTAATTTGAGAAGAAATTATTGTAAAATAATGATGTATTGAGAGTATCTGCACTGTTCCGCCCCAGTTCACTCAATGCAGAGCTGAGATAAATAATGAAGAATTGTCTTCAATTAAACATGTGGACATGAATTGAAAATGCAATGTAGTGCATGGTCAGGTAAAATATTATCCCGTATCCGAAGGAAACGCGATTTTACGTTTTAAGAGGCCAAATAAAATGTATAATTAGAGAGCAAATAATATTAATTAGACCCGTGTACGGAACGTACTGTACACGGATCCTTGCGACAATATTGTTCCCAATCGGGGAATCACAGCGAAATTAGCGAACTAGTCTTTCAGGCTCTAATCAAAGCCACGCCAGCGCGGGGAAGCCCGCTCGTCCAACGCGGCCGCCCGCCCTCCCGCAGTCATTCACGGGGGCGCATTTCGCCTCCGGGCAAGTTGGGTGAGCGGCGCCGCAGCGGTGCCATAACGCGCTGCCAACGACGTGCTAACGCCGCGAGCGCCGCCGCCCAGGGTCAGTCGCGCGCTCTCGTTACCGTCCCGCCAAACGACGACGCACGAGCGCCGAGAGCGCGGAGGGCGACTCGCGCCGCCCACCGCCCTCGCGGCCGCCCTCGCCGCCGCCCTCGCCACCGCCCACTCCGCCGCCCTCGCCGCTGCCTCGCCGCCGCCCCGCCACTACCCTTCGCGACCCGCGTCGCCGCCCACACTGCTCTAGCTGCCTACCGCCGTCCTGGCTGCTATCCTCGCTGCTGTCGCCGCTGTCTATGCCCTCGCCACTGCCCTTCGCGACGACCGTGCTGCCGCCTACACCATCTCCTGTGCCGCCGCTATGCCCGTTGCTCTCGCTGCCGCCCACAACGCCTCTATCGCCGCCTTCGCAACTATCCTTCCCCGACGCCCGTGCTGCCGCCTATGCCATCTCCTATGTCGCCGCCGTCCCCGTTGCCGTCGCTGCGGCCTACACCGCCTCCTACGTCACCCTCCCCATCGTCTTTACTGTCACCTACACCGCCGCCCTCGTCGCCACCCTTGCCGTTGCAACGCCACCGCCCACATGCCGTCGCCCACGACGCGAACTTGCTACCGCCACCCTCTAGAGGCCACAGCACGCCGCAGCAAACAGCAGGAGAGGGGAAGGAAGTCACAAATTGCAAGGGCGGAGGTACTGCTCCTTTTCGATATTTAGTTGAAGGAAAAATTACACTTTAATCATTATTGTCAAAAGAATAATTAATGTGAGATACAAACACAAATGTAGAGAAACGTGGTTTTTGATGTGGCCTCCGAACCTACACTGTATATCACACGCCCGAAAGAGAATCATCGATCAGCCAAAGGTTATACTTCTATTGTAAGACTGGGTGTTACGAAAGCCAAAGGGGCGAGGTAAAATGAGTAGGTACAACAAAGAATTGATGGTGATAGTAAACTTTTTGGATGAAGGATAAAAAATGAGCACGAGACGAAAGCATGACAAAAAAGTGGAACTAGGGGAGAAACGTATAAAAACAGAACGAAAACGGTGTTTGTACAATGCCTAGGGCGGCTGGCTTGAGTGAGAATGGAGAGCTGCAAAGAGTCAAGTGGTAGGGAAAGATAATTTTACGGCGGAGAGTGCGGTTTCTGCAAGAGGGGACAATGGTGGCTTGAGTGTGGAAGTTGAGTGGTTAGAAGCGTGAGCGAGGGGAAGTGACGTTTCAGCCACAAAGTGAGAAAGAGAAACGAGGGTGGCGGTGTGTGATGAAAAATAATGCCAGTCAAGATAACATTTTGTGAAATCTTCAATTAGAAAAGAAAGAACAGGACTATCTCCAAGTAGATTCATAAAAATATTAAAATATTTTCCACCATCTCCTTTAACTTTTTTCTAGGATCAACAAAACATTGGTATGAAACCACTGTAATTACATTTCGTTTTCTTTTGCTTTAAAAGAACTATTCAAAGTTTAATACTCGTACAGCGCATGTGCAGATAAAGCATTCACGTAGCGAGACAATACAACACAAGTGTGATGAAAACGTCAACCCATTTCAACAAGTAGTAACGGCATTTGACTCGGCGCAGCAGCGCTCAAGAGTAGGGCACTAACTTCGCGTGATTGGTGTCATACGTACGTCCACGCTCCATTGCCAGGAGCGATGCGTGAGCGCGATAAGTAACATTTAAATTACACCGTATATCAAGCGGAAAGAATCAATTGGCAGCGGGCAGCACGCGTTCCCTTTCTCTTTCTCTCTCTCGTTCACAGGCATGCAAGAACGAGGAAGAAGAATCCGATCCGCTGTGTGTGCACGTGTCTCTCGCCGCAATGAAGGCCGTTTGCACAGGAGCTTTTCGAGCGAAGCGCGCTGGGGCGGTGCAGAGCGAAAACCGATCGCAGACCTAAACGGCGATCCGCAACGCCGCGTCAGCTTCGGCGGAGTGGACGGAGGGAGGGAAGGTGGGTGGGTGGAGGGAACAAGGGCAGAAGGGGGAAGGGAGGAGGAGGTGAGGATGGTAGAGAGAAAGGGAGGGAGGAAGGAAGGACGGCAGCGAGCATCGGTATTCTGCAAATTCTCCCGGAAAGCTCTATGTTGAGCCGTCGACGAAAGGACCGCTACAGGACGAGACGTCGGCAATGGATGAAACTGGCTGCGGGAACGCACAAAGTGAACGTATCGCGCTGAGAAAAGCGGAAACAGCAACCAAGAGAGTGGACGTTGTACGCAACGAGGGACGTACGCAGTCAAATGGAACAGGTGGCAACCGATGTTAAGCTAGAGACGATGGCAGAAGAGGAATTTGTGATGACGTGTGACAACAGAGACAGTAAAAGACATTGCAGAGAATGAAAAGAAGAAGACACACTCATAGTGGTATTTAAAATGGCTGGATTAATGTTCTGAGGCTGTTGAAATGAATTTGTTGGGACATTTTTTTTACCTTGGTATTGAAAAGACATTGTTCGGCATTTTTGTTTGTATTTTAGGCCAATGGTAATTTTTGTCTTTTATTAATTCATTTTCTTTGCCGAAGTCCAAAATAGAAATGCTTCATGCAGTAACTAATATAGTGATGAGTTTCAATAACGGCTGTCAACGGTGTGAGACGAGTGGAATCAATATGAATCATAACACTATCGGAATAAATAATACATTAATTTTGATTTTAAACTAGGTTTTATTTTCTTCAATTTATTCTAAATGTCTTATTCATAGTAACTAGTAACTTGCGAAAGAAATATAAAGAGCAATATAAAAATCACAAATTGAACACATTTTGGGGCATTTTTGAGGGCACTTTTTTCAAGATTTTTTTAGACATGCTAAATGCAATATTTTACTTAATTTTTAAGTAGATTTTAGGTTATCAGAAACTTAGCCCTATTAATTATAATACTTAAGATGCCACAACTCGAAAATTACACGTGCAGGATGTTGATAAGCGTAGATTAGAATAGGAGCAAACCAACAAAGTTACAGGGGCCGAACTAAACATGGTGATAATGCCTGCACAGAGCCTACAGCCGAAGAGGAGGCGAGCGGAGGCGGTGTAGTCGGCGCGGCGCGGGAGGGGGCGGCGGCGGGCGCTCATGGCCACTGCAAGTGCAACCTGTTCGCGCACACGCGCCGTCGCCGCTGGTCTGTGTGCGTGTAGAAATGTCAGGACCGGTCCGCGCGGTCGGACGGGTTGACAGGCGGTGGTCGTCCCAGCCGCCGCCGCCGCGCGCTCGTCGCGGTTGACGTCGCGGGAGGACGAAGGCGAAGGCGGGAGGAGGGGGCGACTCCGAAACGGACCGACATGCGATAGTGCAGTCCAGAATAGAATCGATGTTTGACGAGTGTCGTGCTTGGACTTGGGTGACTAGAAGCGATGAGCTGGTGGTGATTAATTGGAGTAATGACGAATAAAAGCAAGTGCGGTAACAGTAGTGAAAAAGTAAAGCGTACGTATTCAAATGGAAAAGAAGGGCGTAAATAGTAGAAACAAAGATTGCTGATAATAAGCGATGGACCTGGTGGTATTTGGTATTGATGTGGGAGAGTCAGGGGCGAGATTTAGAAACATTAATCCCGTCTACATGCGTTTACAGAAGATAGAAGTACTATATATTCCATGCGAGTATTTTTTAATCACAAATCCCTTTATTTATGAATAAATGGGATACGCGTAGAACTGGGGTTTTTAATTAAATTGAGCTACTTCAATATAATATTCACACGAGGGAAATGAGTCAAGATAGGTCGTACCGGTATTTCGGTGTACAATGCGTCGGGAATTTGTATCGGCAAGAATGTTTTCTGTTAAAAGCTGAGGTCGAAGGACAGAGCCTTAACGAAGACTTGCAATATGCGAATAAAATTGGCCGTATTAAATTGATGATTTCTTTACTAACTATATTCAACTACTTTTACATGTGCAACCGTTAGATTCACACGTATTACAGAGCGCATTACACTCGTGAACAATTTATCCATTTTGCTTTAGTTGTTTGTCCAAAAAGCATGTCGATGGCTTAGGGCACACATATTGAATCCCTAATTGCGAGAAAACCAAGATTGAAAGTTTATACAGGTGCAGTTATTTATGGAGAGACAATGTTTGCTTTCTAGAGTAAAAAAGCATTATCCCTCTTATACGGACCTACAATGTTTGTACCCTAGGTAGATATGAATGAGAGGTCTCTAAAAATGATGTTAACAAAAAAACGACCATGAGCACACGCACAGTGTTTTTACACTATACTGCAATTTATTCAACTCTGCCCCTGGCAGGTATCAGCTGTTGACGGTTTCAGCCAATCGGGAGCTTCATGTGTCGCTAGTGACGTCACTGTGGCGACGTTCAAGCTAGATACCGATTGGAAGAAAGCGTCAACAGCTGATATCTGCCAGGGGCAGAGTTGAATAAGTCGCAGTATAAGCCACTGGTATACTTGTATTCGCTGGCTGGCAAGAGCGTCAGCGACGGCACAGGGGCAGGCGGTTGCGGATGCGGTTGCGACGGAGGCGTTGACGCGAGTTGTGGGGCCGGGGCCGAGGCCGGGGCCGACGCGAGGGCAAAAACGGGCGCGCCGCCGGGGCAGCACCCGCTGCGCACGATGCTCCGTGATGCTCCGCGAATGCGTCGGGTCGACCGACGACAACGCTGCCGCCACCGCCGCCTCGTCGACGACAGCTGCTCCGCCGGAGACTAGTGTCCCGCATTGCTTTGCGCCACTGATTCCGCCATTTTAAGTCCAGTTCAACTGTGGGGTATTGTAGGTGAGTGGGGTACCCCCAATCAACCAAAAACCAATGACCCTATACTAGAATCTCTTCACAATGCCTTCGATTGTTAGCCTTTGTCCTAAACTCAGGAAGGCTGCCCGGCGAAGTTATTGGGTAAAACGATATTAAGTGGCGGCGGCTGTTCAGGTTGCGCTACTCTCAGTACCTAGGGTCTCTTAAGAGACAGGAATGCAGCGCCCGCAGAGTTGGTGCAGAGCTGAGAAACGACCTAACAGGACCTCTGCCACAAATAAACGTACTCCTTCAGGCCGTTGAGGGTGCAATTTCGAGCTATTTCATAGATTTTTAATGCTTGCTTGTATAAGTTGGAGATGTCAAAACAGTCGTTTACTCGCCGTTACTCAGTAGTCTTGATGAAAGTCGTAGGCATCAGCATTCCCGTCTTCGCCCTCACACGGGGTGGTATGTAACTTCATTGTATGAAAGAAGTAATATAAAATCAATTAGCGATTATAAAAATTAATAAATAGGACATACACAAAACTGACATCTAATTTCTTTTTATCTCTTTGATTCAGCTATTCCAGTTGGAGCAATGAAATAAATCTATTTCACGGTTCACATTTCTATAATAGCATTAATTAAACTGCGATAATCATTCAGACGATTTCGTAACATATTTGTCACACTCCTTCATCCGCACTGTGTAATAAGCAATACATTAACGGCCACATCGATATCAAGAGCTCTCAATTTGAAAAAATAAAAATAAAAATAATGGCGGGGCAGTATAACAAATCACTGGGCGAAGGCAAGCCTCTTAACAAACCGCGCACCGCCCTCTTTCCATCGGCGGCCAAGGCTTTCTGCCGCCGCCGCCGCTGCCGTCGCTCGCCAGTTCGGCCCACCCTGGGCGGCGCGCGGCGCGGCGGCAGCTGCCAAGAGCGGGTTCTCGCCCTCGCCTCCTCCTCTTTCCGCTGGCGAGGACGAGCGAGGGCGAGGGCGAAGGCGAGGGCGAGGGCGAGGGCGAGGACGAGGACGGAGGCGAGGGCGCGGGATCGGGCAGAGGGGAGATTGCCCGAAGGGGTTCTAATAAATTTCCCTCGCGTTACTATCCCGCAGGTTCCATCGTCAATGAGGGCAGTTCAGCGGAAAATACGAAAATTGGGGAAATTATAGCTGTTAATGCGAAATACGTAACTAATTTTAGCCGAGTGTTTACTATCTGTAAGTGGAGCAAACTGGAAATGGCACGTGGTTTGCGGAAAGGTTTACATTGAGAGAACATTAAGCAATGGTCCGGTTTTCCATTCAGCGGTCTGTTGCATTAAGAGTTTCGAACAAATAGAACATTACGAGGAACGAGTATTCGTGTAATATTCGCACTTGGGCACATTCCTCTGAGTTCTAGGAATTCATAATTAGGCGTAATTCATAATCCACTTCAGGGCAAATTGAAAACCAAATGATCCACAAGAAAATTTACTTTGAAATTCTCGTTTTTAGAAGCTCGAATCTTTATATTTACTTCTATTCCAATCACTTACATAAGGTAGTTTCTATTACATAAGGTAGTCTCTATACACCCATTTGTCTCGAATAAAAACAAAACTTCCCATGAACGCACCGGAATTCTCCCAACGGAACGGAGGTTCGCGCTCGCGAAGAAAAGTTCATTTCAACGCAAAACATACCACTTCAGCCACCCCGTCACCATGGAGCGAGGTATTAGAAGCGTGGTCTTCCGGTCATAAGCTGCATCACACTTACAGTTAGATGCCGACGTGGAGACGCTCTTTTATGAAAATATTCCATACTCTGAAAATATTTACGTTTTTCTTAAAATAAATTTAAAATATGGTGAAAGGCCCATGGAAAGCAGATTCATGCAAGTCAGATCACTGTATCAGTGAAGCATAAATGTTGGCACGATTTCGTTTAAATAATTCAAGAACAATATGCTGAATTATTAAAACACATGGGTTACAATGAATGTAAATGGGGCTACGACACAGGATGGCAGGTGAGTTCAGATGTTCGTCGCCTCCGCGGCAACTGTTGATCCGCCGTACTTCGCAGCATGCGGCAAGGTTGGCGGCGGCGGCGGCGGCGGCGGCGGCGCGGACGGGCGAACGCGAGAGACCCCGGCACACGCCATTGATTCGCAAGGCGATCGCCCCTGCCGTCGTCCGCGACTCCCCCCTCCCCTGCCCTCGCCCATGGCTGCGGCGGTGGCGGCGACGGCCGGTGGCCCTTCCCGTGCGCGCCCCCCAACTCGCAAGAAAGTTGGCGAGAGAGGTCGGCGGCCGAGAACGGCGCTGCGCGGCAGGGGCGGGGGTGACGGGGGGGCGGGGCGGGTCCACGCGGGGAGAGGAGCGAGGGGCGCGCCGCGTAGGCAGGGCCGGTCCGCGACCAACCAGTCGATAAGGGCGTGGGGAAGGGTGGGCACGCAAGCCCTGTCCACTCGCCCGCCGCTCAAAGGCGGCGCAGAGGCGGCGGAGAGGAAGGCGGTCGCGGGGGAGTCCCTCGGCGGAGGGGCCGGGGGCGATGGACATCGCGCTGCTCGACGGACGGTGGGGCTGTTAATGGAGGCGAGGGGTGACCAGTATTCGAGATACGATAAAAGGATTAGGGAGAAGAAAAGGAGACGTGTGTGGTGGTAATGAAGGGACGTGAGAGACATTCGCACAGATCTGCAATGGATAACGAACCGAGAGAACGCCGAGGAAATGGCAACTCATATTATGACTGTAGCGAGCCTGATGACATCTGTTTGAGGTTCTTCGTTTGATCTACGTGGAGAAAAGACCCACAGATGACGGAAGTAGCGTTAGTAGTCCGCCCGAATCGGTGGCAGTTTCAGTAACTTTGAAAAGACAGACGAAAAAGAAGCCAAAACAGAAGTGGCGAGGGCGTCTGCAGGTGTCAGTGGCTACGAATAGGCCGGCGGAGCGGAAGCGGCGGCGATGCCGGCCGGTAGCAGTAAGCTCTGTCGGCGACGCGGCGGCGGTGGCGTCAGCGGCAACAGCGCCCGAGGCGACCGAAGGCGAACTGAAGGGCCGGCCGACGCGCCTCCCACTGTCCGATCCCATCTCATTCCTCATAGCCGCTCTTCTTATTTTATTCATGTGGAGCGGGCGCGGCGCGGCGCAGCGAGGCGGGGGGGGGGCGTGCGGGCGGCGGGGGCAGGGCTGGCCAGCAGCCACGTGGCGCTCCGCCGCCGTCGCCTCAGCCGCCGGCGGACCCACTTCCCGAGGTCCGCGCGTAGCGGCCCGGCGCCGCCAAGGTCGTCGCGGCGCGCTCGCTCCCGCCGCCCGTCTGCCCGCGAGACGCTGCTCGCCCGACCTCGTCCCGACGCGACGGGACGGGAGCGGCTTCGAAATCAACCACTTCTCCGCAACATAGACGCGGAGCCCCAAGGGGGTTGGGCCAGTTTGCTCACGTTTGGGCGCTTTCTCTTATTTACGCTAGCGAATAAGAACGCAATAAGGTTTGATCTTATTTCCTGTATATCATAATACCAGAAGAGTATGAAATGATTATTAAGTAATGTAGAAATAATTGCTAACAAAACTCTGATAGGTTTATAGTATCAGTAACCAAGTGTATTGGGACAACTATAGTATCATAGACACGTCAGAGAGAACAACAGGATGAGAAATGAGTCTGCGAATGTGACTTGCACGTTTTGTTCATAAATCATAAACAATAAATCCTCTAACTGTCGAAAGCTTTTTTCTTTTCTGCGTAAGCAAGTCGAATTATCAGTCATGAGAGAAATACTGGTATTGGAGAAAAAATCGTTTCTGCTGCCTCCGTCCCCTCTTTACTTGACGCACTCGAACACCACCACGAGCCAAGGCGACGTTTAGCAGAGGCATCGGCGGACGAGCCGCTAGGGAGCCACCGCCCGCCTGGAACAATGCGGCGCAGGCGGTCTGGGCGTGGGCGTGGGCGGGCGAGACCTCAGGGCGCCGCCGCCGCCCCTGTGCCGCCCACGCCAGCCGGCCCCTCCCGTCCCCCGGCCCCCGACGTCGCCTGATAACGACTGACGAACACACGCGCCGCCTGCGCCGCCGCCTCCGCCCGCCCGCTCCAGCCGCTGGGGATTAGGATGCCGGACACGCCGCCGCCGGGTAGGGCGTGGGCGGGCGGCGGGCGGCCACGCCGCGCTGCGGGCGGAACCCAAACTTTTTTTAAAGAGCGCCGCCGCTCTTTCTCTCCGCTTCGGAAGTGCCGGCGGCGGCGGCGGCGGCGAGCGGCGTGGGCGGGGCGCGGAGCCGGCAGGTAGCAACGGCGGCGGCACGGCCGGCGCGCCGCCCCCACAGCCCCCGCCGCTACCGCTACCGCACGCGGCAGCCCGGGGCCAAACTCGGCGCCCTCACCAACATCGGTATTGATCCCGTGACTGTGTGCGTGCGGGCGTGTGTGGGTGGCGCCGGGTTCGGCTATAGGCTCGCCGCCGCACATGTGTGTATATACATATATGCATATGTAGTTGCTGCCACTGCATCATACCGCCCGCCCTCGCCGCCGGAGTGGGATAGGGAGGCGGCGCGCCGCGCAGTGCCCGTGGCGGGTGGGGGGAGGGGCGGGGGTGGTCGAGAGGGGCACGCCGACGCGCGGCGGGGAGGGGCGCGAGGGGAAGGCCCGCGGGAGGAGAGGGGGCGCACTGTACGAGCGCGACCTCCTCGTGTCTCCCCCTCCGGGCCCCGCCCCCGCCCCACCCCGCCCGCCTCCCGCCGGCCGCCGCCGCCGCGCTGCGCCGCTCCGCTCTGCGCCGCGCCTGGCCACTCCGACGCACTCAAAATATTTGTGATAATAATGCCGTCACACTTCTGCGTTATTGGTCGGTACACTCGTACATGCATACGTACATACATATATGCGCGGGCTGAGGCCTGGCGGTCGGACGTGCGGGTGGGCGAACCCTGTGCGCGCCGCACATAGCAGAGCGCTGGCGGAGGGGGAGGGGCGGGGTGGGGCGGACAGTGTGCCGGGGGAGATGGCGCCGCGGGCGCCGACGTGCCAACGAACAGAGGAGTGGGGCGGCGAGGCCAGGCCATATTAACAGTCGCAAAACCAACGCTGATGGACTTGGAAAAATAATTTCGGACATGGACTCTACCGTGTCGCGAGCGGGTTACATGCGAAACAATAACACCGCCTGCCAGTGCCTCGTTTCCCCGGCGGCTTCGCAGGGGACGGGGAACGGGTGGGAACGGGGGCTCGCCTGGGTGGAGCGCGACGCGTCGCCTTGCTGCCCCGCGTCAAAAACACGCCGAGCGGTCCCCGTGGTTGCCAGCGACACGCGCCCACCCGGCGCCCAACACGCGCCCGGCCGCGGGCAGGTGGCCCAAGAACAACCTGCGCGCGGGCACAGTTGACGTTCCGAGGGCGGCTTCGCTGTTCGGTTCACTACTCCATGATAAACGTGGGTGAATGTTCCTACCCTTTCACAAAAAGTTAAAACAAAAATGACAGATCAAATGATGTTCGAATTATGCAAGTCTTTCGAAATATTCTCAAGCAAATGTGTCCATATCTGAATATTAATCGTTGCATATTTATGGACTCTACGGACTGTATGTATTAATCATGTTTTTAATTTATTTTTTAAATGTTTTCGTAGAAAAAAGGTTTATCCAATTACATTGTTTTTATTCTTCCGATATATGGACCCTTTACACTTTTATTTGGTTAATTTTCATTTTGAATCTTATTGAGAAAGAAGTAAATTACATATTCCAATAGAAAAACACGTAATTTGGCGTTAATAACATTTTGCTGACAAACTTCAATGATTGTATGTCTTGCTTACTTCAATGTTCGCAATCACGTGGAATAGCAATGTTCCCCTGGGGGTTTCCGCAAAGACTCTGGGAAAAGAAAGCATCATCAAGTCGTCCCTAAACTCAAAAAACAAAAGGGAAGAGGCAGAGGTAGAAAATATGAGAGGTAGGAATATGAAAATATTTCTTTAACACACGTTCAAAGTCAAACAGATGTCGGTTAATAAATGAGGAAAACAAGTTTCGTATTTCTTTGGGGGTGTGCAGCGAGACTGCGAGAAAGCGATACTTTTATTCATGAGGTCAGAAGTTAGCAGTTTTTATAACTCGGTCAGTAGTTACAGCAACAGACATAAAAGTTACGAGCATTGCGTATTGGAAAAACTGCATAAGGGAAAGATATAAGTAAAATTCGTCACAGAACACATATCGGGGTAACAGCATATGCATCCGCCCAATATTCAACCAAGTTCTAGGAAATACATCTACCGACGCACTCAGAATATTATTATTATTATTATTATTATTATTATTATTATTATTATTATTATGTTTAATTTCAAATCTTCGAATATCAACCGACTCTTCTTCTATTTAATGGATTTGTGTGTAAAACTCCCGGGTAGCTCTAATTATTTAATGCGCCTGTTACTATTAGTAAATGAAGGAAAATCAAGTCATTACTTCTCGCCATTTAGGTTCGCTGATATCCTTCGAACATTTAGCCATAGTTTGTGTACATCAGTGTAAACTGACTAGGCGTGCAAATAAACGGTATTTACTACGTGGTGTGGTCATTATATCGCATGCAAAGCAAATTCTAAATTTATTTCGAGCAAAATCGGAATTAATATGGATATAGCCTACACATTACAATGAATAATGAATGAACACAATCCGCAAAATCTGTAATGACTTGTTCAGTCGTTGGGAATATCCATCGTATAATGGAAAACGCTGTATGTACGGCAATTAACAGTTGGTAAGTGAATTTCTGCTCTTTAAATCAGCACTGATCACCACCCTAGTCCACTCGCTTCAAAATTTGCTGTTTCTTCACCTTAACGGGGAGAAGGAGAAAATGTGTTTTGAGACGTATAACTGTCCTCCATGAAATATTACTGTACGATATAGCACTGTGGTGCATCAAGGGAGGGGGGCTTCTTCCCCCAGAAGACAAAGTTACATACAACAAATATAGCTTTTACTAACAAAAGTAATCCAATATATGAATTGTTTGTATTCGGTTATAAATACTGACAATAAGTTAACAAATAAAAATACATTTTGTTTTTAGCATAAATGAAAAATTCTTCGTAAGAAAATATCAAGCTGTCTGGACCTATACCTAGGTTCCTCTGCCTGAGAAAAGTCATGGGTGCGACTGTAATATAATATAAGTTGATATTCAAAATTGTTGAAATGTAGATCAATAAAAAAACAAAAAGAATCTCGCCGCGAAACTGAAACCGATTTTCGAACTGGCCATTATCACTCCAAGAATATATGAATATAACCAAACTTACATTACAACATGTTACTCGTACGAGTGTATTCGACGCGACGTGAAACGAATTCCGACAAAATTAATCATGTAAAACACAAATCACGCTATCATGAAGCCATATTGTCACCAGTGCGGTATTCGGTTGGAAAAAAAACTACCAAAGCAGAATTCCGCGTGGGGAAAACATTGGCGATGGGTGTTCGTTCAGGCTCGCGTGTCCCGACGAGAGGCCCAAGATGCACGTCCGTCGGGAGCTGCGTTCGGGGGCGGCCTGGGCCCATAACCGTAAATCCGCATTACGAGGTGTTTAACGGCCGTATTCAAAATTAAACTTCCACGGGGCAGTTATTATTACTAATATATTATTATCGCAGCGGCCGTCCGCGCCCGTCCTCACATTCGTCTTCTGTTGATTCTGCTTCGTCCACGCAGACTGCCCACCTCCGCGGATGGGCGACTGCAACGCTGTGGATGCGATGGCATGGTCAAGAAAGTAAATGGAAGAGAAAATCCTATTTAAAAGTCGGTGGTCGAAAGAAATCGAAACAAGTAGTTGAAATGAAAATTAAAGAAAATGGACATACGAATATGAAATGTTAAACTTACGATACATTATTTCCATCTCTCTTTGTTTTCGCGTGGTGTCAACGTTTCTTTTACATTTACGAGAAAGGTGGTTTTAACACACAAAAATCGATGTAAACTTCCTTAAAATCCATCTCAATTTTTCAAAACTGAATTTTATGTCCCATTAAAATTATTCAAAAGCACCTCCCTCTTCGGTATCGATAAATTTTCCACCCAGTTTCCCAAAAAATATGCCGCGCGTAAAAAGTAAACATTTGTTTATGCTAATCAAGCGAGCGCGTTTCAAACGGACGCCCAGAGCGGATGCCGGAGATTCCTCGTAACCTGCTAGCGACCCCTCGGCTACTTTTCACACTGCGACCTGCATCCCCTCCGTCACGGATCGCTGCAGCAGTGGGTTCGCTTGTACGCGGCAAGGGGGGTGGCGAGGGCGGAGGGGAAAGCGGGAGAGAGGGGAAAAATACGACTCCGCACAGAGGGTGTTCGCGTCACGCGGTGTACGGAGGCGGCGCACGGGCAGTAGGTGACTGACAAAGGCTGTAATGATGCCCCGCAGTTGGACCATGTAACTAAATAGCCGGCGTTGGGATTCCTTTCTGTTCAGATAGACGACGGGTTTTCTTTTTTTGTTTTTTAGGGGATGCTAAACGAGTGGTAGGTTGAACTGATTTTTCGCAAACAGAAGTATTTTCTGAGAATATTTATTTAATATTTCATTTTTGTGTTAATTCATAGAATATGTAGTGCATTTGAAAGAGAACTGAAAGACTAATTTTTAGTCTGAAATTCGAGATTTACCACCAAAGCTCATGATGTCTATTCCAGTTCTCCACAATTTGGTTCCAGAAAGCTGGTGATAAGCAGGCATGCCAGTAAGCATTTCTCTTTTCTTCTATTGTCATCACTTTTCTCCTACACATAAAACCAAATGGTCGTTTTGTAACTGCTTTTTCATAATACTGTTTCGTCAGTACAGAAACATTACATCTTCACAAAAACTTATTTGCGTAAATTGTAAATGAAAATTGCAACATCAAAATCGAAACCACACTGCCCAGCTGATAAATTCCCTGAAACCCGACGTATCCCTTTCTGCAAAACTCGCCCATGCTTTCTATCCGTTAATCGCCAGAGTAAAAGGGGCGCTCTTTCTCTTTCTACCGCGAGTTTCCGTTGCCTCTCCACGACAAGTTGTGCCAGCTGCACCTCGGCTCCGCCCCGGCCCGGGACAGGAGCGCGGCCTCCCAGTTCGCGGCCCGCCCTCCGCCCTGCGCCCTTGCCTCGCCCCTCGGGGGACACGGCCGCGCATCCCGGCGCCGCCCCGCGCCGCGCCCTACCTTTCCCCGGCCGGCGCCCGCCCTTCGCGCCGCCGCCGCCTCTCTCCTCCCCGCGTTTTCTCGTCTCCGGCCGGCCCGGTCCGCAGCGAACCCCGGCGGGACCCTTCCACGCCGTTGGAGGACACGTCTCTCCCCCCGCGATTGAGAGGAAAGGGGCGCGTACTGCAGGACACTGCATTTAGTGCAAGTAACGGATCTCCACGGCCTGGCGATTCGCAAAGACGGTTTGCGACGACCTGCTACGAATCGCTGGTCATTCACGCCCAAGTGGAGAGAGGAGACCCTCTCCCTACGGAGGTGCGCGATGAAAGCGGCTGGGAGGGTGAAATGTTCACATTCACTCGCGTCTTGTGGAGGATAAGGACGAAAGAAACGGGCCTTTAGAAGCGATTCGTGGAAAGTAGTTGGAATTATTTTAGAATTCGTGTATTTCTACAAGACAAGCTTATATACAGAAAGGTTAGAATGTAAACGCGAAATAGAGCGATCTTTGATATGCGAATTAGTAAAATTCATTCTCCTAATATTTTTGAGAAAAATCATGACATTTTCTTTACGGAAAAAAGATTCATTCGTTGAAGAAATGGTTGTGTATTAGTGCGTATGGAAGCCGCATTTAAACGCATACAAGACACAAAATGCTGCGTATCTGAAATGTATAAAAGTGTGTAATACTTTCCCGATCTAAAATTTCAACGAACATCATTCATCACAATTTTTGATTTCTCAAATCAAGACATTAGTTTTTAAATTTATCCCTGAGGTATTGATGTGCTCATATAGCTTGCAGCATTCATAAGCAAGAAAAGACTTTCATTGGAACGTTTTATGCGATACCGAGAAAGTATAACTGACAACCAGATAAAAACGAGTTTCAGAAATAAAACAAATTTCTAGCACTGAATTCTCGTACGCTAGCGGGCTCTAAAAGAAAGGAATATTACAATTCCTGGACATCAGGAACAAAGAATAAAAGGTAAGAAGGTAAAAGGGAGTCGAGTAATCGTTAGGGTAACGAATATAAGGCGAAAAATATTACATTACTTTTCTTTAGCTGCATAATGGAAGATAAATAGGTGCCACAGAAACGGGAAAAACAAGTGAAAATTGCAGGATTCAAGTATCTTTAAAGTTGCGAACAATACAATTTGTATTTCACGAAAATGAGTGGATAATGAGTGGAAACAAATAAAACAAGTAGAAAAACGAGACATTTCTTAGTAACTCTGACATTTCAAAGACGTTAAATTACGGTTTCTAGTAAATTACAATTTTCGGCGAATATAACAATAATGTGCATCACTGATATTTTAATACAGTCCAAAAAATATCTTAGGCCTTCAACGTCGTCCAATCCACCCTTTAAGACAAATTGAAAGACGACAGGAATAAAAATTTGCTTGTAACTATTTTCGATTTTCCTTCTTACCAGTGTTAATGTCATTTCGTAGACTGTGACGTCAGCTTGGAATGAAAATAAATAGGACTAAAACTGGAAGATGAATGGAAACCAAGTATGTTGGACTGTTAATAACTTTGACGACGCCAACAATTGGCATTGCGTTGATTACGTTCGTCTAAATTGAAAATACCTTAGTTCTAATAGCGACTAACACGGGAACATGTGTGATTGTTCATTAGCTGTTTCAATATTTGTAATTTGAACACAGATTTCTAATTTTATTTATATTACAATGTGACGACACCGCCCCACAAATGATATTGCCGCTAGTGAGAAGGAGATCCCAAAATTCATCAGTACTAGTACACCCACATCTGTGTGTGTACCAGTGGCGTAGCGTCAGGGGACGCTGAGATGCTGAGCATCCCCGTATATAAGAACCTTAAATACTGTATTGATAATCTTACAAGTGGTCTGTTGAGCGAAACACGTTTTGTATTAATTTTAAATTGATTTCCTATGATTGAATTCGGCGGGCTGTTGAAGCTGGCCTCTGATTGGTTGGAAGCTAAATACTTCAGCGTCTGCCGCCAGATTGCGACGAGCAATGACGCATGCGCAGATGGCGAGGTCCCCCTCTCCCCTCTTCACCCCTGGCCCAGAGAAACCCGACTGCTTTACGCTAGCGTCTACTGCGGAAAGAAGCTCGTTTGTGCACGAGAGCGCAGCACACTTCAGGCGTTCAGTAAATTATCTTTCTCTCTCTCACTCGGGAGTCCCCGCTTGGTCATGGGTACAAACTGTAGAAATAGTGCCTGACTACTATTTCTTAATTAATATCCAAGAAATTGTATTATGTCTTAAATAGATTACATATTATTTAAGTCTGCAATGTATAAATTAACAAATGGTCTTATTGTCATTCGCGTATAAGAATTAAAGCTGAGCCATTGTATAATTTGCTTTCAAGACATCGGCAGCCCTGACTGCTGTGAGGATTTTGTGGGAAGCGCCTACACCGTCGTAAGCAATCGAGATCGTGGAAGTAGTCCCAGTGTATCTGCCTTGTGTTGCGTTCGACTGTAAGGCGAAGTAGTTGATAGTGACATTTTGTGTGTTATTGTTGAGCATCCCCAAACGTGTGAGTCACGCTACGCCACTGGTGTGTACTAGTCCAAAATACAGAAGACGAATGGTAACTAACGCACAAATGACCTGAATGAATAAATGTTGTCCAAACAAACTGAATTTTCATTACATGACCTAGTTTCTTGTTTCACAGTCGTGATTACTGTTTATGAATGTCAGGGTCCTACACACAGAAACATTTGAACCGCCGTCCCCTGGTACATTACAAAAGTTAGTGAAAGAGGATTACAGTATCTCTCCTTCCTTACCCGATCGGGTACGACGTCTTTCGAGAATCGACAACTACGTCTGACGTCGAGGTGTTGCGTACTTATGCAAGCATTCTCCACCCCTCGCATCTATAATGTCGTATCCGCTCGGGGCGCGAGGGAACAACTGCGTCCGCAAATCAAAACGGTGTCGCATTCAGGCATTAATACAGCTCGCAGACCCATTCCTCGGGCCTATGTAGGCCAGGGCGAATGGCGCATGCAGGCGGGAAGAAAGGCCGACCGCCTATTGACAGGCGGCGCATCCGGCGGCGATTGGCAATGGAAATGGGCGGCGGCAGCTAGCGACGCCACAAAGACGCCGGTGAAGAAGCAGGCCGCGGCGGTGGCGGTGGCGTCGGCGGTGGCGTCGGCGGTGGCGATGGCGTCGGCGGTGGCGGTGGTGGTGACGGCGGCGGTGACGGCGGAGGTGACGGTGGCGGTGACGGCGGTGGTGACGGCGGTGACGGCGGCGGCGGCGGTGACGGCGGCGGCGGCGGTGACGGTGGCGGTGGCGGCGGCGGCGGTGATGGGGGTGGCAGTGATGACAGTGGCGGTGGCAGTGGCGGTAGCGACGGCGATGGCTGAGGCGTCGGCGATGGCTGTGGCATCGGCGGTGGCTGTGGCGGTGGCGACGTCGACAGCGGCTGGGGCGGAGGCGTCGATGGCGGTAGCGGTGGCGGCGGCGCCGGATTGCGCGAGGCGCAAAGCCGACCGTGCCCAGCGCAACATGCATCGACCCCGATCGAAGGGTTTGGCGAAACCTCTGGATCTCAACGAGCCCAAGGAAAGCACAGACTCAACGCCCTCATATACGTTTTGCTGAGACACAATAACTGTAAACCAGAAATAAATAATTTGGAATTCCCGAAAAGAAGTAGGTTTTGAAAGTGCGTTTGCATGCATGGGGAAGCTCCGCAGTTTAGGAAATGTTTAATACTGGATATTTCAAAAACGAAAACGAAGTATTAAATTTTACATTTAGGGTGGGAGAATCGTAATTTTTCTTGTATTTCCAATAAAACCAAGAAAACTATTCAGGCACTTGGTAAATCAGGTATTATAAATTAAAATGTCAATATAAAAGAGTAGATACACTGACGATATTTCGTTTTCATTCCCTTCGTTGAGTATGATTTGATTTGCCTCAAGTTTGGACCTGAAGAATAGGACGAATTAACTTACAAACAAAATTAACGAATAAGTAGCGAAAAACGTGAGGATGTCTGGCTTAAGATCGTTATTTCAATTTCGTCTTGCCGAAGTGCAGAGAAGCACCAGGCTGCATATTCACCACCCTTCTCCCACGCGCCCGGAAGCTCCGCCCTCGAGCCGGCGGTGGCGCTCGCCCGCGCCTGACAACGCCGTCGCCGTCGCCATCGCAGCCGCCCTCGCTGGCGGCGCCGCCTCGGCAGATAAATTTTAAAGGCCGGGCGGGGCGTGGAAGGAGAGGGGGGGGAGGCGGAGGCGGGGGCCGGGGCGAGTCCCGCGGGGGCGGGCGCGCCCGACGAGCGCACGCACGTGGCGCGTGGGCGCGGGCGAGGCGGGCGGGCAGGGCGGGCAGGCGGGCGGCAGCGGCGGCGGTGACGGCCTCGTGGCTGGGCCTGCGCCCGGTGACCCCGCCGCGCCGCGCCGCCTCCGGCCGGAGCTATTTAGGCCGGGTCGGCCCCCGCCGCCCGCCCGTCCCCGGGCGATGACCCCCGCGTGTGTCCGCCGCCGCCGCAGCCGGCCAGCCGCCGGGCGGGGCGGGGCGGGCGCGGCGCATCGCGACGACCAGCAGGTCCGGCGGCGAACCCGCACCTCCCTCTCCGGCCGGTCTCCGCCGCCGCCATCGCCGCCGACGGCGACCACGCGCTCCCGGCCGCACACATACGCGCACGCATGCGCCGGCTGCGACGGCAGAGCACGCCCGCGCCGCCTCTGCCTGCTCCGCCGCAGGATGCCCAAGTCCGGCGTTCGAATCCCACGCCTATCGATCCATCGACGGCAACGGCAGGTGTCGCGCGCGGCGGCCGAGGCGGAGGCGGAGGCGGCCGCGACGGGCTCTGGAGTCGACACCCGCCCAGGGAGCCCACATGCCGCGCGGTTCCCCTCTCCGAGATAGCGGGGGCGACCGCGGCGCGCCTGGTGGCGATAAGGGGGCGCGTCCACGCCCGCCTCGCCTGACCAGCCGGCGGCGGGGGCGGAGGCCAGGGCGCGGGGCGGCGGCGGCGGCAGAGGCGGTGGGTGCCCGCACTGCACCACGGATCCGCCGCGCCCGCAGTGCCGCACGCCCTCCCAGCTCTCCGCCCGTCCGCCCTCACGGCCGTCCATCGTAAATACGGCCGTAAAGATAGCGGTTATGAGAGTTCGCTCCCCTCTCGACGAGTATCGACTGCGCCGGCGGGGGCGGGGGTGGTGGCGCCCTCGGGCCGCCCTCCGCGCGCCCACGAGTCCCTCGACGCCCACGCGCCCCTCCTCCTCCTCCTCGTCCCCCTCCTCTCTCCGCCCTCGCCTGCGGCAGGAACAAAGCGCATCCCGCGTGCGCCCTGCCCCCCAGCCGAGGGGAGGGGCGGCGGGGAGAGGGGGCGACGCGGGGGCGGCGCCAGGACGGCTGTCGACGAACCGGAACGCACCGCAGCCCAAATAAACGCGCGCGTGGGTGTGTGGCCTGGCGGAGGCTGCGTGGACGGCTGCGGCGCGGCCGCGTTCTGACGCCGTCGCCTCCGTCACCGCCGCCTCTGGCCCCCGGCGCGGCGGCGGCGGCGTCCGAGCAGGCGCGTGTTATTATTTATTATAGGATGGTCCGGAGCGCCGCGCCGTCGCAGTGGCCCCGCCCGCGTCATCAGGGGAATGAGTGGGCCCCCTACTTGGTGGGATTAGTCACCCGAGGTCCGCCCGCCGCAGGGCAGCCTGACGCTCAAGGGCCTGCGGCAGGGCGCCCGCGCTCCATGCGGCTCGCGTTGCTCCTCTGATAGCGCTGTGAAACGCGAGGTGCGCTGCGAAGCCAATAGCCTGGGAAATGGAGAGGTTGCGCACGGGCGGGCCAAAGGAGCACCGAGAGGGGAAGAAGGGGAAAAGGAAGAGGCAAAGATCCTATTATGGCTGCGAGGAAGAAGAGCATTCACCAAGGATGAGAATGTCATTCATGCTTATTTAGTAATAAGTAAAGACGTTTAAAGAAAAATGACAACAAAGATAAAAGAAATCACATGGATACTGAATATATATTCTTTAACAAAAATTGAATACAGTCTCCTTACGTTCACGGAATTTACTTATACCGGCAAACGGACATTTTTCATTTTCCATGTAAGTTCAGTGAAAAAATATCATCTCAAATAATTTGCTCATCAAATGTGCAAAATAACTCAGTCGACGTACATTACGTGAAATACGGATGCTACTTTCAAGTTATAAACTAAGTATGGGCATACTACACAACAGTAAAATATTAATTTGCAATAAAATGTTATTTGAAGTAAGATATTTTTCCGTCGGAACTGAATTAAGAAAAAATAATTCCATAATTAAAAATGTACGTGTGCTTATTATGTTTTTATTGACAGTAAAATCAAACGATGCGAATGAAATTTGAGAATTTGCTACAAAAACAATTTAGTTCTGACTTCTGATTAGATTAAATCCTGCTGATCATGGCAAGTAGACTATTCACATATTAATAATATTTTACACTCAGTGAGTTTTTGATAAAAGATTCTTAAAAGAGAAATGAACATTAACTGACTGTTAAGATGAATGTATTTCAGGCATAAAAAAACGTGCCAATAATTTCAACTTCTGTTAATACCATTTTAATATAACTATGAAAAAATGAGAATGTATAGCCTACAGGAACACTATTTGGAAATATTTTTAGGAGAATTATACCAAATGAAAGGGGTAAGTAAAAAGTCACAGTGAACGTGCAAGTCCGTACACGGAACACCTATCCTTAGTTTAAGGAATAAAAAATGCCTAAGACACCATGAATGGCAAAATATTCCCGTTGTTTCCATAAAATTGAAACAAATCTTGTCCTGAATATAGCCATCTATTACAATTGACAGAAAAATATACGAGAAAAGGTTGCCAACACGAAATGACATGCTGCAAACACTCCAGAAAGAAATTATCTCATATTTGTCTTATTCAACGCACGCAGCAGAATGAGCCGATCAGAAGAAAACAGTGGAATCAATTACACAAGGCTTGCACCATTGCACAAATTGCACACTTGCCTTCTTACAAAACACCTATCAAAAACAATCAAAGAGAACCGCCTCCTAGCGGCAACAAACGTCATTCGGATGCACTATAAAGCAAAGCGTGTGAAATTGATTCCCCATGGAGCGACGCCACGAGGACTCGTTCCCGCGCCGGGCGATTTGAACCGTCCGCCCGCGTCGCCGCCCACGTGCCGCGGGCACGTGCGCGCGAGACGAGGCGCGGCGCGGCGAGGCGCGGCGGGGTCTGCCGCGACGCACGTCGTATCGCGCGGGCAGAGTGCGCGCCGGCCGCGCGCAGGCGATCGCCACGCCGCGCCGCGCCGCGCCTCGCGTCCCGCCGCGCGCCGCTCGCCGGCGACATTTAAAATTCACCTGTTGACTGGCGGCAGGCGCGGTGCGGCGCGGCGCGCGCGCGCGATCGCCAACGCCGCGCGACCGGCCGGAGCCACCACGACGCTTACCTTGTGGACGGTCGGCTTGCGTTTGTGTGACATCTCCTGATCGTACCACTCCGCTCGAGGCCCCGAGACGCTAGCGCCGCTGGGAGGCTGGATGACAGTCGCAGGAGATCACGTGTCAGCGCAGAGGCGCGCGGTTCAGAGCAGCGCGGCGCGGCGGGCGGCGCGCGCCGCGGATATTTCGGGCGTCGGCATGGCCGACGGGGGCGGCCGGCGCTGCTGGGCTGTGGGGTCTTCCGGCCGCACACGTGTTCCTCTTGCGCTGCGCTGGGCGGGGTGCTCGGGTGGCGGTGGCGGAGGTGGAGGAGGCGGCGGCGGCGCGGCACGCCCGCTCTTGGTACGACCTCCGCGCGACGCTCCCACTCGGGCACTGAGCGCGGGCCGGGGCCGGGGCTGGGGCCGGCTGGGCAGGGCCGCGCCGCCTCCGCCGCCACCGCCGCCGCGCCGCGCCGCGCCGCGCCCCTCCCTTCCCCCTCTCCCCGCCGGCTCCCTCGGCGCGGCAGCAGCGGCGGCGGCGGCCGCCTCGTTTCCAAGGCTTCCCCCTCCCCCACGCGCCGCGCGCCGAGAGCCCCCATAGCACCCATCACCTAGCCCCGGGTGAAATTCGGAGCACCCCCACCCCCGCCGGCAGTGAGCGCGCCGCCCGCCGTCGCCGCCGCCGCTACCGCCTCCACCGCCACCGCGTCCGCCCCCGCCGCCACTGCCACCGCGCGCGCGCTCTCGCTCTGACTCGGCCGACCATGCGCACTGCGCGCTCACGAGGTTTTTGCTCGTAGCTTACTACGCCGCCCCCCGCCCGCCCCGGCACAGCGGCCGCCCGGCGGCGGAGGCGGAGGCGGCGGCGGCGCGCGACCGGAGAGAGAGAGACGCCGAGTGCCGGCTACGCGCGCGCGGAAAAAGGCTACTCCCCGTGTCAATAACATCGAGCCTTTTTACGCGACCGATAACGCGCCTCCTGATTGACAGCGCGCGTGTACGCAAACACAACGCCGCCGTCCGCCGCCTCCGCCCCCGCGCACCTTCCATCCCCCGCCTCCGCGCCTCCTCTCCCGCGCCTCCGCCGGCGACCGTGCGCGCTCGGCGGACGCTCGCGAATAAATCAATTTTGTGACTGATCACATCGTAATCCGGCCCGCGCGCCTAACTTTATTATTATTATTGTAGCCACCTGCTAACACAGTGTTTTCCTGACCCAATAAACGCGACGCGCGTAAGCGTTTTTCCGCGCCGCCGTCACGAACCCGTCTCGCGTCCCGCGAATCGCCCGCCGCCCGCGTCTCCGTCCCGGCCGCCTTTGCGCACCGCCCGGAGCGCCCTCCCGCTCGCTCCGCCGTTTCATCCGTCCCCGCGCGCCCTTCCCCCTAGCCCTTCCCCCGTTCCGCCGGGCGCCGCCGCCCCCCCCCCCGGGCGCTTGACGAGGCTCTCCGCGCGAGTGCTGCGCTGTGCTGTGCCGTGCGCTCGCGCAGGCGTTGTTTTTATTATAAATTGAATTACGGGCAATAAATGTGCGCCCGAGCCGCCCGGGGCCAGCGGGGCGGGGCGGGGCGGGGCGGGAGGGTGCGGCGCGGGGCGCGGCGAGGACGCGGAGTAGAGGGGCGGGGCGGGGCGGCGCTGCGGTACAGGGCGTGGCGCGCGTATCACCGCCCGCGCGCGCGCGCCCGCCCGCCCGCCCGCCCGGTAACCCGCGCCCGTCCCGCCCACGCGCGCCGTGCCGTGCCGCTCCGCAGCGCGCGCGCTGGTGAGCGCGCGCGCGAGCGAGCGAGAGAGCGGGTGGGAGGGGGTGAGTGATACGAGGCGGCTGTGCGCGCGCGTTGCTAGGGGTCGACGCGGGGACCCCCGCGCCGCGCCGCCGCCTGCGTCATAGGGGCGCGCGGGTGGCGTGGGCGGGCGTGGGAGGGGGCGTGTGGCGCTGGGGAAGGGCGCGTGCGCTCCCCGCTGCCGCCCTGCGGAAAGGGCATGCGGGCGTGCGTGGGCGAGGGCGAGGGTACGGGGAGCGGCGGACACCACATAGTTCGTCCCCCGAACGGCTGGGCTGAATAGCAAGTTGATGAATTTGACGCGATGACGGTAAAGTGTTTTTTATAAAAAGAAACGCAAAAGTATGCGAAGTTTGCGTTTCATGTTTTTACTATTAGCGACGTAAACATTGATATCTAGTCGTTCTTTTAGAAGGAAATAGCATATGTTTTCTTCCTCGTAATAAATGTGCGCAAACGAGAACAGCAAGACTCTATTACGGTTGCATTTTATATTTCTCTGTTCTCCTTACACATGTTCACTTTCGGAGAATAAATTGTACTCTATCTCAGAAACGGGGTACTGTATCATTTTATTGTTTGATGCGAGCCCATTTTATCCCACTGTTACCCTCTTTATTTGAGCCAGATATTAAGTGATTTTCCATTACAACAATAGCATGATTTTTTCTCTCACTTTGCATTTATATTACTCAATAATAGTCACTTAATCTCTACCCACAATCAGTTTTTATGCTATTACATTATACTTTTTACTGTTATATTTATTATTTACTTTCACTGACAGGTGTATAAGATTACAAAAAAGTATTTATAACTGCAAGTAAGTTTTTAGAAACAGAACCGGACCCCTATTTTTGTCCTGTGAATTCTTTCAGTTGCGCCAATACTTCTCTCAATTCAGCTATTTTTAATAGGCACATACCTACCTAAAACTTTTTGTGAAAAATCTAAGAAACTCATTAAATTAAAACAATGAATTCCACTCTGCTTCACGTAAATTTTTATACAATGTATCACGTTTCTATCCTACCATTTTGGGACTATTAGCCAGCTCCTCTAAAAGTTCAATTTTCTTATTTGTTAGTAATAGTGTACACAATGTACACCACTGGTGATGCATTTTTAAATGTTTCTTAAAATTGACAAATTATTGTGACAAAGCTGTCATTGTTATCTTCACACCTAAACCTTTCGTTGGTTTTTATTCAAGAGCTGAATACTTTTAAATTTGAAAATTTGTATTTGGAACAGTCCCTTTCGAATGTCTATTTATTTGCCTCTATTTAAAAAGGAATCTGATTTCTCACTCCGTACTGCACAGCACGTATTTTGTACGAATAAAACCACAGTGTTCTAAACATCTCGTGAAACAATATACATAACGTGCATTGGATTCATGGAAAACTAGTCGAACTCATCATAAATATTCATGTGAATATTAACATTTTTATAATTAAAGTTTATTTTACTTTCGTTCAAGAAAATAGCAAATATTTGGGTTTATGCACAATGCTCAAGCTAAAAATAAATAAATACAAAACTATTAAAACTTCCTTCTTCTCTACGTCGTTTATATTTTAGAAGGTAATAATTTAACCGTCTACACACATGGTATGTACAAAAGCCAAAGTGCCTTTCTCCGTTTGAAATTGTTGAAACTGAAAATGACTGGCTTCTGAAGAAAGTTTCTTTTCAAGTTCTGAACATAAATAAGAAGAATCATCACGTGAAAATACTGCACTAGTATATATCACAAATGCCAGCCTTAAAATCGATCACGTTATTTCATTGGCAATTCCATTTTAACAGCGTTCACCATCGGAAAATCCTGTTGTGTGAGAATATTACTTTCCCGAAAATGTAACTTTTATTCCAAGTTGACAAGCTATTAAATTCTTCGTAGTAAACAGTGTTTTGGTGTAGATAAATGGATATTTAACATAGAAATGTTCGCAGAGAAACAAATAAGTTGGACATAATAATATTAATAATAATAAAAATAACAACAACTTCATATTTTTAATCCATACTCATCGCAATTATATTATTTCAAAACGGAGTGCAGTAAAACTCATTAAATGGATTTTTTAGCGACTGAAGTTTTCGTTCCCTTGCTTCACTTCTGTACACTAGATTCAGCTTTTGTCCCTCCCAAATGCCGCGTAGTTTATTCGTTTTTAAACTGTTTTAAATAATTTTGATGATGTTAAATAAATAAATAGTAAATTAAAAACATGTTTTGCCCTTTCAGATGCACTTCGCGAACGAAATATTTTTATGTGAAGAAATCGTTGTCTAAACAGGAGAGGGAATGAAATCTAACGCAGTGTTTTGGGCAGGAATTTTTAAATTAGATGTGGTATTTTTTTACTTAAAAAAGAGCGTTCGTCAACAAGAAAACATCAAATTAGCTGGAATTTGTTTATTTAGTTTATTTCTATAAGAAATTAATGCAGACATATGTTATATTTACGGTATATGTGGATGAAGGCGAGTAGTAAATTTAAGATCCAGAAGTAAAAATTATATAGAAACTTCATATTCTTCATTTTGTATTGTATTACTGGTTTTACGAATATCATGACTCATAAATCTTGCTCTCTTTTGAATATTTTGCTTTTCAGATTAGCCTCTTCTATTATTTTTAGATTTCTAAAGAAAATAAAGCAACAGACTTAGGCCTTAATAAAAAATACTTTGGAAAATTATAAATAGATAATTATTTATGGTTTACCACGTCCTTGCATTTACATAAATGTGAAATTTTTGGACTGCGTATATTTATCATCCGGTCTCACCACATGGGGTGTAGTTTCCGAGTTTCCTAAACTATTCTTACGGTCTTCGGTAGCTCCGTACACCAACTGATATCACAGATTTCCTCTGACCGGGAGGTCCTGGAGTTTGAGTCCCGGCAGTGACAGGATTTTAGACAATAGCATAGCTACACTTCATAGCTAGGTCGAACTGAAGCCGCGGTTTGGAAGAGAATTCAAGCGGCCGGCTGCTGTGATTAGCGGTTTTCCGCGGTTTCTCCAAACAACCCCTGCCTAATGACGGAGAATTAAACCTAACAAACGGGATACACACCACGAGATTTTTCCTTACTTTTCCTTGCCCTAACCTCACTCCTTGCTTACACTCACACGCAGTACACTACTACACATGTCGGGAAATTAGTTGAGAGCTTGTCTCGGCCGGGGCGGTGCCTCGCTGTTGGGAGGTACCTGGTTGGGGAATTCTCCGCAAGCCGACGTGTAGGATTAGCGCGGCATAATCACCATCTCTCACGATAAAAACATACGCTACGCTTACGGAACTAATGATCTTAGCAGCTGACCCACCCGGAGGCGAAAATCTATCAATTGTGTGTGTATGTACTTTGGCGCAATAGCCTCTGACGAAGCTTGGGCCTACCAGCGGCGAATCTATCAATTAATAAATCCATACCTTTCTTGCGATGAGGCGGGCGAGTAAAACACACCGGTCTAATCCCTGGGCAAGGAGGTGACCATCCGATCGCACACAGCGATGTGGCATTTCTACGCACGCGGAATTCTAACGCACGCGCCCCCGCGCGGCCGTACGTCGCCGCGACGGCCGGCGGCGTCGGGGGCGGCACGCACGCGGGCGGGGTGGGCGGGCGAGAGTGGACGTCGGCGGGGGGGGGGGGGGAGCGGGGGCTATCAGAGGCCATCTCCGCCTAAAGAGGCCGCGTGGGCAACGGGGTCGATGAGGCCCAGCACGCGTGCCTGACGCCTGGGGCCCAAACGTCACGCCGCCAGCCACACTCGGGCGCTCGAGGCGCTGTCCCTGCGGATGCGAAGCTGCAGCTTTTGCAGAAAGAGCCTCTCCGCTATTTCAGTGTTTTTTTCCAGGCTCATTTTCACCAACTAATATGTGTTAAAAAATTTGTATTCTCTTGATAATGACGATTACGGCAATAATAATAATAATAATAATAATAATAATAATAATAATAAGCATAACTGCATAATAATAATAATCGCACGATAGCAGCAAACAAACCGGATATAGTCATCCGGGACTTGGTGAACAAATCTTTTTTACTTGTGGATGTTGCTGTACCTTGCGATCAAAACGTCGTTACCAAGGAGGCAGAGAAACGTCTTAAATACAAGAGTTTGGAAATCGAGATCAGCCGAATGTGGGGTGTAAAAGCACAGGTCGTACTGATAGTTATCGGAGCTCTGGGATTTGTTCCGCAAAATTTGTGTAAGAACTTGTCTAAACTCCCAGGTAATCCAAAAGACTGGGAAGTGCAAGAAATAGCTTTATTTGGAACAGCCCACATTTTGCGAAAAGTATTGTAGAGGCACCGACAGTCCCTAGATCTGCTCCTTAGGTAGCTGGTTGCAACCTGGAGTAGATTTTATATTCAGCCGACACAAAACATCTTAAGTCATGATTTAGAGGAATAATAATAATAATAATAATAATAATAATAATAAACAACAACAACAAAAACCTCACACACGTAGACTTGTCTGCGCCAAATGACGAAACTATGATCGATTGCAAATGACAAAATTATGAACAAATGACAACAGATAAACGTTCATTCTATTAATTAATACGATTTTATTAATATTTAGTGTTTATACTACGAACCCGATAAAAATTAGCATGCTATGACACATCTAGAGCCCATGCTTTTCATATAAAGCAAAAATCTAGGTATTGGCTTAGTAAAAAACTCATATTGCTTTTTAAACGACGAACCTGATTTTTTAAATATAAAATTATTAATATTATCTGAAAAATTATAGAATGAACAATTGTACGCCGTAAATTAGTTCATTATTTATTTTATGGTTTACTAGTTCATTGCTGTATCTTTATGGACCTGAAACAAAACACGTAATGGTATATATAATACCTTTGCGGGCCTTTCTGAATCTTTATGCCCTAGGGCCTTTTGAATACTTTATGGCCCGCTCTAATACCAACACAACAGATACAACATTTTTATGAATTCGATTTATTAAAGTTAAGATGCAAGCAAATACAATAAATAAATGGCATAATGCTCAAATAAATAAAATAACTCGTTGTAAACCTTATTTTGCTTAATTGATATGACAATTGCAATTTTGGAATGTACCCGTGAAATTATAATTGCCATCAGTCACTCACATTTCACTGTTACGTATCATCTTTTTACGGACATATTTATATTCATCTCGAGTAGAAGTACTAGTAGTAATAATAAGAAGTATAAGGCACATCGGCTAACATCCTCGAAATGTTATTTTTTGGTGTTATGACATATTCTAAATAACTTTGGGCAATAGAGGCTAATAACCTAAAAGTATCGTTTCATCAGCGCAACTTACACTGTTATTCACACTGGTAACTCTCAAATACACGATAAACAGTTTCATGTATTTCTCGAGATTTTAATGGAAATCACTGACCCTAGTTTTGTTAGCTTTTGCTATAATTTCCGCAGGAACTTCACAATATTCTTTCATTTTGTACGAACAAATCAGTTCAATAACGATTATACAATAGCACGACGTCTAGACTTCGTGGACAATAGTAATTAGATATGCACAGTGTTTTGTTTATCTGACGTCATATTGACAAATGACTATTACAATGCGTCTTTTCACTTTAGACGTAAGAAATATTATAAAATATTTCGAATACTGTTTTTTTTTCAGCAACGAACTAGTAAACCATAAAGTTTTGTATGCACCACGGGCATTACTAGATGTTTTTGCCCCTCAGGCGACTTCCAAACCCTCGGGCCAGAGGCCCTCGGGTTTGGAAGTCGCCCTCGGGGCAAAAACATCTACTTAACGCCCTTGATACATAATAGTACATTATGAAACGATGATGTAATGATGGGTATTAATACACGAAGTGTGAAATTACGATACGAGCGAGGTACGAGCGAGTATCGTAAACTTCACACGAGTGTATTAATACCCATTACATCGAGTTTCATACGCGTACTTTTTCTACGACTTATGGTAAATTTTATAAGTTAAACTTCTCCACTGAAATTATTTCGTGGCAGTCGACATGCAAGATTCAGCCAAGGCCACCTAGCGGACACCCCTCTTCCCTACACCTGCAGCTGGCTTTGTTTTACCAGAGCGCCTGCGATGAACTACAAAAGATGCGGCAATAATATTCCGACGTCACCATTTTCGCATTTTCTCTCATTTATGGAAACGTCAACACCACCAGAAAGAAATACCATTCACTAAATATTTTAAACTAAAGAATTGGACGGTTTTTTTAAGGACAACCACACGGCAGCAGCAAATAACACAAAATGACTTGCTTTCAGATCTTAATGTCACTCAATGTTCTCTGCAATAACTACCACTGCGCTAGTCAAATAGGAACAAAGTGAAATTACGATCCAATTTATTTTAAATATTATTTCACATAAAAATTACTACTAAAAAAGAAATTAAAGTTGAGAAGCATAATATAATATTAAATGCAACTTTAATATACACACTCGAACGAAACATTTACTGCAACGATTCTCAATGATTAATGAAGTGCTAATACTTGGTGTGTAAGCGTCTCTGTGATTGGTCAAGAATCTGTATCATAATGAAAACTGTATCGAAATGGCTATCATTATGCAACTGGTTGCAGCCATTTCAATGACAGCATTATACAACGGGAGTAGAAAAATAACTATTGTGTTGCGATTTACAATCGATCTATCGAAAGTAATCGTTTCGTCGTCTCGTCTCAGACAGCTCGTGAGTGCGAGGTTACAATTAGTGAAGAGAAAACGGAGGGTTTCAAACTGTGAAGATCAATGTGATTTCTGCAGTTATTTTCTTTGTCTTATATCGCGAAATTTGGATAAGTTTCCACTAGTAATGATAATTTGTTTTTTTTACGTTGGTTACATCTTCATGAAGTCATCAAATACATTACAGGCACTGAAAACTGAGGACACTTCTATTCGTCATAGTGATTTCTGATCACTTGTAAATTTGATAGTTTTAACGCAGCCTGACCTCTTCCTGACAAATTTTTTTTTTTTTAGGTTTCCCTAGCCTAATTATCTAACATATTGACAAACAGAATGTGAACACAAACTTTCACTCTTGCTCGGAGTCATGAACATCGATAATAATATTTGTTCACGTTTTAAACGGATAAGTGTATTGTTTGTTGTTGTCTTTCCCGAAAAAATGGACTTAAAATTTGGGTCTTGCTTTTGGTCGTCTCTGTATGTCCTTCCGTGTTAGCATATTTATTCACAAAATCCATTCAATATGGTGTCCTGTTAACGAATCTTAAAAACATACATGAGATAAGTATTCAATTCCAAAGAATAATTTCATACATTACATAATTAAAAGAAATTATCTCTCAGTTGGATATAAAACAATATAAATCCTGATTTTGCTATTTCAAATCTCCTCGTTTCCGAATGCTTATAAGATTAGCTCAAAAAAAGTTGTTCGCAAATGCTCTTCTCTAGGAGCTTTTATTAGCATCACCTCTGCATATTCAAAAGAAAAGACACAGCAGCAAAACCATATACTCCGGCGTCAACATTTCTGATCATTGATTCGTTGAAACTTTCGTTGGCACCTCTCACGTAATACTTCCTGGTCGGTGCCTCGATGTTCGCAAGTCTCGCCCTACAATATCGTGCAAAGTTGTTTGGGAGCCCATCTCAACCCGGGGGCGGCAACGGGGATCGAAGCGGGAGCCCGCAGCTGGAGCGACCGGCAGCACCTGCTCTTTCGCGGCTCGGCTCGGCTCGACTCGGCTGGTGCGGTGCGTCCCTCCGGCACTCATCGTTGCCTCGCCCGCGGAACAGCGAAGGCCTGCTAGGCGCCGACGCGCCCCCGCCCCCGCCCCTTCCTCCTCCCCTTCCCTCCCCCCGAGGGCTCCACCCGCCAACGCGCGGCGCCGCGCAACGTATCCCGAAAGTTAGTAGCGGTGGCGGCGGTAGGGGGATCTAGAAGCGCCGAGGACGGGGGTGGCTCGGCAGGCGCGGGGAGGAAACGAAGGGGGAGGCGAAACGCGGTGGAGCTCCCCTGCTGTCTCCGGGGTACCCTGTCCCCCTCTCCGGCCCCTCCCTCCGCAGCCGGCGGGGAAAGGGAGAAAAGTCCGGCGGCGGCGGCGGCGGCGGCGGCGGCGGCGGCGGCGGCGGCGGCGGCGGCGGCGGCGGCGGCGGCGGCGGCGGTGGCGGAGGCAACGGCGCGCCCCCAGCCGCCCCCGACCCTTACCGCCACCTCGTCAGGGCGGGTGTGGGTTCGTGTGGGTGGCGGCGGCGGCGGCGGCGCGAGCTCAGGATATTGCGAGGGCAGCTCGGCAGGGCGTGGTAGCAGCCAGAGAGGTTGTATAAATGGAACGGGCCGGAGGGGGAGCGAACGGAGAGTACCTCCCCCGCCTCTTCCCGTCCTCGCCCTGCGCCGCCCCGCCCCGCCCAGTCGGGCTTCCCCCGAGCCTCTCTCTTGTCACACAACCTTTTCCCCGGCGCGGCGCCGGGTCCTCCGCCCCCCCCCGCCTCGCTCGTCGTGGCTGCGCCTGTGCCTGCGCCTCGCCCATCTACGGCTCAGCTCCCTCGGGAAGCGCCGCGCGCCTGGCCGCCGCCCCCGACGCCCGCAGCGCACGCACACCGCCTTCTCGATGCCCGCCTCCGCCCCCGCTCCGATTGCACACTCACGATTCTCGCGGTCGCGACGCTTTCTTTGCGCACTTCTTTGCGTTCAGTCGTCGCCGAGCGTGATCTTAAAAGTATACATAATGTAGTTAATATGTTGTAAAACTGAAGTTATGACTGTGAGTTGTGTCAATAAGTAAGAAAACGAGAGTGAACTGGTGAATGAATGGGTAAAAAAATTCAAATTTAAACGATTGGATGT
The DNA here is from genome assembly GCA_031308135.1 of Acheta domesticus. Taxonomy (NCBI): domain Eukaryota; kingdom Metazoa; phylum Arthropoda; class Insecta; order Orthoptera; family Gryllidae; genus Acheta; species Acheta domesticus. Next base: position 84,104,697 of record JAHLJT010004567.1, read on the forward strand.
GGTGTAAATGTATGAATGAGAGTACGAATGCCGTGCGTGACCTGTGTAAATAAGTGAGAATGGAAGAGTAAATTAGGGAGGGTACAGGTAAAATCAAATTTAAACATTTTATTTTTTCCCTAAATTACTCATAAAATAATTAAACAACTTTTAGACCTCCGCAGAGGACCAAATCCCCATCCTGAAAGTAGGCATACAAGTTAGTTTTAAGATTATCTCTGGGTAGGTTACACCTATTCTCCCTCCACTCCCACTCTCACCCCGATCTGCTGCAAGAAGCAAGTAAGGCTGCGGCGCCGGCGCAGATTTATACCCATAAAGTAAATAAATTATAGAGTAAATAAATCCTCAAGGGGACAAAAAGAAAAAAAAATTCTCTGTAATGGAATATTTAAATACAATTGTAAACTTGACAATCTGATGATCTCCCGTGCGTATGGTTCAGAAGCTGAGAATACAATACAAGACCGTAAAATTACAACAATTAATCTATAACAAGTTGTTCTACCGCTAAATTATCAGATTATGCCGCTCCTCCGTTTATTTCCCGCTCGTTAACGAATTATCAGACAATTGATAATTAAATAATGATGACATACGTTCGCGATAATGTTCAGTAGAATAGAATAGAATATTTATTTCGCTACTTAGGATACATGAAATAATTCCGGTGGTAGCGTTTTCTAATCAATTAATCTACATTAATGTGTTGAATATTATTGCTGGAACGAGGTCATGCCCAGAATTAATTTGTTATTAAATACAGTATTTGATTTGACTTCAGATTTTATTGCAACATAACAGAAATAGACTACCGCTAATAAGTGAAACCAGACTAGATCAGGTGGAGACCTCAAAACTCCGTCTAGTATCTGCTTCGTCTTTAATTTTAATTAAGAGGTACATTCACTGAGAGAGAAAAACTCCACGAAACCCTCGCAGTCGAACTTTGAAGCACAGCGTTCAGCGGTCACACACATCAAACCTTTTCATCGTTTACAAGGTGTTTCTTTTTCATAATTGGAAATGCGCGCAGTCGTATGTAGTGTACGTATAAGGTGTTCATTCACAGACCAGCTACTTCGAAACGCGTGTACTTGAATCCCTGTTTATGCACTCCAAGAGAAGTCTTTGGTGAATGGACCTCGCACTGCAAACATCTGTGAGATGTGTTTTAGGGCGTTGCCACACTTTTAGACCTGTTTGTGCACCCACTTCATTAAAGATAAATAATTATACCAGCAAACATAGATTCTCGAGAACAGAAATTGAGCTCTTTACGAGATGAAAAACAAAAAACAAGCGATCGTAAACATATTTAACTGATGACGTGATTTACGCTCTCTCTCTCTTTAACAGCTGTTTCTGTAAGCTGTTTCTGTCAGCTGTTTCTGTACGGATTTACAAACTGTACGATGAACATTTGAACGAATAGCAATTTGTTTTACGTAAAATGACAAATTATTTTAATTACAAATTAAAAGAACTGCACGAAACACATTAATCTCAAAAACAACCTTAAAATGTTAATTCGTTATTATTTGCACGAATTTGCAAAAAATGAATTTGTAAACGTCAAATACGATATTTTCAAGATTGCCAAGACACTACTTAATTTATGGGAAAAGTCGTTTTCGTTACTGTTACTAGTATACTTCGAATATTCACCTAAAACAGAAAAATGAGAAAATCCAAAACAGCTTGTAATGACATGAACTACAATTTGGATAGAAGCATCAGAATTTCTTCTTTTCTCTCTAGTTGAGTATAATATTGTTAGAATGCAAAGGGAAATATTAGAACGCCAGGGATAATAAATAGTGTCAAGGCAGACCTCTGAGACACACCCAGCTGTTTCGCAGAAAGACGCTGTCGGTATTTTGCCGTGGGAGGTGAGAAAGTAAGCAACGTGTCGTGACATACGTCATGCTGCTTATGTATCTACATTATGAGTGCAAGCCGTAAAATACACGTTAGACACGGTATCCGCAATGAATATGAGTACCTAACGGTATCCGATGGGAAATACATATGTTCAATAGAACATTGATTGAACAGAATCTCTATAAGGGTAATATTTCAATCAAAGTTAGATAAAAAGCTTCACTGACGTTTATGTATCAAACATCGGCCAATAATACACGAGAATTATTTTTTCATTCATTTAGTGTGTTATATTGAAGAACATTAGCCGGCCTATATCAAAACGTAAAATTATTTTATGAGTCTTATCATTTAAATTGGAAGATAAGTTTGACTCGAAGGGAATCGAAATAAAAAATAGTAAATAAATAGAAAATAGTGAGTCTCTGATATCACTAGATTAATTTACTTCTGGCAAAATTATTTACAAAGTTTAGATGTAATATTTGTAAAAAAAACGCCAGGCATTCGTTTTAGCTGGAAACAAAAGTAATTATAAGCACTGACGAAAACATATTTTTAACAATAAGTAAATTATTTTATGTCAATAGTGAGGAAAATAATGGTTTGAGACAGGGAGATAATTAACCTTGTTCGAATTTTTATTTATCAAACACTTAATCTCCTATTCAAAACTTGCATCGTGTTTGAGTTACGAAATAAAAGACGAAAAGAGCGCTTCTTTTCTTCACTAGAGCTCGCGGCAGAACAGCAGATTCCCGCCTCGCCGGTCCGGCCGCGCGCGGGTTCGACGCGCCTCGGGGCGGAGGGGAGCCGGGCACGCGCACGCACTCGCGTGTCGGTGCGTGAACGCGTGTTCGCTCGTGTTCGCACCCCGCTCCGCTCGGCTCCGCTCCTCTCCTCTCCGCCGCTCTCCTCACCCCGAGGTGATCCATGTTTTGGCGCAAGCGAGGGTACGCTCACGTAGCTTTTTGTGGTGGAGCCGGAGCTAGCGAGCGAGCGAGTAGGCGGGCGCGGGGGGAGGGAGGGAGGGGGAGGACGGGCGAGCGAGCGCCGAGGCGTCGGCGGGTGAGGGGGTGGCCGAGGGAGCCGGAATATAAAGCCCCTTGAACCGGCCCCAACTCCGAGGGAAGCAGCAAGGCGAGCGCGCCGCGCCGCGCCGCGCCGCGCCGGCGGAGGGCAGAGGACGGGCGGGTCGGCGAGGCGCGGCGCGGCGCGGCGGTCGCTAGGGTGGAGGGAGGATTGTGTGAGGCTGCAGCACCAGCGGTGGCGCTGGCGCTGGCGGTGGCGGAGAGGTGGAGGAGGCGGGAAGGGAGGGGCGGGCCGGGGGAGGCGGCCGGGGCAGAGTTTCCTGATATGAAACAGGGCGGGGGGCGGACGGACTTTCGGAAGTGCGGAGGCGGTAGCCGCTGGACCCTGCACGCAGCTTCTCTTCTCTCTCCCCTGCCCGCCTCCACCGCCGCCGCCGCAACCCTCCGGTCGGGCCGCTGCCGCCGCCGCCGCCGCCGCTACCGCCACCGCAGCAGCAGCGGCGGCGGCGGCAGCGGCATCGGAGCCGAGGAGAGACCCGGCCTCGCCCGCCCGCTCGCGGCCCATGTCAATCCTGGGAGGGCGCACTGCGGAGAGAGGCTGTGGGCCGCGCGGGGGGCGGGGCAGGGGCGGGGGCAGGCGGCGGTGGAGAGAGGCGGCCGCCGGGCGCCGCCGCCGCCGTTGCGAGGGCGCCGTGCCGCGGCCGGACCGCAAGAAACATGTTCGCCCGGGGGCGGCGCGGCGGAGGGAACCGGGCGGCGAGTGGGCGGGGTGGGCAGGCGGGCATCCGAGGGAGCCAGGCCGCCGCCGCCGCTGCAGACGCCCGAAGCGGCAGCGGAAGGGGCGTCGAGGGGAAGGGGGGCAGGCGAGCGAGGGTCCCCTTCGCCTGCGGACATTTGGGAGCCCCGCCCCCGCCGCGCGGCTCCCCCGCGCCGCGCCACGCCGCACCGCGCCGCGCCGGGGGCGCAGCCGGGGCGCAGGCGGCCGGCCAGCGCTCGAGGCCGGGGCGGGGCGGCGCGGGGGAGGGCGGGGCGGCGGCGAGGGGGACCCGCTCCGCGCGGCGTGGGGAGGCGAAGGGGCGCGATAACGGCGGCGACGCGGCGCTGGCGGAGCGCCTGGCACCTGACACGGCGCTGCCGCCCCTGCCGCCCCGCGCGCCGGCCCCCGACGAGGGCGAGCGCCATGGGCGACGCGACGCCGCCGCCACGTCGAGCGCCCGGGCCGCCGCCGCCGCCGCCCCCGCGCTGCGGGCACCCACCCCGCCGATGCCGAGGCCCAACAAAGGCGCCGATATGCCGAGAGGTCGTCGAGTGCCTGGCTGTTTCCTCATCGACCCCGATGAGACAAATGCCCGATTCATAATCCGTCCACGAAAATACAAAAACCTAAGTTGAAGACCATCGTGCAACCTGGCATCGCAGATAGTAATCTGTGTTAAATCACTCTTATTACCAGCTGGTTTTTGAAACTTTCTCATAATTCACGTTGAGGTTCCGTCGCAAGCGCCTACTTCTAGCACCGTGTGAGAAATATCTAGGTATTTATTTTGTGACTAATTCCTGTAATTTTGGAACTTAGTAATCGTTCGTAATCGATGTTACAAGGAATCTTTCTCAGAAACGCATTCACTATCTGTACTCATAATTTCAAGTACTCACTGCATCGTCCACGAGGAAATGTCTTAGTGTTTTGGTCGAGTTTATTATTTATATTAGTATACTGTTAATAGCTTCGTTATTTTACACAATTATTTACAGTTTAATATTTCGTTTCAATAGGAGAATGCAGGAGAACCGTTAATAAAAGCAACTATATCCAAAAGTGTCTTAAAGTGAGTGATCGCTGGTATGAATAAAAATACGTGTGTCATTGAAAACGACGAAAAGAAGAGTGGGCAATTTCGGTCCCTCTTTTATCACTATGAGCGTGACGATCCTACTGTTTAGATCTTATGAGCACACTCATGGGACTTGCTTTTGAACACAGTAACAGGTCTACAAGAATGAAAAACAAAGAATAACGTTGATGAGGAACGGTAACAGAATGAGAGTTTGACTTTTCGGAGGTTCCCACCAACCACTTATCATTTGTTATGTATCCTTCCTTAAGAATCTGTGTAACTGATTAAGCAACTGTGGTTAGTCACTTTGGCGTTCCTTAGTAGATATTTCCCACGTTTATTCAAATTGTCTTTTTCGTTCCGCCAGTCAACACAGACTTGCAAAAAAATCTGCTTATTCAACTTCTTTTAAGTTCTAGTCTTCAGTAGAGGATTAATCACATCATTTTATCTGCTGTAAAAAGTTTTCAAGAAGATTAAAGTTACGAAGTCTGTTGCAGTTTTTCCGGTACATTTCTTAAGATATTGAAGTAACTGTTCGGAAATACAATGAGAAAATACGTAAGAAAGAAAACAAAAGTAGAAAAATGACGGTAGAGAAGAAAGAAGGAAAAGAAAAGAGTAAGCCAAGACCAAGTCAAATATGCAGTGTGTCACTCTTACGACCCTCATGTGCTCATACTTTCCCAGGCGCGGCCAACGCCTGAGGTGCGAAGCGAGGCGGGCGGTAGGGTCCCTCGCCGCAGTGCCCAGTGCGCGCGGGCGGAGACTGTACCGGCGGCCGGCGGGCAACTGGGAGCGACCCCGCCCCCGCGCCCGCGCCCGCGCCCGCCCACACGGCGGAGCGGCCGTCGCCGCCTCCCGCAGGGGCGGGGGGCTGGGCGGGTGGGGCTACAAATCCCTCCGACCCACCCGTCCGGGGCAGGGGCGGTTCGGCCAGCGCCACCCCGGCCCCGCTGCGCCCGGCCTCGCCGCCGCCGCCGCCGCTGCTGTATCGAATTACTGGCAGCAGCGCGCGTGTAGTACATTGTGCGGCGCCCGTCAACGCTGCTGTGAGGGGGTGCGGCGGGCGCGAGGGCGGACGGGCGGTGCTGTGGCGCGGGCTGGGGCTGGGGCGGGGGCGGGGGCGGGGGTGGGGGTGGGGGCCGGTGCGGTGCGACCTCTGTGCGCGCGCCGCCGCTCATATCGAGTGCTGCCGCCCCCGCGCCGCCGCCCCCGGCGCCCAGCCGCGCCGCGCCGCACAGGGCCTCGGCGGCCGGCGCGCCCGGGACGTCACTGTCAATACGGCGGCCGGCCACCCGCCTCGCCTTGCGCCCACAGGTGCCTCCCTCTTCGATCCCCCCCCTGCCTTCCCCTGCGCCGTGCGGCGCCCGCAGCCCTCGCGCGCGCCCTCCGGTCGCCCCGGACCCGATAGTTCGCGAGACTCCGGCCGTTATGGCTCTGCCGCAGTACGCCGCCAGCCGGCCGGGTTCCCGACGCTGCCGCAGGGAAGGGATGGCGGCGACGCGACGAGGCAGAGTATCATGCGCAACGGCAAAACATCGAAAAACGTTCATTGATATTATCGCAGATGGTATTTTTAGGTATTTGAAAAAAAATATCGATATATTTTAATGCTCGGTATTTCTGAAAACATCACCATCAAAAACGGCAATTAATCAGAAAAGATGTGTCAGTATTTTTCGGTAGCGAGGAATGTACAGAATCTACCTTTTTTAGTCTTTTATCAGAATCTTCTTTTTCTTCTGCATATAACTAGTAAGTTTACAAATTTTGTAAATCAGCTTTCCACTTTATGGTGGCTGTTTTGATCGCCATTTTGATAGAGTTCTTGTAATTATTGTTGTGGCAGTTCTTACTCTACTTCATTCGCTTTTTACAGAGAAGTTATGAATTTGTTTCGTCTTTCGTACAGTCTTACGCTTCAAGTGGAAAAGTTTGTTTAAAACGTTCGTAAAACCTTCTGCTATTCGTTGTGAATCCAGAATCCTGCAAAGGTTCTTAATGCAATGTAATAACATTATCAGGTACTTGAATATAATGTTTTTTCCGTAGTGCGCAGTGTCAACTCTGTCATTAAAAATGTGTACCGATTCTCCGACATGAAATACAGATATAAATTTTAAAAAAATAATGTGTAATTTCTAAATCATGACAGCTCGCCACGATCACGTGCACTAAAATATTTGAAATTAAATCAGTCAAACCGTAAGTACTGCAATCATTATTATTTTCTACCGGACACATTAAACTGTTTCACGATACGAGCAATATAACATAAATATACCACTGATACGGTAGTTACAAAAGTTAATAATTTCCTCCATCGTTACCATTTGTATAGTTCATTCGTTAACACATGCAAATACACAACGTTTATGGGACAACTAGCAGTGTTTCACATCGCAATTCCTGTTCTCCAAGACGTCTGCTATGCGGCTGCCTGTGCATTCGCGGTGGCGGTATGGACGGGACAGAGAGGGATGGAGCGGGACGGGTTAGGGTCGCGGGCGTGGCGAGAGGGCCAGGACCAGTAGGACGAATGGGTTGAGCATTTCGAGCGAAGGGTGCGGGTTGGGACGGGACGATCAAGTGCATGGTGAAGTGGCTCGGAATGGGTAGGTGGTTCGGGGGGTTGACGACGTGGCAGGCATGGTGAACGTGGTGGGTGTGGCGGGCGTGGTGGGCGTGGCGGGTGTACCGGCAGAACAGACGGGGAGGGCGGGGCGAGATGGGCGTGCGGAACAGGCAAGGTGGGAGGGGCGGATGGAGCAAGCGGGATGAGCGGGGCGGGTGGGGGAGCGGGGTGGGTGGGGGAGCGGGGCGGGTGGGGCGAGCGGGGCGGGTGGGGCGAGCGGGCGGGTGGGGCGAGCGGGGCGGGTGGGGCGAGCGGGGCGGTGGGGCGGGTGGGGCGAGCGGGGCGGGTGGAGTGAGGTGAGCGGGGCGGTTGGGGGAGCGGGGCGGGTGGGGTGAGCGGGGTGGATGGGCATGAAGTGGGTGGGGCAGATGTGGCGAGCTGGGCAGGAGGGGCAGAAAGGGCGGGTGGGACGGGCGAGGCGGGCGGGGCGTTCTGAGCGGAAGGAGCAGGTCGGGAGCGGAGCGGGGTGGGGCGGGGCGGGGCGGGGAGGGGAGGGGCGTTGTCGGAACGGAGGGCCAGCGCCGCCGCCGCCGCCGGACGCCAACGAGTCCAAGTGGGGCAGCGCCCATCGCATATGCATGGTCGCCCCAGGGCCCCACGTGCGAGGAACGCGCGCCGCCCGCCATGCCGCTCCCCTATGTCAACCTCACGCGGCCCGCACTGCAAGACGCTCCTGCCGCCGATGGACACGCCCTGGGGTTCACACGCGTTCTCCGTGATGAAATGTAAAGTATATTAGAGGGTAACATGGGGTGTAAGTTCGCTAATCAGGAGAAAACGAGTTACTGATTGAATGAGAGAGATTATATTCCTATTTATACTCTCACCGATTACAATCCATGACAGGGTAGCAAAAATATCCTAAATCATCAATGATTGGGGATGACCATGTGCAAATGCCTAATCAGCCCATTGCCCGGTCGAAACGCAGGTCACCGAGGGATACGTGCTGATGGAAAGATATTGCGAGGCCCATGGTGCGTTGTTTAAGATTCTGTTTCAGTATCCGTCTGGAGTTGGAGGGAGAGTGCACGGAAAGGGATCGGCAGACCAGGCGGCCTCTAGAATTCTTATTCTGGTGACGCCTTTGTAGACCCAATTAATTAGCGAGAATATTGTGAGAATATTTGCAATCTTGAACCAAAATCTACTTTATTAATAGCATACATTAACGGGCAAAAGAATCACTAGGTGGAATGCGGGAGCTTCAGAAAAACTACGAAGATCGAAAAAGATGTGGATAAATGGAGTTATAAGAGACCTTCCGATAACGGGAATTAGGGGACATATGACAGGAAATGATAGTTTATGAGTATTGAAACATTGAGTTGGCCAAAGCCTCATCTTGAGTTGCCGGGCCAAAAAAGTGTTTCATGTTGGAAAAGCACGTAGGAATTCTATTATTGCCCGGAGGGAGAATATCACAACCGAAACATTTAGTTCATGATGATTCCCAGTTACTTGTTAGTAATGAAAACCAGAGTTTTAATCTGTTATATACATCACCATATATCCAACCTTTGTTTCCAACCTTTATTACATCACCATATATCAATACATAGAACATAACTACGACTGATTATTCAGAATCGCTCTTCTTTAATAATTTTATTTTTTATAAAATTATCTTTGGGTAATTCCAGATCTTGTTCTATGTTACTTGTTCTTTCTCCTTCCAAGCAAATGCGCTCAATGGATCGTATTACGTCACAGGAACAGTCAAAGACAACTTGTGGCACGTGATGTGGCGATGATGGAGCGGGTTGTTGGTTGCCGGGCGGATGCATCGCGATGCTGTGACGAGGAGCGACAGCCTAGTCACGACAGCTGAGCCTACGCGTGTGCTCGCGCGCCGCGTCACGCTACAAGTGGACACGACACCATCGAACACACACGACAGCGTCTACACGCGCGATGATATCCTCGGACAGAGCGATTCATGAGGATAGCGCATTGCAAGATTTTACGAAGTTGTCAATGAATAGAGAGGAGAGACCGTGAACATCAAGCGGCCTCGTAATCTTTTTCATAATCTGACTTGTCTGGATTCTAGAGTTTGGCTGCTCCGATTCGTCGTTTCCAGTGTTCCCACGGACCGATTGTAGGCGAATGCTGGAGCAGTACTTTTATACAATGGTTAGGAACCGTACACGATACTTCCTTCGCCACACGCCCCTGTTTCCGTCGCTACAGTTTAACTGTTTCCCCAACCGCTAAAAGCACATCCCCATTGATGCAAAAAATCTCTGACTGGGATGCAGCTACAAACTCCGAGACACCGCCGCGAGATTATTTATGTTCCGAGGCAGGTTCCTAAAAGAAACAAAATATTTTTTTACAAAAAAGTGAACAAATTACTTTACAACGTACCCTTACGTGTTCGTAATCTTCAAAAACTGCAAGCTCTATGTAACAATTCTAGAAACATATTTATTCTTGGTGTATTATAAGCATTTTATGAAATAAACCATAACTATTAATCAACACAGTTGAAGAATTACGGATTAGCACATAAACAATTGAGACTTCAGTACTCAACAACTGACGCCTTTCTGATACGTTAGCATTTATGCAGAAACATATTTTTGTTTGAACAAAAATTATGTATTTTCAGCGTAAGATAGTTACTCATTACTTCAAAATTTGGAAAATAAAGCATCCAAACAATTGGCTGGCTTGGATCTCCAACGGTAAACAACTTCAGTTGTAAGAATACCAAAAAAGCAACAAATAAAAAAACATCAAATCATTATCACATACCAAACATTTATAATTTCTAACTATAAAGTCTTCAGAATATGTTTGTCGATCAAAGTCATGACCAACAGAATTGAGTTACCTTTGAGACAGAGCAACGTGGGCAGGAATGTAGCCTGAACTCTCAATGTCGCATCTGAATCTCGGGCTGTGGCCTTGATTGCGAGAGTAATATGAGGCTTGGTAGGCGAGGAATTCCAAGGTAGAACCCACTTAGAGGCAGCGGGGAGTCGAAAATCTCATGCTAAGGAGGAACGCCTCGCGGGAAACAATAGAATGGAAGCGTCAAAGCGAAAACTTGATATTCGTCATAAATGAGCGCAGTACGGCCCTGCCATACCGGTTTTAGACCACACAATTCGTCTGATACGTGACAATACAATTACAATTCTACACGGAGTAAACTATAATATCTTTTATAACCGTATAAAACTGTTTGCAAATCTGAACTATAGAAAAGGAAGCTTGACTTCAGGTTCAACTTTTTCGCTCTATTGTATTCATTCATCGCATTTACATTCTTCCCTTCTTTTGTATTACATTTCTCTTTCTTATTGTCAGCATACACGAGGGAAAGACACGTGTTGTTGACCGGTTTGTGTGGGGATACTCAACACCGTCATTCACCTGCACGCGATGTATATGTTCAGAAAAGATGAAAGGATGAGTTGTGTCTTCCCAAAGACTCTGTAATAAAACGTTTTCTACACGTACCAAAATACAACAAATACTCATTTCAGGCATTGCGATCCTAATTCGATGATTTAACTGTTGAGACGTTGAGCAATTAACGTACCGTCATAGGTTTTACAGAGTGTAATGGTTTGGCTGATCCTAGAGAACTTCCTAGATCCGGGCGACGCGTGTTGAACTTTTGGAGTCGGAAGAGTTCCGGAGGGCGGAGCAGGGACGGCTAGGCGAGCGGACAGGCTCGGGAGTTAAAAACAAGGGGGGGAAATTAGATGTTTAGCGCTGTGGCGTGAGCGGAGGCAGGGTGGGGCGGGGAGTAAGGAGGGGGCGGGACGGAAGCGGGGACGGTTCTCCAGCGGCAGAGGAGGAAGGTCGGGTATCGACCAAGGAGAGGCGCGCGGAACAAAAACACGGCCGTCGAGACGGACTGCGGGAGGGCGCACGGGCGGCGAGGCCAGGGGGCGAGGGTGCGGGGCGGGGAGGGAGAAAAGGAGGGGCGGGAGAGCGCGAGGGCGCGTTGGAAGAGGCGGTGAGTAGGCGGGGAGGGGGGAAGCGGGGGTGAATCGTTGAGGGAGACGAGAACCGAGCATCTCGTGAGAGAGGCAGCGGGAGGCGATGGGTTGGGAGTGTGCAGAGGCGCGTTTGGAAGAGGCGCTGACTACGACGAGAGTGGTGGGCGGTGGTTAGTCGGGGTCGGGGGCGAGAGGAGGACGTTGGATCGGGAGTGCGTGGGGCGCATCGGGCGGGATGGTGTCTGCGCCGGGAGGGGGGGGCGAGACGGGTGCGGAGGGGGCGGTGGGCGGGGCGGAAAAATGACGCGGCGCATCGCCCGCCCTCGCCGGGCCCTCGCGGGCCGCCCGCCCCCGCGTCACCGCCCCGGCGAGGGGTGCGCCCTCGAAGCCAACGCCGCCGCCGCGATGGCCGACGTCGCCGGGCGGCGCTCCCGGCGTGAGGCGGCAGAGCTGCCACTGTGTATTGGGCCCCGTGCTCCAATAGGGGCTCTACTATCGACTCAGGGTTGGGGCGGAGGAAACCGAGGACGGTGACCAGAAACATCTTATCAACAATATAGGTTCTGGGGAAGACGGACACTACTACTGTATTGTAATGAAATGAAAATACGAAAATTCAATAAATTTATCTCACCGATTTATTTCGTAAATATTGAGGTACACATTAATATATTCTAAAAAATATGGAATAAAATATACTATAATAATAATAATAACAATAATAATAAAAGTAATCTTGATATCACTCCACGAATAGTGAAATACGTAGCGTTTATCCATGAAGTGTCCATGCCAAATCGATCAATCATCCTGGGGGTATTCTTGGCTGTTTGGAGAATGTAAGTGTCGATTTTTGATTAATTACCTTTTTTTACTACACCATAACCAGACTAGAAAAGTATTTAAACATTTTCAGAAGCATTATTTTGGTAAAACTAAATTCTTAGTTTTTTATTGTTCCACGAATCCGCTGTTAAAATAACTTACGTGATAGTAATAATACATTGAATATATTACAAAATACAACATAAGAAACTACAACATAGTGACTGCTCTAATCCATCATAGAGATGATCCGCCATTTTGCCTCTCTTCCTTCTTCCTTTTGTGAAGGTGCGGGATTCCGTGTGCGAGCCGGGTGAGCAGGGCGGGGCGGCGGGCACCGGGCGGGCGCGCAACGGGGGAGTGATGGGCAGCGGGCAGCGGATGGGTCCGTCCGCGCCCGTCGTGGAGCGGCTGGCGCCGCCAGGGAGACCTTTTTCGTGCGGCGACCGCAGCGAGCGCTCCGGACGGCGGCGGAGGCGGCGGCGGGGAGCATCAATGTCACGTCCAGCCGAGCGGAAACGGACGACCCCGAATCGGAGGGGTTTTTTGCGGTGCCTTGCCGTCTAATGCTGCCCTCCATATGGTATGCTCCGTACGCGACGATACTGGCCTGTTTGAGTACTTCCCTCAGTGTTTGGTACGATATAACTCGAAAGAATATTATTGAAAAAGAGCTGTTTGGGAATTATACTCTTTACTTCTGTGTTTTGATATCCAATCTTTTAGTTTACTACATTTAACAAAGTGTATTAATAAACCTAGCTCGACAAAAATATTTGAAGGGTTCCACTCTAGATAGCCCTATGCCATCTTTTCGACAAGAATTCAATCAATTTCTGCATTACGTGTGAATATAATGGAACAAGATTTACAAACTACGTTTTACGATGGAGATATTTCTTCTTGACAGTGTGACGAGGTATGTGAAAATGATACCTTTTATTCTCATTTCTCAGAATGAATTCGATGTTGCAAAGACAGGATTGTCTAGAGCCAAGTCCTTCAATTTACGTTCACAAATGTCCCAAAGTGAAAAAATGCCACTTGTATTTTGAATGTAAATAATGTTAGTTAATTTGTGTGTATATTCAAGTGCACAAAATTTCACATTACATCAAGCATTTCATATCAAATCTAACCAAATTATGAAAATCACTTAAAGACAGATTTCAGGCAGTCACATTGTGACTTTCAGTTCCTGCATTAGTTATAAAATATATTTTAAAATATTTCATAACTCAATAAAATGCTTAGTAATCGTAATAACTCGAAAGACCTAAGAACATCGCGAGTGAAATCTTTTGATTTGTCTTCTATAAGTATTCAAGTATATAAGTATTCAAGTAAATACTTTTTCTCTCGAGTAATTATATATTTTTAAGAAAATCTTCATTTTAATTATTCTTTAATATACCGAAAGATATTTCTTTCCAATCTGCCTCACATTCGAAAAGTCACATTTACTCTTTCAACTAATTAGGTATTATCATCATCAGAATTTTATTTCGTGGAAATGGACTTCCATCAGAGAACTTTCTACCTGCGCCATTGGCTTGTGTGACTTTCAGTCCAACCGCCAACGCAAGACGCACGTCGAATCCAATCAATGAGTCTAATCCGCTCTCCGACGCACTTTTGCCCTCCGCGTTACGCCAGATAGTAGTACTACGCACACACGCGCGATCGTATTTGTCGAAGGCGGCAATCAAGCGAGTTGCAAAACGCACGCCCTTCAGACTCGACGCATGCGCGCCGCGCCGCGCCGCTTCTAAAGCGCCCGCTGAAACCGATGCATTTGGGGATTCGTCACGCTTCGACATGGGGCAAACACCGGGCGTGTGCACAAGCGCCGCCGCCGCCGCCGCCAGCAGCACTGTCGCCGCCGCTGCCGGATTGTGCGCGCAAAGAGGGCATCGCGGGAAACGAGCTGCCGCGCGCGATCGCTGCGCTGCAGGGGTCGCGGGCGGCGGGAGGTACAGTGGCCGCGCACGCCACTCTACCTGAACACCTGCACTTCTCGTTTACTTTGTTATTACGTTATTTAATTATTCACTAAATCAATAACGTTATGGGTTACTATTTTTTCAAAGGAGTGTAACATCCATTCTTGTGTAGACGACATATATAGATCCGATAAGTGGCATATGTGAACCCGATACGATATATAGACTCGTTATATATGGTAGTGTATACCATCAACGTATGCGTGTATGTGAGTGTGCATGGGGAGAGGAAGTGACAAGGATGAGCAAGGAAAGATCGCACGCCGTCTGTTGCCCGGTTGTTTGGGTACTACTCGTACTTCGGGATGGGCCTAGTACTGAAAAGAGAAACCACGGAAAACTATACCAATCAGAGCAGTCGGCAGCTCCAACTCTTCCCCCACACACAGCGGCTGAATTCGACCTAGCTAGCGGGATTTTGGTTAATGAATTTGTTCACATGCTCCAGTAACATCTTAGGCAAAGGCCATTTTATTTCTATTATAATACTAAATAATTAACGCGGAGATGCATAATTCTCGTTTTTACATATTTAACGTCAATAAAATATTTTAAGCGAAACAAAAAGAATTTTCTTCCCCAAGCATGAAAGAAATGATGACTTTGATTTCCATAATTAAGCTAACAAGAAACGATTGGAATATCAATTTATGAGAAAGGCAATTTATTTTTTCGACATTAAATGTACCATCAGCACGATTTAAATTGATAAAATAGTTTTTCTTGAATCCTAGTTCTATAATTTTCAAAAGTTTAAAACAATAATTTTAGGAGACATGACCAATAGGCAAAATTGTGCTTTTCCTGTATTGCAAAAAAACAGAAAAATGACCATAAGCTTCTTTGAATGCTGTACATATTATGGAAAGTGCGGAATGCTTAAGACTTAAATCATTTGTAGCATGTTTTCACATACGTGTCATTAAACTAATATTGTCATTTTGACTTATGAATATTTTATACTCATTTACAAACCGAATAAAACTGAATAAAATAACCTAAAATGTATATTACGAATTACTAAATACAAGCAACGAAAACTATGTAAACACAAAAAATGTTCAGTCCACAATCAGGAGTCGCTTAAATGTTCACCTAAATATTAAAAAATCAGGGGCAGAGAACGTAAATTTGACCCTGAGAGAATGATCCGCGCGAGTTTACCGCTGCCCCAGCGGTCACCACTATCAATAATTAATGGCCTTTAATTATTAAGGAATAAGGTAAATACCGATCATGGCAGCAACGGGGTTAATGTACATAGTGCGCAAGGGGAAGCTGATGAAATGAAAATTCCACATGCCTCGCTAACGAAGAGGCCTTTTCGTTCACCCCTACTCGCATTTCCGAACAAAACCCTAGCGCGCCAATATCACTCCAGCACATGTACGTTCTGTGTGATGTCTCTGGCAGACGCAAAATATTGAGAGAATATGCAATTTTACATGATTTTTCAGTTTCACATGACTTTTAAAACACTAAATTTTTCTTCTTTCATTTTTGCAAGTACACACTACATATTACAACGATAATATATATTTTTCATTTTTATGTTTATATTAACAATAGAATCCACAAAACGTAATTTTCTGTTGGTTCCGACGTGTGTCGATATACTATCATCGACGTCCGTATAGTCCTTATTCACTGAAAGTTTTATATTCGAAGCATCATTCCAGAGAAATATTTCACATAATATATTAACTTATTGTTTAAGATTCACAAACAAAAATACTTTCTGATTTTTAAGATCTATTAGCTGTTCTAAGGCACATTTTTTCCATAGATTCCATAAAAATGGAAGAAGTAAAGTATCTTCATAGAGATGAATTCAGGGATATTTCTCCTTCGTGTTGAGGGTAATTTATGCTTTATTATTATTTTGCAATATATGACTAACTCAAAGAAAATATTACGAGAGAATTGTTGTAGACGTGGTCACTGCACTCTTGAAACTATACTCCTCTGAAATACATCCTGAAACTTCCCTGCATCGGCCTCTGATAAAGGAGTTGCCTACATTACCAGCGAATGCTTGTTGAGAACGCGGTGGGTCGCGGAGCGTTCAGCGGGCAGACCCACTGGGCGTCGGGCGGCCGGGCGGTGTGGGGGGCGGGGCCGGTGGGCGGTGGGCGGTGGGCGCGGGCGCCTCCGCGCGGCCAAATGCAATTAGGGAGCGCGCCGTGTTTGGGCGTGCGCCGCAAGATCAACACAGGTGCGGTAAAATATTCTCTGTGGCGGCGGTAGCAGGCTGCGCGAGACCGCGGCGGCGGCGGCGGCGGCGGGCGCTGGGCGCTGGGCGCGGGCGCACGGGCGCGCTGGGCGCGTGGCGGCGGGCGCCGTGGGTTCGGCGCGGGCGCAGGACGACTGGGAGCAGGGATGTCGTCGGGGAGAGGATGCGACACAGACTTCATACGGGAAACATAGCTGGGTAGATGCTTGATGGGTGCGAGTTGGGTTTGCGTCGAAATCGGTTTGAGATGGGACCGTGTAATGGTGGGATCGCGTAATGGTAACGCGTGGTGGGATCGTTCGCGAATGCGTTCGGGACCGGGTCTGGAACGGGTTCGAGAGCGGGCTGGCAGCGGATGGGGAACGGGTGGCGAGCGGGGCGAGATGTTCGGGAATGAGTCGAGGGCGAATGAAGCGTGTGCGGGGCCCTGTGTGGCGATACGGCGTTCCGGCTGAGTCCTCCCTCTCCCCATCAACTCGCGACACCTGATTCAGATCAGGTCGGGTCGGGAATATGCGGGAGGCGGACGCTTCTCCGAGAGGGGATGTGGTAGAACGCGGCCCTTCTGTACGAGAGGCACACTGCACGGAACGAATACGCACAGCACTGCCAACCGAATGCGAGCTCTTTTCTGCCTTTGATGCGAGCGCTCTTCACGTCCTAACTCCAAGGTTTGAATGAATGAATGAATGAATAATCTACAAGACGACCTCCATAATATCGTCCTCACAAATTGATGATGCCATCTTCTTCGAGACACTGAGTTATATTTGTCTCATTCAATATCTACGTTACTCAGAAGAAGATGTCAAATTTATTCCAATTTGATTCCGAGAAAATACGATGATTAAATAATTCGAGAAGTACTGAAGATCAGTACCGAAATTCCGATAAGTGTGTGTACAAATGCCTTTCAATTCCAAGCAAAAGAATTGCAATGTGAAGTGTAATGGTAATCACAGTAATTCTGCAATTATGCACCCTACTCTTTCACTAATGCAATGATTGGTTATACAAACCCTTGAAGTCACTATTGAGATTATTGACATATTCAGATGTGAAAGGCCACTGAAGTCCACAGAAACATTTGAATTTCACGTCTACCAACGGATACCCTTCAGCTGCGAGAAAAGATTGATACCTTTTTTAAGAGTAAGAAACTGCTCCATGACGTAGCAAACAAGAATTACATTCCGAGAGAATATCTTTAAAAAGGTTAAAAAACCGAGAAAGAAGATGGTGACCGTAAAAGAAGAAAATCCTAGCAGAGGAAAATCAACTTCAATTCTTCGTATCCGACCACAATCAGATGAATTTCACGAGTTTACAGAGAATCCGCAGGTGTTTTGAGCTGCTCTTTCGAAGGTCGCAACGGTACCGTCACGGCATGTAGATCGAGTGACCGTGTCACTGACCCCAACATAACTTGCGAACGACCGGCGCCTCTGTCCAACCTTGTTACGACCGCACTCTCACAGCAGGGCAGAAGCTATCTGTTCCGATTTATCCGAAGCACAGATAAATGTCGCGCCATTTTATAACTGAACCGCTGGTCCAATAGCAGATAGGGATTTTCATGCATTAAGACAGATCTAGTGAGTCCGCGTGCGTTCATAACAATTTGCAAAACAACACCAACAGTTTTATCTCAAACAGCCGCTGAGTCTACTGTATCATTAATACTTGAATTGCTTAGATAAACTAGGACTACTATGTGCTAGTAGTCTACGGGAGTACAATACGTGCAAGATAAAATTAATCAACTTTAGTGTGTACTTCGTTTTAAATATTTGGAGGTTATAGTTAAAATTATTTACGGGAATGTCACATATATGATAACATGTCAACTACCGTCCCGAAAAAATTAAAGATTATTAAGTAATATATTAGTATGTGTATTATCATGTGTAGTAGATCGTACTTTTTGGTGAATAGATGAAAAATTAATAATGATTAATAATTTTTTTTAAAAAGACATAAATTTAAGCAATGAAATGTATACAATTAAGTTCACACATTCAGAAATATTAACAAAAGAAAAATTATAATTTCTAGTATCTTTAAAATCCGCATCTCAATCCTTGTGTATCTCTTTCCAAATGCAAACAAAAAAATTACCACATTGTTGTTTCTACCTATTTCATAATCCAAGAGTTATTGCAATTATAATATATTGCGAAAATCGTTGTGTTTTCCAATTTGTGTTCGTGTCTTTTAACTTTTTCATGTACCCGATAATAACTAAATATGCAGTATCACTTTGATTTCACCATATGAGAATATCAGATGATTTTCGACTTACAAACCTACTACTTGATCGTCAAACAGATCACAAGTGCGCAGCACGGTGTAACATCGCCACGAGCCTTCGTTGGCCATTGCCCAGTCGTTACTGGCCCCGCGATTACGCAAATTTCCCTCTGTTTACGTTCTAACCCGAAGGAACTGTCAACATGCAAATGGAGGCGGGATGGCCGATGCAAAACACCGCGGTGCCCGAGGGGAGGAAGGGAGGTCCCTTAGGACCTGACTCCAACATCGCAGGAGGGCAGCACTGCTCCGCCCTCCCTTCCTTCGACCTGGAGCGGTGGGCTACTCCTTCCTTCGCTCGCAGAGGCAAAGACGCTCTACAAGAGATGAATTACTTGTATTCCGTTAACCACAGGAATTTGATTATTTTATAGATGCTCGATGCATCTAAGTCTGTGTCTAAGTATTGCATGTCTGCATCTAAGTATTAAAAGTCTGTGGGGTTGGAAGCAAACCAACGTTTGGTCGATCTTTTTCATTTCACTTTACAAGACGTACAAGATGCAGTTTACGACGATTATGGTGCCGTGTGCAACCCATTATCAAATGATTCTTCAGAAACAAATGTTCCAAAGCACACTGTCACAATACTGAATACGGACAAGTAGATATAAGTCTCTCTACTTTCGTAAGAGTTGCAACTACGAGTTTTCAGTTTGCACTTCTTACTATTCTTTTTGGTATATCGAATTCACCTCTTCTGTCTTTTTTAACACTCTCTAATAGAAAGATGAACTATATAGAAATTGATTGGGAATTGCATGTTCAACGTTTCATTAAAAGAAATGCTAATAAAATGACAATAATGAAAACAAGTGTTTTCTTGGAGAATTTTGTATCAAATCTCGAACGGAAATTGACAGAATAAATACGCTGACATGAAGATATTAAAGAGACAAAGAAAAGAAACACGGACCCACAAAACATGGATTCAGGCTACACCATGTGTTACAGGATTTTTTCTAAATTTAGCAACTGGATTCATCCACTTTTTCGTTATCAGGGCCCTGTAATAAGTGTTTTTCTGCCAAAAATTCGCCTGTTTTCTCGCACAGCATTACATAACTTCCTCGAAACCGCGTAAGCAGCGAGAAAGTAAATAGGAATGAAACTCACACGATGACACAATTGTTCAGTGATACTTTGTAATTGGCTTATGTCCATATGGTATTACTACGAGTATAATATTATAGTATTCATTGCCATTACTATATTTTCGGCAAGACAAACATCAATTTGATCGACGAGTAAGATTTTTCCTATTAAAATAATTGAAAGTGTAACTTACATAATCTTAAACACCTATACTATCGACAAATTTATTTAGTACAGTATCATAAAAGTATTCGCAGCATGTGGTGCGTCCAAAGCAGCTGAGGGCAGCAGGTGAAGAAAAAGGCGCAGGAGGCCGAATGCTGCGGTCGGCGCGCGCAGGGGCTGCGGCGGGCGCGCCACAAAGCCGGCACGCAGGGCACGCCCCGCGCGGCCGTCTCAAGGCGGGAATGTCTTGTGAGACGCTCCTTGGCCGCTCCGCCCGCGCGCCCTAGCACTGACCGCGCGCGCCCATAGCTGCGGCCAAGGAGGGCCGGGCGCCTGGGGGCCACGACGACGGCGACGGAGGCGTCTGGGAGCTGGGCGGAGGCCCATTGCGGGAGAGGCAGAGGCGGGGGTGGCGGGGAAAGAACGTGAGTTGAGGCGAGAGTTGGAAGCGAGGAAGTCTCTGAAGGCGAGGGCGGGGTTGGAGGTGAGAGAGGAGTGAGAGGCGAGGGCGGAGTTGGAGGAAAGGGCGGGGTGGAGGAAAGGGCTGGGTTAGAGGAAAGGGCAGGGTTGGAGGAAAGGGCGAGTTTGGAGACGAGAGCGATGTGTGTGGCGAGGGCAGAGTTGGAGGAAAGAGCGGGGATGGAGGCAAGGAAGGGTTTGCAGGCTAAGGCAGGGATGGCAGCGAGGGAGGAATTGGAGGGGAAGGCGGGGTCCCGAGGGCTGGGCGGTGCGGTGACGAGGCGGGAGCCCAGGAGAAAGACCCGCGGGGCGGGGTGAAGGCGAGTAAGGGACGGAGGCGAGGGCGTGGTGAGCACGGAGCGAGTGCTCGGCGGCGGTGACGAGGACGAGGTGGACACGAGGGTGCGGTCGGGGGGGGGGGGTAGAGGCGGTGGCGTCCTGCGACAACAGCGCCGCAGACGCTCCTCCCCAGGCGCGGCCGGCGGCGCCTAAGAGGCTGCAAGATTTCGCCGGCGGCGGCGGCGCCCCAGCCGCCCACGCCGCGCCCGAAGGCGCCGGAGGGGCGTGGCACAAGAGGGAGGCGGCGCGCGGCAGATGCCTCGCCGGCGAGCGCTTGCCAGCTGCAGCGCTCTCACAATGCGCTTATGGGCAAATGAAGATTTCGACGCAATATTAGGGCAATGTACGCCACACATGCAAGAACTTTTGCGACACGACGCGTTAGAAACTTGCGGAGAGAACAATTAGGTATGTAGAAATGTGGTTTCTTATTTAAATTTTTTTCTCTCTCTTCTCTCTCTCTCTCTCTCTCTCTCTATATATATATATATATATATATATATATATATATATATATATATAGCACTGACCGCGCGCGCCCATAGCTGCGGCCAAGGAGGGCCGGGCGCCTGGGGGCCACGACGACGGCGATGGACATATATATATATATATATATATATATATATATATATATATTGCATTTCTGTATTCTTGGGATCATTTCGAATGTGCAGACCGACGGCCATGTTGATTCACTTTTGTCCGAGTGTTTTGTTCTCTTTTGTAGTATTCAGTTGTTTGATATGGCCATGACCTCTTTTTCAGTACGTGTACAGCAAATAATGTGTTTACCGTCATTAAATACTGAAGGGGAATACTAGTTTCCATGCACGGCACGAGCGTTGAAAAAGATATTTCTTACACTTTCTTTCGAATAAAAGCACAGCATACCTATTGAGATATCAACAATTTTATGACTGCAATGCGTTTATCTCGATTAAGTAAATATTTTATAAAACAATAAGAAGCCAATTCGAAATAATTTTAATAATAGAAGAGAACTCTCTCTTCATCCACTAGTATTCCAAGAAGTATGCCCGAGGTTCTAGAGAAGCCTGCAATTTGGCGCTCCTAGGCAATCTCGCGCTCTCCGAGAAAGCAGGAGCGATTACATCCGGCGTCAGTCGAGAACTCCGCGTGAGTTTCTGAGGCGCAAACAGCGCCGCGCGGAGTCACATCGCGCAGCGTGGCGTCGCGGCGGCAGCGGCAGCGCGGGCGCCGTCGGGGGCGCGGCGCGGCGCGGCGCGCAGAGGCGGCCGGAAGCACGACGCGCCTCGACGCCCCCGGCGCCTCGGAGCCCTCGCCGCAGCGCAGGAGCCAATCCGCCTGCGAACGCCCACCCGCCCCCAGCTCATCCATCTCCCGCCCTCATACCACTTGCCACCCACAAACCTTAGCTCTCCACTGCACGCCCCTCTGCACGACCTCCCGCCCGCCAGCCCATCCTCTGCCCACACTTCGCCCGACCAGCCGACCGCCGGCCACAGCACTTCCTACGCTCTCCTCGTTCACTCGCGTACCGCCCACTCACCGGCTGCCGTAGACCCACCTACCACAGCTCGCCACTGCCCGCTCGCACCGGCAGGCATTTCTCGCTCGCCACACTGTTCCTCTAACTCGCGCCCACTCGCCAACGCCCAGCACTTCACGCACCCCTCTCGCAAGAGCCTGCCTGCCTACCTTTTCTTCCATCCGCCACCCTCCGCCTGTCCAACCTCTGCCCAAACTTCCCCTGCCTGCCCATCCATGTCCCCGCCCACCAACCACTCGCACATATCTACCTCACCCGCCCAACAGAAAGCCTCCCCTCCCATTTAGCTCCCTCCCACCGCGCACCGTTCGCCACCGCCCGTATCATCCATTGCTCCTCCGCCATCTCGAACTGTAGCCCGTCCGCCTGCCACGCCCTCCCAGCCGGCAGTGGTTGCAGAGGCGGGGGCGAGGGGGCGGGAGCGCCGGCGCTTGCTCAAGCGCCCGCGCGCGCCCGCGGGTCAACGAACGCGCGTCCGAGGAGGCGCCCGCGCTAGGAGGACGGCCGGCGGAGCGCGCGCCGCGGAGGGCGCGAAAGGGAATGCGAGATGAGGCGACTGGGCGAGGTGGACGGCGACGGCGGGACGAACGGCGGAAATTAAACAACCAGGAAAAAGAATACGTTATAGAATGGGTAAGTGAAAACAACGGGCACCAAGGAGTAACAGGCTGGAAAGGGACACACGCTTGAAAATGCATTAAATAAAATGGTAGCACGTTTCGATAGAGATACTGCGTACTAAGGCCCGAAGAGTAGGGGGCCGAGGAATGAAGCACGGACCAAGAAGTTGCTAAAAAGGCGTACAAGAAGGCGAGGAACAGCGAGAAAAGGCGAACAGAGGCGAGAAAGGCAAAGACTACCAGAACCTGTCCAACATAATCAGACGAACAATGAAGGGGACGAAATAATAACGAAATGTGAAATACAGGTCTATCAGAAATTCGACTTATCCCGAAAAAGATGAACATCCCAGCCGAAAGAAATTCAGCACGAAAAATGAGAAGAAGAGCCGAAAGACGAAAAAGAGTTAAGTTTAAAGAAGTGAGGGGAATTCCGTAGAGAAGGCAGGCGACGAGGGAAGTAAAGGCAAGGAAAGAACGTGAGCTGAAGCGCGAGCGGCTGGGCGGCGCCTGCGGCAAAGGCGCGGCGGCGGCGTGGGGCCTCTGGCAAAGGCGGTGGGGGCGTCGGCGTAGGCGCCGAAGCGGAGACCCAGGCGCGGCGGAGGCAGCACGCGTTTCGTCAGCTGCAGCAGGCGGCGGCGGCGTCTGCACGCGCACCCGCCCACCTCCCTCCCCTCCCCCCGCCACGACCCCACCGCCCGCCCCCGATGACGTCACCGGCGCGCGATCGCCGCAGCCTAATTTTTGCTCCTGAGGCGAGGCCGCTCCCGGCATGTGGGTGGGGCGGTGGGACGTTATCGCCCCGGCATGATCCGCGCCCACACCGTTGCCGACATCACGCACCGAAGGACAAAAAACTGCGCTTGTTGGAGGGAATTTGAGAAGGAGCAGAGTTCCTTTACTCTCGTCGCAACGACTTTGTTTTCCCAAAGTGAATTTGATGAAATTTCATTATTCTTAATTTATCTTTTTTTACTGATACACAGACTTACAATTAGAGTACAGGGTATCAGTGCACCCGAAAAGTGTCGTTAAACACAACTTATTAGGCGTGTTTACCAATGAAGGCAGCCATCTAAAGGACGAAATGGAATGACTTTGGTTTTACAAGACACGGCTATTTCGGTGAAATGTTAGAGGTGCCTCTCACAGAAACCCTCGCTGCCGCTATCATCCCGGTATTGCCACCTTCGTTGGCCTTAATGCGTCAAACACACATTCGCCCCGGCTTACTCTCCGCTTTCCTGCCATCCTCGCCGTCACTGCTTCGTTATTTTCGCCGTCGACGACCCCGCCTTCCCTCAGTGCGCCTTCCGCCCACCCCGCCTCCAACTCCCACAATCGCGCGCCTCGCCGCTTTTGCTTTTTCGGCCGACGTTATCGTTCGTCTCCGCCGCCGCCGCCGTCGTCTACCCTCCGCGCTCCCGCTCCGCCTCCGCCCGGCGCGCCGGGGCGTGCGGCGACGAAGCAGGCAGGCAGGCAGGCAGGGCAGGGAGAGGGCAGACAGGACGGAGAGGGGCGGGGCGCGGATGGCTGCGGGCGCTTGCCGGGGCACGGAAGAGGCGGGGCGCGGCCGAGCAGCGCGCGCGGAGGGTGGGGCGGGAGGAGGAGGAGGAGGTGGAGGAGGACGGGACGAAGGGGCGCCTGCAGCGGGGTCGCCGCCGCCGCCGCCGCCAGCGCCGCCACCGCGCGGAGGAAGATGGGTAAGTAATTGGGCTGGAGCCGCGGGAGCGAGGCGCGCAGCGACGGAGACGGAGCGAGAAGGAGAGAGAGCGCGTGAGAGAGACGGGGCCCCCACCGCCGCCTGGAGGCGGGGAGAAGGGGGAGGGGAGGGAGGGTGGCCGCCTCCGCAGCCCACGCGCCCGCCCGAGCGCCCAGCGGAGGCAGGGCCGGGGCTGGCCAAGGAGAGCGGCGCGGCGCGGAACGGCGCGGCCGCCGCAGTAGTCGCTGGACGTATCTACTCGGTAGAAAGGGGCGATTCGTCGACACCGCAAATGCGAAGAAATACTACTGTCCTTTTAAAAGGGTTCACATGAAGATTCTGAAGCACGGGGGGATTCGTGTACAAAATGCAAGTCAAGTTCAAAACAAAGCACTCATTGTGTTGAACTAAGCTGTGCCCAAATGTCTGTTTCTCTTATCGGCGTGTGTCGTACACTCTTAAGGAAAAGATAAAAGGCAAGACGCATTGCAGCAGACTGGAAGTTTTTCAACAAAATAATTGAGGTAGAAGAGGGGCAAAAAACTGGTTTTCGACCGGCATGTGTTGTCCAATATCTCTTTGATAAATTAAGAATAATTTTCTATTCAAATATCGTTGCGAATCATTCGTTTCTATTCATTTTTTCATATACAATCTTCAAGTTGAGCTTAAAGCCCGCAAACTTTAAATATATCACTGTATTAATTTTTATCAGAAGTTTTTCTTAGAGAGACAAAGAGGGACAAAAATTCTTTGAAATAACTTCTTCGTTAGTACACAACAAATTACACAAAAACGACCTAGATCTATAAGCAAATACCAGGAATGAGTTAAAAACTATTCTATGTAAAATAATTGAGAACACAATAAAAAGGAAACGGTAAGTACTTCAACAGGAACTATATCATTGTGAAAAGACTAAAAAACGACAAACAGGCGGTGAGGAAATAAAGGTCGGTACATCTGTCTCTCTTCGACAATACACCTCCTTCCTCTCAAATGGCAGGTTGTGCGGATATGGAACCGACAGCCCGCTTCCGCCCAGCCCCGCCCCTCCGCCGCCTGCGCGCACGCGGCCCCAACACCCCCCGCCCCCGTGTGTGGCCCCACCCTCCCCCTACTCCTCTATTTCCCCTCACCTCGCCGCTTCCGGCTGTCTTTAATTTCTTCCCGGCGCAACAGGAATTAATTCGGGCGCGCGTGCGGCCTCCTGGTGGCAAAAAACGAAAACAGCGCCCCCATCGGCCTCCTCCACCTCCTCCGGCTTCAGAGCCTCCGCCCCTCCCACGCCCTCACCCGCTTTCCCCTCCCTTCCTCTCCTCCTCCTGCTTCTTCTCCTCCACCGTTGCCGCCGCGCGGCAAGCACATAACGACCTCGCCGGTATTTTTAGGGCGGGGCACGGGAGCGGCGGCGGCGGTGAGGCGGCAGTGGGTGCGAAGCGGCGAAAGACGCAGGCGGCGGGGGCGGACAGCGGAGGACGAGCGGAAAGAGAGCGAGAGAGGAGGGCAAGGCGGGGGGAGAGGTGGAGGACGCAACGCGGCGCAAAAACTGTTGATAAAAGTGAGCGTCTCCTCGTAGCGACGCCGGGCGAGGCGGGCGGCGAGGGCGCAGGCGACGTGGGTGGCTGCTGCGGTGAGTGCTGCTCACCGGCGGCGAAACCGCGAAACATTAACATTCGCAATACCGTTAATGTAATATTTGCGCAAGCCGAGAGGGAGGTGCGCGCGGCGGGGGCGGGAAGGCGAGGGCGGGGACGAGGCGCGCGCGGAAGCTGACAGCTGCGCGACCCCGCCCGGCGCGCGTCCCGCGGCGGAACGAGAGGAGGGGATGGGCGAGTGGGCGGCGGGGGCGGAGGGGCCGCAGCGAGCGCGCGCGCGCCGAGCAAAAGCAGCGCGGATGGTGCTCGCAGGGACGGGGGACAAGCGACGACTCGAAGGCACACACAAGGGGAGGAGCGGAGGGCGTAATACGAGAGAGCGATCGGTGGGGTAGCAGGGCGGGCTGCGTTAAGACGTAGGTGGTAGCGTAGAAAATATAGCGTCGGGAGAGAACAAGTCAAGGGGATGAGTCTAGTTTGAAAAAAGACCAAAAAGGGTGAGTTCGAACAGAGGAGGGTTGGAAGAGGGGATTATGCGCCAGGGGCAAAGGGATTACGATTTTATGAAACCGAGAAAGGTGAGTCATAAGGGAAGCGCGCAGTAAGAAAAACAGAGGACAGAAAATACGGGAATGGAGAAGAAAAATGAGTGGTAATAGTAACAGAAAAGAAAAGTTTAACCGAAGTTCAGGAATTATGTCTCCGGATCGACATTCTTGCGTAAGGGTTGATATGCAATATATGTTAGGTAACACGGTCAATTTTTGATGATCGAGAACACTCAATTCTCCGAATGAAACAACAAAAGAGACATAAAGAGTAAATATTATGTAAATGTAAATATTAAAAACAAAGGCCAAATGTAATTAAGGGAAGCGAGCGTAAGGGAATTGAAGATCCGCGCAGAAGTTATGTAGAAGTTATGCAGAGAAGATATGAACGAAGAGAAAACGATCATTATCATGTACAGAATAGAAACGAAGATGCACTGGCGGAGGAATAACACGAAATAATAAGCCAGAGGGCGCGAGTAGCATATAGTATCGGGAACGGTACGGGCGAGCGACAGCGTCCATCCTGCAGTCCGCGGCGCGTGTACGACGCGCGCGCGCTGGCGCACGAGAAGAGGGCGTGTCGGCGCCTGTCGCTCGGCAACCCGCCGCGCAGGGCGGCGGCGCGGGTGGCCGTGCGCAGGCAGCAGGGGCGGCGGCGCCCGGGGCCGCTTCGGCCGGTGAGCGCTAAATCAACAGTGCGTGCGAGCGGGCGCAGTGTTGCTTACCGCCCCGCCTCCACCCCCCGCCCCATCCCGCCACCCCGCACCGCCACCGAGGTAAAAACGGGATAATGCGAAGCGGGAGCTGCGGCTCATTTCATAACGCGTGTATTTACAGCGGCGCGGCGCGGCGCGGTGCGCGATGCCGCCCGCGGCGGGAGCGGTGGAGCTGCGCGCGGAGTGGTGGGCGCGGGTGGGCGCGGGTGGGCGGGGGCGGGACGGGGGCGGCGCCCGTCGCCCTGGGCGTGCGGGCTCTGGGTGCGGCCCGCGCGAGAGGCCCGTTGTCGGCCGCGTCGCCGCGAGTACACTGCGTGCCGCGCTGCGCTGGGGCGACCAGGGGCAGACATGGCATAACGTCGCTCACTGGTGTCGCTGGTGCTTTGTAATTTAAAAAAGGTCCTCTAGAGGACATATTCCGACCTTGGGCGCCTGTGTTCTGTGCAATAGAACAACGGATTCTGGTTGCTTATTTATACGTAATTTTTGTCATGCATTTTCAATTTGTAATATCATACGCTACATTACTTTCTTGTAAATCATGCAGTGTTCGTTTTCTCTGTGTTCTGCATCGCGGTTCTTTCCTTAGAGCGTACAACGATATCTTTGATGATTCATTGACAATATTTTGTGGCCTAAGTATTATTTTCATTCATAGTCAAAAGGAAAAGCAGAACAAACATTTGAAATCGTGAACATACTTTTAATACAACGAAACTATGCTTTGATAATACTTGTAATAGATATTTATGACTAAATTCTCAGACAATTAATAGTCTCCGTGAACCGGCGTAATGAATTATATAGGTAAATGAATGCATGATAAAAATTAATTTCAAAGTATCACTTTCAACGTCGAAAAGAACAAAGGCAGCGAGCTATTGAAGTATCTCGTTTTATGCTCAATCATCCATGATCTGTTACTTGCGCTTCACTGAATGCCCAACGATTTGTTTAGTCGAACAGAAAAAGACACCTCACTCAGATCCATTGAGCCTAACATGTTATTGATCGTGATAATAGCCCAGTACAAAACGTATTGCGAACAACAAAACGGCTGTTCATTGAAACCCAGCTCCTTGGGCGCAGCCTCTCCCAGCGGCAACGCCAGCGCGAGCGGCCGCCATATTCTCCTTTTCCATTCAACCGCATCACACGGCCGGGCGCTCGCCCTGGCTCCGCTGGTCTCCGCCGCCGCCGCCGTCCATCGCCGAGCGAGCGCGCTGGTGCGCGGGGTCCGTTGGTGCGTTGGTGCGCGTCGCTGCCGATGCTCTTTGCTCGAGGGCGTCGCAAAACGGTCGCGACGCGCGCGCGTCGGATGCTTTTGAGTTCTCACCTCAAACGCAAATGCGCGATGCGCCTCGCTCGGAAAATAAACGCCGTGCCAGGCCGCGCGGGGCAAGCAACGATGGCCTCGCTCGCAGGCCAGCGTGGGCACGACGTGACGCGACGCGCCGGGGGGTTCAGGCCGCGGTGATGTGGAGTCGATTCATTGCGTTAAGCCAACTCCACTTATTCGGATTGATTGATTAGTGTTTCCGAACGGGTCATTTGATAAGGTCATTAGTCCCAGAAGTGTAGTGCGTGTTTTTTCGTGAGATGTGGCGGTGATCTTTCCCAACTGGGCGCCGATTTAAACCATTTTTTACCCATTCAAGTATCTCTCATATCGGGGCACCGCGTCTGTCTGGACAAGTTTTAAGCTCCCGACTGGTCATGTATAGTAGTGTACTGTACATAAAAATTCGCCGAGAACAAAAGTTACTGGGGATTAGGAGAGCAGCAGCTCAATTCTCAGCGAATGGCAAATGTGTGGAGCCGACTTTAGGAGAGTGAGTAGTGGCGACAAATAGGACACCAGGTGGTTTTAGTTTAATCCTGCAGGGAAGAACGTATCACGTTCTTCATATTTGCAATTTGTAAACTGGTGTCTGGAGAAGAGATTATTGAGATATCGAGAAATGTTGAACCACGTATAGTTTGATTATAATATTGTAAATATTTTTTAATAAGTAAAATACGAAGAGTGGAGGCTAGTACTTGGAATATTGCATCTATTTCTTGAAAATTTTATTACACATTACAAAACGATACCTAATTATGGGACGTTTGCCAGATTACAAGATGAAATATACAAACTTTTTGAGATACAATTCAGAAGCTTAATATTTTTATCAAGACTACAATAGTTTCAGAGCTCATTTTACCGAATACAAAGATCAATTTCTTTGGTTCAAAAAGTCAAGAAACCTTTCGTAATCCTTAGTTCTCACGATACAAATAGTGTTATCGTGCCAATCAACAGTTACGATGAA
Source organism: Acheta domesticus (assembly GCA_031308135.1). Classification (NCBI taxonomy): domain Eukaryota; kingdom Metazoa; phylum Arthropoda; class Insecta; order Orthoptera; family Gryllidae; genus Acheta; species Acheta domesticus. The sequence continues at coordinate 84,134,512 of JAHLJT010004567.1, forward strand.
AGTGGCAGAACTACGTATTTCGTACAGTTGAAGTGGCGGCACGACGTGAATTAGCAGTAACTGTTATTACAGGTAGAATACAAAATAACATCAACTTATGTATCCGCTCAGACAATCTTAATATTGGAGGTGATAAGCTTGTTCAAGAAATACATTTCAATGCGCAAAAACTGTAAAATCCGTTTCATTGGTGATGATACCTTTTAACATCCTCCATTACCTTCCTGACCATGATGTGGCGGTGCCTGGCCAGCAGGGCCCCGAGGCGCCAGGTGAGCGGCTGTGCGCGCTCAGCGGCGGCCGCCCCTGCAATCGCGGCGCGAGCCCGCAGGGCGCGCAGTCTACTCACGTCGGTGTCCATGCGCAGGGCGTCCTCGTCCGTGTAGCCGAGCGAGCGCATGTGCTTCAGGTACGTGGTGGTGATGGGCAGCGAGAAGTCGATGTCGATGGGCTCCACGACGTGCGGCGGCGCGTAGCTGCTGAAGAGGCGCAGGGTGGGGCCGGGCGGCGGCGGCGGTGGCGACGACGCGCTGCCGGGCGTGGCGGCGGAGGCGGAGGCGGCGGGGCTGGGCGAGAGGCGCGGTGGCGTGCGCGGGGGCGCGGGCGACGCGGGCGGGCTGCGGGCGGGCGGCGAGCGCCGCGCCTCGGCCTCGCCGTCGCTGTCCGCGGGGGGCGCGAGGGGCGCTGGCGGCGCGGGGGGCGCGACGTCGTCGTCCGAGGGCGGCCGCTGCTGGAGCTGCGTGGGCGGCGGCGGGGGAGGCGGCGGGGGTGGGGGCGGAGGAGGCGAAGCCGGCGCGGGCGAGCACGATCTCCGCCTGGGCTCCGGGGAGGTAGCGACGGGGGAGGCGATGGGGCGCGGGGAGGAGAGCGGGATGGGAAACGGGTGCGGCGCCTGCGGGGAGGGCGTGTCAGGGGAGGGCCTGGAGCGGCGGGGGCGGCAGGTGCGGGGAGGGCGGCGTGTGGGGGCGCTGCGGTGGGAGCGCCGCCTGCGGGACGGGGGGCAGAGGCGGCGGCGGCAGCGGTGGGTGGAGCTGCGCCAACGGGTGCGGGTGCTGGAACGGCTGCAGGTGGAGCTGGCTGAGAGGGTGCAGCAAGTGCGGCTGGTGCAGCGGTGGTTGCGGCGGCGCGTGGGGCGACGCCAGCTGCGGCTGGTGCAGCGGCGACTGGTGCGGCGGGGGCGGCGCCTGCTGCGGCTGGTGCGCCGGGTGCAGCGGCGACGCCGGGTGGTGCGGCGAGTGGTGCGGCGGCGAGGGCGCGGGCGCGGGCGCCGGCGCGGGGGGTGGCGGCTGCATGGGCGCGGTGGCGGGCGTGGGCGCGGGCGACGTGCAGGGCGAGGGCGAGGCGGAGCGCGAGCGCGGCCGCCGCTGGCAGTCGGTGCAGCCCAGCAGGAAGCGCGTCACCGCCTCGCGCGGCAGGAACGCGTACGTCTCCGTGATCTGAAACACAGCGAGTAAGGAAATGAATGGTTAGGGAACGGTTAGGAACGATGAGGAAACATCAGGCAATCGGATCAAGGAGAGGCAAATCGCACACGTATCGGTGCAACGTATGAACTTCAACTCAAGAAGTGGAGTGACGTTGAATGCTTCTTCTTTGGCTTTATTTCTAACAGATAACGAAAAGTTGATAACTCACTCCTGACATTCATGGGCAATCATGATGTGATAGATCAGGGAGGACTGATGACGATAATGGTATAGTTTTCGAGTTGCTTTGCATTTGTCTTCCACGTCCCATTCAAAAAGTAAAAACATTGCAGAACCCTAACCTAGAGCTTTCACATGTATGGTCCGCTAATTATGTCGAATAAGGGGAAATAACTTACAAAGTTATGCGTAATGAAAGTAACATAACGATTTAGTAAAAGGAGAGCTCTCTACAGTAGAAATGCCTTGCACTATTATTTTGAAAATTGCTAAAATCGCATAATTTTGAATGTTTCATTAAAAGGTAAAAATATCTGCCATTGTGCTGAAATGAATCTACAGGAAGCATATAAAAAATCTTATTGTTATTTGTACACTTTTATCAAAACTGACACCGATTGTTGAAGTAGAAAAGAGAGCACCTTGTTTTCATTTAATGTTTACAAGATATAAAAGAAACGTAAACAACACTTCCGTAAATACTAACAAAACTAGATGACTCTGCTGACTGTAAAAATATTTCATTTAAAATTGGGGAATTCCGTACGAAAATAATGTTTGCCAGTCAGTTCAGTCCCGTGTTATTTCACAATTTAAAAACAAAAAGTAAAGGATATTGTTTTCCATCGATTCTACAAGCAATACACCAGGGTACATCTTGGGGAATGGAAATTCGCGTTATCCCTGAGAGTCCTTCGTTAATATTAATGGTTAATAAAATGTTGGCTTGGATTGATTCCGGGAAAACAATGAATTAATGCATGCTTTTATTTCGTAGGTAAAAATGGTTTTATCTCAATATTATTGAACACAAAGGGGAAGATATTAAGTACTGTGTATAACGTGCGGATATTTTTATTAATTTCTTGAAACTATCAAGTAAGAATGATTGGTTCAGTTAACGAATTAATTATTATTGTATCTCTTACAAACAAAACATTTTAACTCATATTTTTTCAGTTTTTTAAAAAATTGAATATTACTAAAAAATGATCGTTGATAATTTTCGGAAAAAAGTATCTGACAATGATTGTATTAAATTCCAGAAATAAAACAAATACAGATGTTCGACTTAATCACGAAGGTTGTAATGCCTTCGTAACATTTGTGTGATTCATTTTTTCTAATCTCCATCAATTTTAAGTAATATTGTTCTTTTTCTCTATTTGTCAACTTCAAATCAACATTATCATTATCACTTTACATGGTGGGGCAATACACTTCATTATTTGCTCTGACATTAAGCCTCCTGAGGCATCGAACTGTATGAATTAACGTTCCGTTTCGGTTTTGGGTTTGAAATCGTTCCAAAATACATGTAATGAGAAAATAACAGTTTTGGGCTCACCATTGATGCTGTTTTGAACAGTTTCGGTTTGACCTTTTTGGTATGCAAAGGGCTGCAATTGAGACACTTATTTTGTGGCATAGACTAATTGATTTAGGACGACACTCACCGTGCGGTAGGTGCGCTTCTGGCCAGCGTGCTTCCCAGCGCGACCTTCCATCTCCACGTGGACGCTGTAGATGATGTCGAAGAAGTTCTCCACGACGGCCACCTTCTTGAACTGGTTGACGCCTCCACCGCCGCCTCCGAAGCCATCCTGCGAACGCAGGCGCAGTCGTATGAAAAATGTGGAATTCACAAAGGGTGATGCACGAACATAGTTCACTAAATGCAACATATAAAACGCCTTAGAAAGATATTATTTTGAAGTGACTCAAAACCATAACAGAACCAGAACATGAAACAGTTTGTTTTTAAAAATTTTAGTCAGACTTCCTCGATGTAATATTTTCTAGACCTTTTTCCTCCTCTGAGGCAATTCTAGTTCACTTGAGAAATAACACAACCAGCAGTTCAAATTTTTACGTTTTTAGGAAAGTCCCATTCCGAATCTGAACTATACAGACTAATTGTACTAAACGTTTCTGATTTAAATATACAATTTCAAGTGAATGGTTAGTAACAACATTACGGGTAAAAATGGTTTAATTTTCTAAATAGTAGATACATACTTAATCGATAAACATCAAAGTTAAACACACGCGGGCTCAAATTCACTACCACATAACGTAAGGCCACGACGTTTGAACGGAGTGGTAATACGATTTTTTCCATGCTTTGCCATAAAAACGTAATACCCCGAGGGAATATACATAAACATTAATATATTCCAGAACTTTTTATACTTTTGCTTGAAATTTCACGCTTCCATTGAGAAATATCGATTCCCATTGCAAGGGGAGTGAGAGCTACATCAATCAGCAGCGTATCTAGAAAGTTTTACGCAGCCATCATTTTGCGACAGAAAGAATCCGAAACGTACGTTCTTTCAACTTTGGAAACCGTGTTTTATGTGTTCAATAAATATGGATTTATTCAACCTTTAATCAGAGATAAATTTCATTGAAAATATAGGAAGTATTTAAAAAGGTTTTCATTTGAAATAACAGCTTGGAAAGGTCAACGAAATCATCTTTTTTCATGAAAACAAATCATTGCGTAAATTCTTACTTTCTAGCACTGGCTCATCAAATTGTACCACAAGCCCTTGGGGAATGCTATTGGCACCGGTATTCGCAACATTCCTCTAGATAGCGCTTCTTTGAAGTAACACAATTCAAAAGAAACAAATCACCACAGAAGTCACCACAAGCAATCGGAGTTCGAAACAAACAAAAAATGATTTTTACAACTAAATTCCCTCTCTCCCCGTCGGTCGTCTACCTTTGTTTCCACCGCAACTTACGCACCTGCTCGCGGCGTGTGCGTATGGATATTTATAAGCGTTCCTCCCGCCGAGCGGGCGGTCGCCCTCGCGAACGGCGACGCGTTGCAAAAAACGCACGCACGCACACGCGCGAGCGTAGCTATCACCGCGGGGCTCCCGCGTCCCGCTCCGCACCGCGCCACGGCGCTCCGCATACGCAGCGGCGTTGGCAGCGGTGGTGTTCCGATATACACGCAAGAAAAATAAATACATCCCTCCGGTCAACACCAAAAATCGCGCCGCGATCCGCCGCCACGCGCGCCGCGCCGCGGGCGACAGGCGCTCACAGGGGGCGGGGCGCGCGCGGGCGGGACAGGGCGGGGCGGGGCGGGGCGGGGAGAGGCACCCGGGGCGCTCTAGCAGGCGGCCCCTTACAAAGGGGAGCGGCGCAGAAAAGGGAGGGGAAGTGGCGGGCGAGGGACAGATATGATGGGAAAAGTAGGAGAGGAGCGAATGGAACAGGAAGATGAAGAAAGAAATCGAAAGAAATGAACAGAGGTGGAAAGAGAAACAAAGAGAGGAAGGCAAAGACATACAAACATAGAATGCATAAGAGAAACTGGTTGAAGGTGAGATAGAAAACGAAAGATACTAAAGAATGTGAAAAATAATGGTATGGAGTAAAATAATGGTGGGTAAAGTGGTAAAAGAATGCTGTTGGAAAGAACGAGAAAGAACGAGATCGAGAGAGAGTGAGAGAGAGAGAGTAGTGGACAAAGGACGATGAAGGATATTTGGAGAGAAAGGCAGAGAGGGGAAAGAGATAGAGGTATGCGGAAAAGACGAAATATGTTGAATGACAGATAAAGAGACAATATGAAACCACAGAAGACGAATGAGGCAAGCGAATGTGAGAGAACAAGATGGAAAAAGGGAACGCGAGAAAGAGGAGAAAAACTAGGGAGATAACTACTTAGGCACCAACCGTTAATTATATAGCACATGTTTTCGGTATCATTCTTCAACCCTAATGTACGGGCTGAAGAGGGCAAGGGTTTAAAAAGTGCCGCTGGGGTCTGCCCGCCCGCGCCCCCACCCCTGCGGCCCGGAGCCGTGACGTGCGCTACTTTGCTGCGGCGAGCGCGCCGCGGGCGCACCAAGCGCCGCGTCGGAGAACCTGGAGAAGAGAGGACAATATTGGCGACACTTGAGTATGGAGAGCATTGTCAGATAAAACTGACAAATAGAAATTCTTTATCTGGATCTCAGTGTCTAGGAGAGATGTCTTTGTAACAAGTTTTCATTGTTATGCGAGTTCGGTCTAGTTCAACAAAGATTGAAGGAATATCATCTTCTTTCAACAAAGGTTGTAATGATCTCTGACATTGTTACAGATTTTCACGTTTTGAATTTCAGAGACATGATCGGTCTCAAGAGATTGATATTTTAGATACATTTTAAGTGAGTACTTTAACAACTTGCTTCAAAACTAGTGTGCATCGCATCAGACTACTATTTCATTGGAAATTCACTGATCATATTTCATTAGAAATACACTTAGCTCCTTTCTATTTCCTTGACATAAGGTCACATTCTCAGCAAATAGATACCTTATTAGAAAATATTCCAAATGTCCATCAATATGGCGCCAAAATAAATATAATAAACAAGACAGGCATTTCCTGAGAATATAAATTACCCCAATTTCCGAGAATCTCATAATTCAAATATGAAAATACACTTTTTACGATGGGATAGAACTTCTAAACTACGCCAAAACCAGACCACATATCTCCTTGCCAACCTCGAAGCCTGAAAGGTTGGCACGGCTTGCAAAAGACGTTGGCACTGTTTGTGCGGCCACGCCAAGCCATTGGGCTTGATAACCATAGCAATTGGTCAGCAAGAAAAGCAGACGGAGGGAGGGGGTGAGAGGTGACAACGAAGAAGAATATTGCTGGGTGACACGTTGAAGAGTGAGAGTGGAAACGGTGAGGGAGGGACCAGGAGTAGCGAAAGTAGTTGAGAAGGATGAGAGCGAAGTCGGAGGTAACGTAAAAAGCAGTCCAGACCCGTGTGTATGTATGTGTAAGAGAGAGAGAGAGAAATTAAGGAGCAAAAGAAGGCAAGAAAGGGGGGAATGGATAGGGGAGGGCGGGAATAACCTACAGACAGTGGAATAAGGGGAGTCTCTAGGCTATTCGCGCTCGTTAATCCTCAAAAACATTCGCTGTTTCGTAGAAGGAGTGTGGAAGAAATGGAAAATGGTGTGCGGGAATCAAAGCGCGGGGAGGAGGAGGACAGCGAACAATGAGGAACAGGGTAGGTAAAGATCGGGCGAGAGCGGGAGTCGCCGGCCGTTGTTGGGCGCGAAGTCGGTCAGAAGAGAACAGGGCAGTGCAGTAGCAGGCAAAAGAATCAGAGAGAGGGAAAAAATGGCAGAACGCGGGAAAGGGCGGGCAAGTGCGAGGACGCGAGTGTGCTGTCTCGGTAGAAGAATGCTAAGAAGAACGGAACACGACGAACGACGTACGACGTAGGCAAGAGAACCAGCGTGGCGACAAAGGCCATACAATGCAGGAGAGGGTAGTAGCAGCTCTGAGAGCGCGGGTGTGTGTGTGAGAGAGACAGAACGGAAATGACGGCAGCAACATGAGAACAAGGAAAAGAACGGCAAGGGAGGTAGGGGGCGGCGATAAGAGCGGGGGTGGGGTGGGGGTGAGAATGAGAGTGGATGTGAGGCGAGGGGGACCAAAGGGACAGGCGTGGCAGGCGAGGGCGTGGGCAGGTGAGATAAAGCGGCGGGGGCCGGGCGGCGCGGAGGGGCGCGTGCACGAGCGGCCTCCCCACGGAGGGCACAGAGCGCTGGGCGCTGGGCGCGGTGCGGCGCGGGGCGGCGCGCGAGCGTGAGCGCGCCCTGGCGGGCGAGCGGAGAGGGAGAGGGGAGAGGGCGGGGCGGGGCAGGGGTGGGGCGCGTCGACTTTCGAACGGCGGGGCGCGCGGGCGGAGACCGCTCGGCCGCCAACGCCCACGCCCACACCCACCTCGCCGCGCCCCGCCGCGCCGCGCCGCGCACGCACGCATACAATTTTTTGGACTCCGCAAACAGGCTGCAGGGCGCGTCAAGTTTCCTGCACGTCTCATTACGCAAATAAATGCGATCAATTTGGTTTACGCGAGATGCGCAATGCAACATTCGTTTCCAGGTTTAGTTTTCAGACTTCCAGTAATTTGTTTGCCCAGTGATTTCATCGTTTGTGTAAATTTTAGATTGCACGAAGTTTTTATTTGAAGCACAGATTGTAGTTTACTGCAAAAAGGATACAATTCGTTCTACGCTGCTAGAATATACAGATGCACATTGTTTGCTGCTTATTTCTATTGAAAACTTCAATTTCAAAAAGTAAATCATTTTTTTGTCACGAAAGCCAACGATTTCATAGGTTGCGAAGATAGTTTCTTTTTTCGAAATGTACATATGGTCTACATGCAAATGGAGTTCTTTTACGCATGCACAGATCGTTTACACCATTCTAGCACAAGCATGTTTTCCTCGTATTTGTTTCAGTTATATTAAACATCCTCGTAGTACTTAAAAATCCTCTATCACTCTAACGGACTAATGCATAATCGATTGCCACATGTCCGAAGGAAAATACGGCCCCAGGGCAGTGCCGGTGGGGTGAAACGTCGCTGCGCCCTCCCCCGAGCGCCGCCTCCGCCCCCGCCGGCATTCAACGGCGTCGGCGGGCGTCGCGCCGCGGTGCCGCAGATAGGCGGCGGGTGACAGTTGAGAATCGTTAGACCGCCGGGCCTAATGAGCGGAGACACGTCAGTCGACGATTTGCCAAACGCGAGGGAATTAGGCTTCGGAAACAATCGTAATTGTATTTTTTTGTTGTGGACAATCGCCCGGGAGCTCTGTATATGGGGATTTGAATCGAAAGCCGGGGGAAGTGTCATGTGGAGGAGAAAAAGTTCGGAACCAGTATGAAAGGTGCTCTGAAAGTCAATAAAAACAAAACAAAAATAGAATCTCTACAAAGAACAAAACAATATTTTAATTATTATAAGCAATTAAGACACCATTTAAAAAATCTGCTCACGTTTTTGGGGCAAGCAATTAAAAAGGCATTCACATCGAAGGTAATTAAATTATTTGTAATTTAAATTGTACCACCAGTACACAGTGTATACTAACTAGTTTAAACCACTTGTCTTCGAAAGTAAGTTATTGTGTTGGAGTAACAATACAAAAAGCAAAACGGTTAATTGTTACTGAAAAAATGTATACAGTGTTCATGTGTCGGCGTGTTAATAGTCTTCATTATGATAACTTTTATTGTTTATTAAGAGTAAACCATCGTCAATGACGGGACAAAGTGAAATTCTCGCATTAATAATGAATAAAATATATTATTTAGGAAATGTGGTAGTTTTCTTCCAAAACATATTTGCTTAATTGTAAATTTTTCCCATTACATATCTCTGAAAAATATTCTCGGATATACATAAAATCTAGTGAGGGCTACGTGAAGTTGATCATGGGCAAAGTAGGGTTCATTTAAAAACACCCTCCTGTCGAAAGCATGACCTCCGGCATACAAAATCAAGAGAGCCCCGAATCAAAATAAACTTAGGGAAGCACTAGGTAGGCTTCCCTATTTCGGAAATCCTTCAATTCCTAAACTCACTTCAATCCCCAGCCTTCTAACCCCAAACTCAGTCCAACTACTAAATAACGCGGCACTGAAACTACCGAATTTTACCTCCAGATGTTGGTCCAATAGCACCAAGTTCTGCGGATTGTAGGTTCAGATTGATCGGGTTTTAATTTGTATGTTGATTATGGACACGTCCTATTCTAAAAATCTTTTTTCTGCAGCTTATCCTTAAACCGTAACTAATAATATGCACAACAAATATCCATCTAGCTGCATTTGCTCAATCTTTACGATACGATCGCAGGAAACTATATTATCTAAAATTGGCTTGCTCACATCCTTCGGTTTGTCCCCGCGCATTCATTGCATCCAGTGATCTCCGCCTACGGTGAAAGGGGCAGGAGGAAGGTGCGGGAGTGCTGTGGGCGAAGGGGAAGGCGAGTGGTGCGCAGAGGCGCCGGGAGGGCGTGGCAGAGCGGGGCGCGGCCGCAGGCGCCGTCCACGTGCACGAGACAGAACTCGCTGAATGGATCACCGCCTTCTTCAATGAGAAAAATTGCTATTCTAGCGCATCATTCCGCAACACTTCCAACTCTGAGACAGCTGTTTACAGCCTCGTCTGACGAGAAATAACTTTCATTAACTATTTAATGTTTGGAAGAGACTGCTAGGAACTGGAAAAATGAAAGTATTTGCTGAATTTGACTATTTCTTCCAGTCACTCATTATGACGACAATTTTGAAATACATCAGAAAACCGAATTAGGCAACTTCACATCAATTATACGAATTCAGGTTCAATATAATCTATATGTATACAAAAGTACACTATTACACGGACCGATTTATCGTACTAGATTCTTAAAAAGCGCTTAACTTTGCTGTGCGAATAAGGAAAAAAATACATTAAAAGAATACAATCAGCGTGAATATGAAACTCTCAAACTGAACTAATACCCGAATTTCCTACCAACAGAAAGAAGCAATAAAATGTAGCGATGTTAATCACAGAAAAAATTACGGTTTCGTGCCGAGTTTCTGCCTTTGCACCTCCCCCCCCCATAATTCGTGGTGTGACAAATTTTGCCCCCGCAGCTCGCGAGCGCACCCCACCGCGCGAGGGGGGAGTTGGGGAGGGGGAGCGCTGCGGCGGAGGTGCAGCGGGGGCGCAGGAGGAGCGCACGCGAGGGGCGTCGCGCCGCCCCCCTCCACAGCCCCCTCGCTCCCCCTCCGCGCCCGCTTCAGCCCCCGCCGCCGTCACACCATCAGCCCACCGCGCACGGCCCTAAAGCCTCCGTCCCCGCCCTCGCAGCACACGCCCTCGCCGCCGCGTCAAACTAGTCTTCGCCTTCCCCCGGGGCGCAACCGCACTGGCTGTTGCCAAGCTCCCCTCCGTCCTCCTTCCCTCGGCGCAGTCATCGACGTGGACACTGGCGCAAAAAGACCTGCTTCGTCACCTACTCTCTCACAACTACCCATTAACTATATTAGATGTTCGCACCTTTTCTGTACCGCCGTTTTCTAGTAACAGGCTTTGGCTCCGTGTTCCCACCCATCGCGGTATCTCTATGCTGAACTGCGAGATACCGTATCAACCCTGTTCCGATTGGGCGCCGGTCGCCCCACACACCAATCATGGAAACACACGGCCGCCCACGCGACATCGATAGTGTCACTACCGCAGGCGGCGATATTGTCCTGCGCGCTGCCTCCCTCTCCCATCACTTAATACTACACCAAATCCCGTCTCACCTCCTACAACCAGGCCTTCACCGAGCGAACATAACGGAACTACCTCCGAGCCGTCCCCACCCTCTCCACCACTACGCTATCAGACCCGCCCGCGCCAAGCCCTCCAACGCCCCAGCGGCTCGCGTATCCGACAGTAACACGCCTCGGCGCTCTGCAGCCCCTCCAGCGCGTACGTTGCCTCCTCCGCCGCCCCCGCGGGGGCGAGGGGCCAGAGGCACGGGGGGGCGGAAAAGCCGACGAGGGGGCGAACGGGCACTTGGAGGCAGGGACCAGAACCAGTGCGGCGGCGAGGAGATGGAGGCGATGGAGGGAATGGGAGAGAAGGTTTGACAATGGGAGGGAGAGGAAGAGTCGGTGGGAGCGGAGGAGGAGGTATTGGGCACAGCGAGCAGAGGCAGAATGAGCAGAAGGGAGGGAAGCGAGGGAGGTGGAGAGATGGCGTGGGCGCAGGGGGAAAATGGGCTGGGGGGGGGCGTGGAGGAGGTAGACGCATGAGCGGGGTGTGGACGGGGGTGAAGTTATGCAGTGCTGGAGTGTGGTTTGGCCGAGGGAATGGGACGAGGCGGATTGGGCGAGAGGGAGCAGTTGCGGGGCGAGATGAGTACGAAGCGAGCGCGAGGCTGGCGCAGTGGAGAGGCGGGGAGGAGCGGGGAAGGAACGAGAGTGTGCAGCGGGAGGAGGACCCGGGGATGGGCGCGGATGCGAACACGGGGCGGGAGCTGGGGGCGAGCGGAGGGGGAGGATGGGCGCACGCGAGGTCGGGGGCGGGGGAGGGCTCGGGCCATGGTAATGGGGGGCGGGGGCGTTGCCGAGCGCGGGGCTGCATAAGCCGCGAAGGGGAGGCACCCCAGCGCACCGCACCGGGGTCGGGGGTTCGTTGCCGCACTCCGCTCTCGGTCCCTCGCGATGTCCCTCCACCCCGCCCGCCCCGCCCCGCCTCGCCTCGCCTCGCCTCTGGCGCCCGCGCCGTTGTCCCTGCCGCCCTCCGCCCCTCCGCGCCCCCGCGCCCCCGGAAAATTAATTCGCGCGATGAGCGACATGTTGTGGGCGCGACACCGTGCAGGCGGCGGACGCGCAGACGATTCATCATCCTCGCCTGCATCGTCATCGGCGACACGGCCCAAATGACTGCGCTCGTCATTTTTAATCATCAGCCTAAGTATAAGCGGCTGTAATTGTCATTCTGATAACCCAGTGAGAGTTATAGATGGTCATTGTGCTCATAATCAAAGCCGGAATTATGATGACGGGTAATGTGTTCGCGGGTATTTATTAGCTTGATCATGCTATTTTGTTTCAGTCTGTCTTGCAAGGAGAATAATCACGCTTTTCGCTCCAAATGCTCTTGTTTTAGATAATTTTCATTTTTCATTATTTGCCGTGTTTTCAAAAGTATTCACGGAATACATTCTTTTAGATTTCTATCGTATGTAATTATATTTATAACTTTAATTCAGGCACACTGGAAACATGATAATCTAGTAAATAGTGTACTGCAGAGTAAATAATAGTAACATAGACGTAAAAAGTAATTAAGTTTCTTTTCCCCATCACGGAACTTTAGTTTTCAATCTTCCAGCGCAATCGTAGGTAATTGACGATGGCAATCAAAGCAATTACCATCGTCATTCAAACCAATGCAATCCGCATCATCCTCGTCTCCACAATTATCACGCCATTTCCACGTAGATCTGAGTAGCAACACAATCATCATTAGCGCCATTAGCGTCGTCGTCATCATCACGCGCGTCATCCTCCCGCCCACGACGCAGCACGTCTCGCTGCGAAAACACGGCGTCGAGCGCCGCAAAGGAAGCGGGCGGGAGGGCCGCGCCAGCAGGCGGCGCGCGCTCCGCCTCTCGCCGCAAGCCCGAACTAGCGCCCATTCCGACGGTCGGCGCCCCCTCCACCCCCATCCGCACGGCAGCGACGCCGCCCGCCCTTCCCCTCCCGCTCTGCCCCCGCCCCGCCTCCGCGCGGCCGCGCCGGCTTCTCTCACGAACGCAGCAACGACGACGCGGCGGGAGCCGCAAACGCCCTCTGCCGCTCCGCTCGCCCCCCGCCCCGCCCCGCCCCGCTGCCCCTCCCTGCCGCGCCCGGGCAAGCCGCGCTGCCGCCCCCGTCGCCGGAGGGAGCGGTCGACGACGGCGGAACCAGGCGGAGCGCGGGGGCGGCGGGGCGGAGCGCGGGCGCGGGCGCGGGCGGCTCGAGGCCGGCGTGGGGGCGGGGCGGCCCGAAGGACAGGAAAGGGTGGCCGAAGGAGGCGTATCGGTGGCGCCGAGGCGGCTGCGAAGCGGGAGCCGACGCAGGGGCGACGCGGGGGCAGGGGAGGAAACCGGGGCGGAGCGCGGCGGCGAACGAGGGGTGCGCGTGGGCGGAACGGGGGAACACGAGGCTTTAGGAGGGTAGGAGGTGGGGGCGGGCGAATTGGCGCGGGGGCGAGCGAGGGTGAGGCGGTAGAGTAAGAGGGCGACAGAGGGTGGCAGAACGGGGGGAGGGCTGTACACGAAGGCGCGTAGACGGCGACGCGGGGCCCGCGCAAGCTGAGGGGTACTACGCGGCGGACCATCCCCTGCCTCCCCCGCCCGACCCCTCTATTGATTTATACGTCACTTTCTTTATAAGTTCCCTTCCAGCCGCGGCCGGAGGCGCAGGCGGGCCCGGCGCCCTCACCTGCGCGCCTGCAGCCCTCTCGCTCTACCTCTCGCTCTGCCTCTCGCTGCGTCTCTCTCTCGCCTCGTCTCTCTCTCTCGGGCGCGCCGCCGCTCGCTGCGCGCCGAGCCGAGCCGCCCCGCCCCGCCCTTCCCCCTGCGTCGACGCCACGGGTCGATCCGCGCGAGCCTTTCGTACGCCTTTCGCCCCACGCCCGCGCTCCTCGCTCTGCCCCTCGCCCCCACTCACCCATCGCCCCACCCCGGTAAACGCGACCACGTCCGCCTGCACTCGCTTTCGTGTCCGCCTCCGCCTCAGCGTCAGAGTCTGTCCCCAGGTCCACCCCGCGCCCGAGACACAGCGCTCGCCCTGCCCCGCCCCCCCCCGCCCCCGCGACCGCTCGCCTCCGCTCCTGTCTTTTCGTTCGCTCGCCTCCGCGCCCACCTACGCAACGCCCCTGTCACTCCACCGAAGTACGGCGTCCGCGCCCGACCAGCCGCCGCTCGCCTCCGCCCCCATCCGCCTCCGCCCCCGTCCGCCTCCGCTCACGACGACGCGCTCGTATCTGCTCGCTCTCAACACACGCCCGCCGCCCGCCCCGGGCCTTCCTCCTGCCGCTCGTCTACCTGTGCGAGACATCTATGCGATCGTCCCACCGATGCAAAACACTGTAACATTTCTCTACGCAGCACGACCCTCACTCAATTCCTGCTCATCTTTTTCTAGTCATTCTTGTAGAACTAGACATCGCTCTTCAGAACTAATTGGCAGAAAATTCCACGTGGTTCGCGAAACATTTTTGCTACATCATCAGCAGGTACTTTAGAAGCTCCGAATATATTGCTGTAAATTCGATTTCATTCTAAATGTTTTCTTTCTAAACATACTGACTCACCCACATCCTTAAATTCTTGAGATTTCAATGACTCTCCTACTCCTTACACGAACTTCCTTTTTTCGACCTCATTCACACTTCTCTCTAGAGCTGTATCCTCATCCTCCATTCTCATACACAGGGGACCATTCGCGTATTTCCCTCATTTGCTGAGCCTGTACAGTTCCACACCCGCAACTCCGTCCTTCTCGTCCGTCTCCTTCTTCCGCGTCCTTTTTCCCTTCCCGCCCCCTCCGTTGGGGCGCCCTCCAACTGGAACCGTCGCTGTGGGCGATCGAGCGATGACATCGACCGGCCGATACTCGCTCTCTCGGCCCCCTGCCCCTCCCCCTCCCTCGCACGCCCGGCGCATCCCCTCGGAGTGGGCGTTCCCGCCAGACCCCGCAGCCGGCTGCTCCGAAATCGCCTTCCGGCCTCCTACGCGGGGCCGGATTAGAGGATGGGCTTTGGAGCTATAGGCCGCGGCCGTAGCCGAGAAGAAAATGACGAGAAAAGAAAAGCAAACAAACGTAATTGAAATTGTGTATTAATGTTTTTAATACCATTTCTTGATAATCCAGAAGATTGCACACTATAGACACACACCCCATTATTAAGTTATGATATGGAAATAATATAATACACAAATGGGCAAGAATAAATTCAACGAATTTCTAGGGCATGTTGAGTGATAAAGGCTATAATTTTTCGCCAATGAACATGAGGTGGGAAATCTCATACAACGAAGTTACGCATAAACAACTCTCAACAATGCTCTCCAAATTGGACAGCAATTCTTTCTGCATTGGTTTTGGTAGGTAAACGAAATCTGTGTAGGAACGTGTTCCTACGAAAAATAACAGTGTACAACGAGATGACTACCAATTAGGATAAAATGTCACTTTTGTAACTTCGATTTGAGATTTTGCCCCACGTGTTTGTTGTGAAAAAGTGACCATCTTCGGCCCACCTGCATGCCCTCCAAGTTAGTAACATTTATTCTGAGAGTCACGCGTTGCCTTAATGTTCTAATCTAGCGTGCGATTATGTAAGACGATTGTGTCAGTCCTCACCCATTTTTCTAAAGTGGGGCGCCCATCCAGTAGTTCTCGAAGAAAAGTCTCACAGTTGACGAATCGTGAGAGCCTCCTACAAATTTTCATTCCAGTTCTGATCCCAGAGGCGCAAGGTTTGCCCGGCTTCATCCTAGGCCCGACGCGGCGCTGAGAAAATTGAAGTGAACGCCAGAGAACAATGTGACAATGGCTGTGTACTGCGAGAGGATATCTGTTCTTCAATGCAGCATTCAGGTTCATGCCAGACAACAGAGACGAAGATGGATCTTAATTGTCTGGATTTTTGGGAACGCTCGAGAATATGGTGGAGGATATGCTGTTCATTTGACGCTGGAACTAATTAAACCTCAGATGTGCATTATTTCTGAAACTCGAGTACATGAGGAAGGATCCCACGTATACGGAGATTACGATGATATAAAACGTAGACCGCATGTGATTTGTGACATTTCTTTGATAAATTTCATATCGGAAATTCTAAAATATTAATACATGAAAATAGGAAATGTGGAAATGTGCATCAAAAACGTTTGATCCATTGACGTAATTGATTCCAAATTTTTCAAATATCTTTTGGAGCAAGGGAAGAAAAAATATACGGAGCGTGCGATCCCAAAATGTCTCTCTTTGGTTACAAATCGATTTTTGTAATGAATTTTGTTCAATCCGCAATTCGTTTAGGTGGCAGCATTGTTGTTGGGCGTTGACGGGCGATGCGGGGAGGAACCGCCGGGCGGACCTCGGAGGACTGGAAGGGCGGGCAAGTATGTCCGGGGGTGGGCGTCGCACTATAGTGCGATTGTTCTAATTCTGCCCCTCAAGCCCCTATGGAAGATCCATGGAAGATCACAAGTCATTTCGCGTCTTTCTCCCTCATGTCGCCAAAGTCGCATGATCGCAAGCACTACTTGATACGGTCGCGATCATGCAATACCTGGCGGCACGACTGAGAACGTCGGGAAATACCGTCACTTATTCTATTGTAAAGACGGGCCTTGAGGGGCAAAAGTAGAAAAATAGCAGTATAGTATTAAACTAATCTAACCAACATTTCATGGCCTAACACAACAGATAATCTATTATTTATTTTTTTGTATTATATTATTTGTATTTAGGTCTACAATTTCATCTTCACTTTTGTAACCGCTCTTCGACATGGTCTCCTAACGACATAATGAGGAGCATTCTAAATAACTAAAACATCAGTATAACAATTATCACGCCGTTACAGATGACAAACCTCTCAGCAATTTCATTTGCCAGAGAAACGGGACATGTACCACAGCAACAAAATGTACTACACAGCAAAGCGGATGACAAACTTCTGGGAAGGTTACGCTCCTCTCCAAAATGCACATTCTGCGGGGGTGTGACGCGCAAAGCGGGGAGTCTCGTGTAGGATTAGAGCAAAGACACGTGGGAAGCAGCGGGCTCGGTGCAGGGCGCCTGTTGCGAAGTCGGCGGCGGGCGAAGCAACGAGGGTGGAAGCAAACCTGCGCGTTTTCGCACTTCGTTGGCGTACTCGCTTCTTGCACTGTGGACGCGCAGCATGCTCTGGTGGTGACTCGAATTCTATCCGCACCACCGCGGTTCGTTGGAGCGGAACCACATCTCAAGGGGGCCTCATCGCCATAATCGTGTTTATTTAGACAAGACTATTGTGTTGCCCGCCGTTTGTCCGTGTGCCCGCGAAACGTCTGCGGCGAACCTAACGGATTCATTATCCTAATTGCACCCCCTTCCCGCAGAAGTAATTAAGGATGGCAGCCATCTGGGGTGCGGTTGAGAAATCGCGAGGGTGGATGCTCGCGAGACCAACAGGTGGCGATAACCGCGAACGCGTTCAGCGACATGGAAGCAACTGCGTGTCTCCGCATCGCCCCGTTTTCAGCGTTATCTCGATTGATGGATACATACAGGCTGGCGCCGGGTTGTCTGGTGGAAAACAGACGTCGGGATGAAATGCTTCTCAACCACGCAATTTGTATATTCGCCGATTCTCGCGATAACCCGTTCGCATTCTTGGAACCACAGCGAGCACTGTTGCCAGAGCTCTCTATGAACCATATTCAGAACTTCGTGTTCCAAGCACCGCGCTTCCAGCGACACGAACTCTCGTAGCGACAGGGTGAAGCAACCAACGTCTACACGTTTCCCCACAGCGCCGCTTGGAAGCGTTGCGATACTGAAGCTGCTAGCGCTAGCGGCGGAGAGTTTCCCAACCGCTTGCGCGCAGCAACCAACGTGAGTGGGCGTTGGCGCACGATAGAAATTGGAGTGCGTGAAGGCGTAGCACCTCCTGATTTACCACACGTACACCAATTTGTGTTTAATTACGCAAATAAGGAGAACGAACGAAACAAAAATAGTTCTTTAAATCCGAATTTTCAAACGTGGCATCATATGTGAAGGGTTAAGACCTATCGCTGACGTTTTGTAGTTGATCTCTATGCGGATGATTTTCAAGATAAAATTGTCCAAGTAAAATAAATGTATGATAAGCACTTGTTAAACGGATTATTGCTATGGCACCAATCACATTGTTTGAAATGGAGTGAAGAGAACCCTTTGTATACTAAGAGTAGTTCCTTCGTATTATTGGAAACATATATTCGAATTTTAATAAGAAAATATGCAATAAAAATGTATAAATAAAAACAATAAACAAACTACCTTTTCCCACTTTTAATGGTAAAATGGTTGCCGTTTTAATTTATATTGATGCACTGATACAAATTATCCATTATTATTTATATTGGGTCCAATTTTAAAATATTTTAATTGCAAAAATATATAATAAATAGTAATATCGCCTGATTTATTACATTGAGAGCATACAAGTAATATAATTTTGTAAGCCATACGAATGAACAACGAATAATATCCATAATAAAAATAAGTGATGAAGATGATGAAATTTGTAGTATTTACACACGAGAAAGAAGTTCTAAGGATAGGTTTTCATATTTTTCGTTCAAATTTTTGGATGACGAAAACATTAAACCAAATTTTAGTAATAATAATATAATAATTTCAAATTTACAAAACGGTACTAAAATAAGCGTCATTTTTTCCAGTAATCGGAAATGTGTAAAAGTAAATAAGATGTTTGAGGATAGTGAAGAAAATATATTACTTCCTAGTGCGGAGATGTCATATAGTTATAAAATTTCAGGAAGATTATTTTCCTTTAAGATGAAAATAATTTTTAATACATAAATTATCATTGTACAAGACCAACATTTTGCAATGTCCAGACCCAGATCTGGAAGTTGATTAAATATTTTCTGGTTAATTTGGTCCTTTCACTTCAGTACTAGCATTTTGCACTTGCAACAAAATATTATTCCAATATCCCAATTATTTTACAGCCCTACATTTGTGTCCGAGATTCATCAGTGTAAGATAAATATAATAAGATAATTATGCGGAGAAGAATCGTATAGAAGGAAATGCAGTTACGAATAAATAAAAACGTTCTGAAATCTTTTGTAAATCAAGTATCAATCACACTTCAAGTCATTGACATTTTTAACATCGTTGATCCTCTAAGAAAGGATCACCCGATCAGAAACTGTCCGCAAGGTATGAAACGAAGTAGAGGTGCCAGTGATCGCTATTTCTCATCGGCGAATGAGACTCCTGATCCCAAAACGAAAGGTCAGCGTAGAGGCCGCCAACCCAGTACCTGCTCACCGGAAAGGGCCCTCCCGACCCAAGTGTTCAGTAGGCAGCGGCGGCGGCGGCGGCGTCCGCGACGCGGCAGCGGCACGCAAAGCGCGCTCAAGGGCAGCGCCGCGGGCGACGCGCCGCCGCGCCGCGGCGGCGGGAAAGGGCCCGCGAGCGGAAGGGGGCGGCGGAGGGGCGAAGGCATTTACCGCGGGGAGGTGACGCGAGCGGCCCGCGCTCTCACCCTCAGCCCCGCCCCCGCCCAGCGCCAACGCGCCCGCCGCGCCCGCCCCGCCCACTCCGCGCGGCGCCGCGCCGGTCCGGCCTTCGATCCGGCGCGAATCAACAGGTCTGTCGGCCGGCGGCGTCCGGCGGGCAGGCGCAGGCGCGGCGACGAGGTGGAGGCGCGGACGCGCGGGCGGCGGCGGCGGCGGAAGGGGCGACACGCGGCGGGGAGGGGAGGGGCGGGGCGGGTGGGGTGGAGTGAGGTGGGGTGGGGTGGGAGGCGGCGGGCCGTATCCCCCGAGCGGCGCCCGCGTCGACAATTTGTAGCCCACGCGGGGCCGCGCCTAACTCGCTTATCGCGCCCGCGCCCGCCCCCGCCCGCCCGCCGGCTGTGGCGGCGGCGGTGGCCGTGGCGGGAGGCGGGGGAGGGGCGTGGGTGAGGGGAGCAGCGGTGGCGGCGCCGCAATCGAAGCGCGGGGTCGATGTGGTGCGGGGGCGGCGCGGGCGTGGGGAGGAACCACCAACGCCCGTCCGCGGCCCACGCGCTCCGCGCCGCCCGCCCCCGCCGCCCCCGCCGCGCGACCGCACGCGGTGCGCTGGCTTCGGACGCATCGCGGCGCAGCGGCCGCGGAGGAAGGCGCATCTCTGCGCGCTGGTCGCTTCTGCTAACACGTAAGATAAATCGTAAATACAACCCAAATAAGAGGTTGGAATGACTGCAAGTTTAAATTGACATTTCGGCATATTAAGAAATGTGTAATTTTTTATACATGTATTTCGGAACTTATTTAGCGCATATTACGGAAACTATACCATAATAAAATCTTACCATTACCACCTCTAAATAGTTTTACTCGACACTTTTATATATACCAACGGTTAACTATTCAGGAAATGAAAATTTCATGTCTCATTAAATATACTACTGAGTTTACTTATTTACGTGATGTAGAGTAAATTAACGAAAAAATGTTAAAATATTTATTCTGAATTACAGTATTCAGAATTTCGTTTAGTCACCTGGCATTTTCGTTTCACTCATCCACGATTTTCGGTTCAGTCATTTAGGAATTTCAGTTAAGTCATCAAGAACTTTCGGTTCAGTCATCTAGGCATTTGGGTTAAGTCATCTACTTCTCTGTTCCTCGCGTATTTCTAGACCCTTTCCATTCATTTCCGGTTTCTCTTTTCTGCAACCATTTCGAAATTTTACACACGTGTATGCTTTCTTTCAACACGCCACACAGTGCGCTGTTTGTTTCACGCAACATTACAGTTTGTTACTTCCACAATCAGATTGAGTTCTCAGAATCAGATTGATCGCTTACATGAACCTCTCGTCTGTAAGAAGGAAATTTCAAAAGAGAAGAGAAAGCTGATCAACATTATGTGAAGAATCTATTTCGGAAAATGGTGGGTCCTCGGTCGGTCGGAGCGAATTCTCACGACTGTCCTCCCTAATTCTAAGGCAGTGGTGCGTCCCCGCCCCGTAGCGAAGTCACCACGCAGGACGATCGCGAGCGAGGCCGAATCCAAAAATACACAAACTTAGCGAACGGGGCTCGTTGAGATCTCCCGCAAGTGGGCGAACTCGCGCGCGCACAAACACACACCACACACTCACACATACACATATACTCACACCACCCAAATGTAAACAAACGAGGCTCTAATAAAACAACGCCGCCGACAGTGGACATCACTAGGCGGGCGCTATCGCAAATCCAATTAAGAAGCTTCTGGCGGCGCGGCGGCGGCGGGCCGGGCTGGCAGATACTGCGCAGCTCGTGGTGGCGAGGAGGAGCGCCGCGAAGCGCGGAGAGGGAGAGAGGAGTGGAGAGGGCGGGAGCGACGAAAGGAAGGAGGGAGGGAGGGAAGGTGGGGAGCGAACGAGCGTCCGGCGAGCTGCAGCGGCGGCGGGGGCGGGGGCGGAGCGCACAAAGGCAGCCCGCGCGACACAATGCACTCGGGGGCCGTTTCGAGGCATCTGGCGGCGCGCGCGGCTCCGCTCGCTTGCGCGGCTGCTCCACCGCCGCCGTTGCCTCCGCGCCCACCCATCACACGCCTCTGCCACGCCCCCTCTTCAGGCCGCCGGGCGCGCTATTATACGCGCGCGTTTTCTTGAGCCCCGCAACACCTACCCCAACTCCTGCACTAACGTTAGGTGAATTAGCGACGAGTATTGTTGAAAAAAATCTGATAATCGGAAATAAGCGCTCCCGTATGACAGAAACTATTTTGTTTTGAAAAATGAGCTACAGATTTGGTTTAATAGACTCGTCGAAATAACCAACCCTCCCCCACCTCCTCTCTCATTCCTGAAATGAGGGCTGAAGAAAATGTGCTCGAATAATACCAGTACTACTCTCGCTCCCCCCTCTGAGCAAGTTTAGTTCTCAAAAATCTGTCCTCGGTCCTAGTTTTGAGCTTTTTAGAATAGTTTAGAACTTAGTTGAAAAAAAACTTATGTCATTAATTTTTCATCATGTAACATGTATGTTGTGTTGTGTTCCTATAATAATTTTGAGATTATTGCGCTACTATTAATAGTTTTCTTGTTGCTTAACCTTTTTAAATTTAAATATATACTATTTAACTTTTCTACTTAATATTCGGACTTTTATTCGGTTCGAATCGAAAGTTTTTGATTTCATAAATATTCTTATCAATTCAAAAATTAAAAATGAATTTTATGCATAGTCTGTAGACATATATTGTTGCTGCACTTCATCTCTCTTTTTGGTTTCTCTCCAACCTAGTCTAGTCGCATTTGTTCTGGGCAACGTGCCTAGCGGACACCATGACCCCCTTCATACTTCTACTACGTCGCTGTCCTTCCTGCTGTTAGAAGTCTCTCCTCTCTTTCTCTTTCTCTCTCTCTCTCTCTCTCTCTCTCTCTCTCTCTCTCAGTCACCTCCACGTCTACCAACATCAATGTCGTTTGCTGCTTCAGCGAACGTCATCAACATCTCGCCATTACCACCCTCTACGATCGCAGCCTCCTGATAAACAAATCTAATTCCTATAAAACCGTTTTAATTCACACGCAAAATGCGTCCATCCCCACGCCGCAAACCCTTCCTCCTCATCCCTCGTTTCCCCAGTCCCTTGCCAACGAAGTCATCGGGCTTCCACCCTTACTGCGACACTACCCAGGACCGTCACCGCCACCGCCCTCTTCCGAGCCGCTGCCCTTCCACTTCCACCTCCCCCCCCCCATCCAACTCCACTTACGCGCCTGTCTGCCCCGTGCCGGCGCGTTGCTGCGCGCCAGCCAGCCGCCGACGCGACGCAACCCGGCCGCTCGGGCGCCCGCGGGCGACCGGGCGCTAACCACGCGGCTTATCGGCCTGCGCCGGCGGCGGCGGCGGCGGCGGACGGCCGTCTCGCTGAGTCACGCGGGGGGCGGGGCAGAGCGGGCGGGGCGGGCGGGGGTGGCTGGTGCGGGACGTGAGGGGCTGACTCACAGAGCCGCCGCCGCCGCCGTCGTCGTCGTCGTCGCCCTACCGCCCAGCGCGCCCAGCTCGTTACGCAGAGCGGCACGGAGCGGTGATGCCGGGGTGCACTCGTTCAGCTGCGGGGCGCCCAACCCCGCCCATTCAAAGCCTTCTCATCTACCCGCCTGGCCCCCCACGCAGATCATTTTTATCACATTTTCTCAAGAAAAAACTCTGCTACGTGCGCCTCAGTGCTTTTGTGTTTGTGCAACGGGAAATGTAAGAATCTTTATAATAAGAAAAAAAACGGAATACCAATTATTAAGAACGAATGCTAAATCCAACAGTATTACGTAAGACAGAGAATTGATTATAATAATATCAAATTGATTGCTGATCTTAAAAACAGTATTTGCGTGCGGTTAGTCATTAAGTCAATAATAAAAATATCATGACAAATGTTGCAGAATTATCCTTTGTATCATTAGATTTTCATTACATGATTGGAATTTTAAAATCATTCTGCGGATGTAATTAATAACAACTTGGATTGTGCACATCTTACTACGAATGTTATCACACTGAACGTGAAACAAAAGCAGCCGAATGTTTGTAAAACATTTGTGATTTTGTTCATCCCAACGCATTTGTCATAACCAATAAGAGTCATCACAAATACATTTGTTCCTAACACGAATCATCTGCTTTGTTGAAATTGTAGTAAAATTACATTACGATTAATTTCAATTGATATTCCAGTCTTGTTCAAAACTATTTTAAATGGGATTTAATGAAAACTAATTTGTCTTTAAACCGAAAATTTCGATTTATTGTTAATGCTACTATACTCACAAATCAACATTTTAGGTCAAAATGCCTGCTCCCGAGCGACCCGTTATACGCACACATTTCAATCTTATTTTACTAATTTATTAGACTTAGAAAAGTAAGAGAATTGTTAGCAGAAAACCGACGATGTCAGAAGGCAAACGCTCCGAGGTGAACCAAAAGAAGAGAATAAAGATTCGAAACGAGAATGTGAGTGGATGACTCCCTGGGAGAAGAAAAGGACCGTGAGCTGCGATCCAAAGGTGAAAACCCAGCAAAAAACCACCGGCAAGGTGGCATACGAGTGTGAAGAGACCGGATAAATAGGCGAATATTCTACTCGCAGCACACACAGCAGGTGAAAGAGAGAACAAACGGCGGAAGGATAATTCAAAGGCCGAATGAGCTCCGGGGCCCGGACAGGCGCGGCGACGGCCATTCAACGCACGAGGAAACCGCCGCAGCCATGCGCACTTGTTAATGGCAAGGAGACCGAAAGCGGGATGACGGATGGATCAGCGAACCCGGGGGAGGGGCAGGTAGCCGACCGGGAGGACAGGTGGACGGGTTTGCACGCGAGCGAGAGCATGGATCATCGCACGCCGGTGCCAAACGGAGCGAGGCGGATGAGTAGGTAAATGAGGGGGCCGGGCGGATGAAGAGGGCAGGCGCGGGACAGTGCACGAACGACACAGAGCATGGGGAGAGAGAGGGGGGGAGAGAGAGGGGGGAGAGAGAGGGAGACAAAGAGGGAGAGAATGTGTTGGAGAGAAAGAGGAAGGGAGCGAGAGAGAGAGAGAGAGAGAGAGGAAAGATACAGAATGGGCAGAGCAATCGAACTGTGAGGTAAGGACGGAGACAAGAGCAGCAGAACGAGAAAACCAGAGAGACCGCGACAGTGGGAGAGAAATAGAGCGACGAAAGCCAGTAGCGTGAGCAACCGGGCGACCGGACCGGCGAGCTGCGCGTTGGCCGGGACGGCGCGGGGTGCGGGGGCGGGGGGGGGCGGCACGGTGCGACGCAGGCGGCGGCCGCCACAGCCGGGGGCCCCCACGGCAGCGGCGGCGGGGCGCGGGCGCGGGCGCGGGCGCAGGTACCGGCGCCGCCGCCGCCGGCTGAAAGTGATGGATGTCGGCAGCCGGGGCGGGACCGCGCTGCGGGCGGACGAGCGAGGGCGGGGGCGGCGCGGCGCGAGGGAGGGGGGCGGAGGCGGGGGCGGGGGCGGGGAGCGGAGCGAGGGGAAATAATAAAAGCGGCAGGCGCGGCGGATTAGGGCGCGCCAAAGCCGCTGGGGGCCAGTGGCCGCCCCAACGGCCGCCAGCGCTCCGGGTTAAGGCTCAGCCTCTCTGCGCAAACGCCCGGCGCACGGCGCAACAGGGAACAATGCCGCCTGCCGTCACGTGGTTTAAAATTAAACTTCAGATTAATTTGAGGATATGCCTATCTTTCATCGACGCATGATCAGACATTTCATGTAACAGCCCCAATTCATTTCTTCTTTCTTTATTTCTTGTTACTGTTTTCTTGTACGTCACACATGCATATTTCTCATGTTTGAAAAATCAACCTTTTCTATGCTTTCATTGATACACGCTCTATGCATTTCGCATTACGCTATCATGAGGGAAAGAGTAGATGTGATGATATCTATTTGTATCAAGTGATTACGGCATTGTTCTCGATTTGCGCGTTCATTACAATAATCCGTACTCGCTTTTGCGATTAATTTACGTAATGTTCTCTAAAAGCTATTAACGCGTTCGCGAAGCCCGTTAGTAACCAATAAGTCAATATTATCTGTGCCGGAAAGAGAAGATAGGAACTACGAAGGAAGATGTAGGTCATTTTTAGGGTAAAATATAAAATGGTAATTAAATTTATTACCATGTTTCTCTATTGTTTTAAACAGATAGTCAACAATTATTATTTGTATCAGTTGTATGCAATGGTTACCTACCTCTACAAAAACGAAGGTGTTTCTTTCATTGATCCATGAAAGACTTCTCAAATCCTGAGAACTGACCTTATTTAGCACAACAAAAAAATTTAAATAATGTAACTTCTTTAACTCGAGTTCCTTACATTTTCTCATCAGCTTTACTGTGATTCCGACAAACTGCGAACTTTTTCCCCGCTTCTCCGCACGTGCTGAAAACGCCGACCGGCGGCATTTCACCTCTTATCCCTTAAGCTTCCGATCGGCGGGTGTAGGCCGAATAAACTGCGGAGGTGATTACGTCGTAGCGCAACGTTAGCGAGTGCGTGCAATGACCGACGAGAAACCGAACGAGCCGATTTTACGTCCACGGCGGCGGGGTGACGGGGCGGCGGCGGCGGCGGCGTCCTGCCGCGGGCGTCGGCGTGGGGCCCGCCCGCCCTGCGGGACGCCGCCGCGCGCCGCGACGCCCACCGCCGCCGCCGCCACCCGGCTCGCGCCCCTCGACGCATAAACGCTCACCCCTCTGCCATAAACATTAGATCCATTTTAATGGGCAATAGAGGCCGTACAGATTTGCGAGGCGAGCGCGGGCGGCCTGGCGAGAGGAGGGTGGGCGAGGCGGGGGGCTGTGCAGCCCTGGGCCGCGCCGCGCCGCGCCGCGCCGGCTGCGTTGGCGAGGGCTGCGAGGCGAGGGCGCCGGGAAGGGATGGCGACTGCGATGTTGGCGGCAGTACGGAAGGTGTCGCCGGGTCGGTACTTGGGCGAACGAAGGAGAGCGAGGAGGGAGGGAGGGAGGGAGGACTCACGTGGAATTGGGGGTTTCTTCGCAGAGTGGGGAAAGAGTAAAGTCGATAAACATCTAACCATCGAACCGTAGTTCACGGCGTTCCAGTTTTTCGTTACGGTGCTGCCCAAAATTAAATGCTACGTTCCGTTCAAGTAGCATTGGTTAAACAGGTTGGAATCTTAGTCGTTACTTTTTATTTGGAAATTACAGAACTACTATATAATTAAGACATCTTCGAAATTCAATTTTATTTAATAAGAAAGTCATTATTATGTATTTTATAATGAATTTTGATGTGCTTCATAGCGTTCGTCGAGAATTTAACGTGCTTATCCGCATATTTGCATAAGACGAACAGCATTACTCTAAAAACTACTACACAATGTTACTGAAATGACAGGATGTCATTGTCAGTCAAAAAACATCATGTTCAAAGCTTGAAATAAAGTCTTAAAGCTTCATTTCACTTCCGAAAGCAACGAGAAGCGAGGAAGTGTACGGAGAATGCCGGGAGAGCAACCGCTAGTCATGTAGGACGACTGAAAGAGGAAGATCTGTTTTAAGGGGAATATTTTTGGCGCAAGGTGCAAGTACGAGGACCGCGACGGAAACACGGTTGTCGGAGGTAGCCGGTGCAGGGGACAGGATAGAGATGACAGGGCAGGCGACACGAAGGAGGGTGAGGCGGAGGTCGGGCAGGGGGAGTGACAGATGCAGCGGCGGCGAAAGAGCGGCGAGCGCGCTGTCGGGTGCAGGGGGGATCAGGGCAGGGGAGGTGGCGAGTTACGGCGGGCGCCCGCGGTGACAGAGGGCGCGCTTGGGGCTGCGAGGGGCGGGGCGGGGCGGGGCGGGGCGGGATGCAACAGAGGGCGCGGGCGGGGTCTGACAAGGGGCGGCGTTGGGCGGGGAGGGAGGCGGAACGCGGGCGGAGCGGAGGGTGCGGGCGTGTCGTGTCGCGGGCTGGCGGGGGTCGGGGGAGCGGGGCTGCGGGCGGGGGTGACAAGGCTCCGGGCTGAGCGTGTCGGGGGAACGCGAGACGGAAGGAGGGGGCGTGGCTGGCGGCGCCGGGCGCCGGTGCCTGGGCCGCGGTAATTGGCGACGGAGGGCCGCCCGCGGCCTGCGCCCAGGGGCGCTGCCGGCCCGTGAGAGACGGAGGGGCGGCTCTGGCTGCGGCTGGGGAGGACGCCGAGGAGTGGCACCTACGAACACGGCTGCAGGATCGGAAGTGGAGGAAGCGGCTGTACAAGAAAGTGGTGGTTGAGGCGTAGAGGAAAAAGTCTTTCCTCTATGGTTGAGACGAAGGGAGACGTGAGAAAGCCTGGGTGATTGTGTTCACACGAAACTCTTCAGTGGCCTGCTAACACTGCACTCCGCCCCCGCAATAGCGATTTTAGTGGACATCGGAGATAATACGTACGTGGCTGTTGCGAAGTGGTAAAAAATACGACGAATTTTGGTTATACTGTTCTCCTATTCAGCTCATTTGGAAAACTTTCATTGATGCTTGTTCAATACATAGCTGTAAACTGAAAACCAATTTTGGAAATTTCGAAAACAGCACAAGTAAATATTTTAAATAATACAGATGCTTAACTTACTTCTAATCACTATGCGTTCCCAATTTCACACTATTCCCAAATGCTCGACGATATATTAAAGCTTAATTTTCAAAACTAAAAAGCCTTAATTCAATATTACGAAAATCGATGAATTAGAACAAGAAAAAGCATTTAAAAATCCCTTGGAACGTAACTTACACTAAGTATAATGAGCACTAACTCCGAAAATTGAAACAACGATAAAATCACGCGTATCGTGATGGGCAAAATTAATATTTGCAATTACGAGAAAATTACTTCTCGAGGCGGGCCGCGGGGCGCCGACGACGCGGGCGGGGAGGAGCGGGGCGGCGGAGGGAGCGGGGGCCGTTCCGAGCGGGGGCGCGCGCAGTGATGCGTAGGCGCGAGTGCGTCGAGGGTGGCCGCGCGGAATCGGGGGAGGCGTAAGAGGCAGTTTACTGCGCACTGCGCGTCGCCGTGAAGAGGGTCCGCCCGCCGCGGTGGAGAGCGCCGCTCAGCGCGAGGGGCGGCGCATTAAGGTGGCTCCACACATTCGGCATTCGCCGAGGAGCGAGCTACTGCTCGCCCGATCCCGACCAGCGGATGTGTTCGGCGAATGTTCGCTCCCTTTGACGTCACGCGGCGGGTAGGGCGAGCGCCGAATGCTCATCATTCGGCAAATAGCAAGTGACCCATCCACACTACTCGGGATTCGGCGAGCGGTTGCTCGCTCTTCGCCGAATAGCGAATGTGTGGAGCCGCCTTTAGGACACCGCCCGACCACCGGCTGAGGTGGATCAGGGCATCAACTGAAGACACTGCAGGGCCTCTCATCGGGAGGCCCTACAATACTGGCAACAACCCTCTAGCGATCGGTTGTTCTGATTTCCGTGATTTCTCTGATCAACACCTGGAGAATGCCGGAGTGGTATCCTAACGACCGGGCCACGGACCGAGCGCTATCTTTCCTTCCTCTTCCTTGTCTTTCCTCACCCCTTACTAATACACACTTACATGCACTACACTTTTACAGTTGTCGGGAGCTAAGGCCTTGTCCCCAAAATGGCGATGCCTCTCTGATACCTGAAGTGGGAAATCTCCAGCAAGTCGACATTCAGGTCGGCGACGGATCCCACCATCCAGAAAAACACCACCACCTCACGTGATAAAACACTTACGGGAGTACTCGCCATAGAAGTTGACACGCTCGGAAACTAATCAATTAAGCCCGTCCGAAGACATGCAGTTTAACTAGCCACCCGTGGGCAAACCTTGCTTGACAAGCTCTTCTGATGTCAGATGTAGTGTGTTAATTCATCACCGCTGCTACTTCAGACATTATTCCCACAACTGGGAACAACGCGTAGTTACAATTGGGAGAAAGCCAGGGTTCGTGGCCGCGTCTTGTTCGTGTATATGGTTAAGCTAGGCAGTCACGGGAAAGCCTCTCTTGACAGGACTATCTAGTGTGAGTTGTTGATCTGTTGATGCTTCCTTCAATATGGTTTGCACAAGAGAGAAAAATGTAGCGGCGACAAATTTATAACTTGGAGAAGCCAGTGATGCAATCGCGACTTGTTCCTGAAGAGAATTCATTAAGCCATCCATCCACGGACAAGCCTCGCTTGACGAGCTCTTTTTCGCGCCGGTTGAATGTTAATCAGTCACCGATACCTTCTTCGCTGCTAGCACAAAGGGGAGCATATGTATAAACAGTGCAAGCCACTGTCGGTAGCGTTGCTTGTTCATAGGATTCTTAAGCACGACGCCCGTTCGAAGTTAAGTCTTCCACCGCTGCTACCTTCTTCACTCTTCGCACAACGGAGAGCATGCTGTGGTGATAATTGACAAGCCACACCTGAGAGTGGCGCTTGAAGATGAATAGAGAGGTTTTTAACACCCCCATTCACTCCTAAATAAGGCTTGACGAGCTTAGAATGCTCCGTCACGCGTGTCTATCAGCCATATTAAAATTTCCTCCGCCATTTCTCGTTTACAATATTCATCCATTTTATTTTTGTTTCATCTACTTAATAATATTTTTAGTAGTTTTTCCGGTAAATAAATTCATCACCACGTGAAGATACTCCTTTTTCTCAATTTTTTCTGCTACTGATTCTTCCCAGACACATCACATTTTGTATTTGTATCAAATAAATACACCCATTTCACGCTGGTCTCTTACGAAATCATTTCGTAATATTTCAGCCCATTTGCAGGAAAAGAACTTCTCTACTATCGATTTTGCAACGTTTCCAGGAAATAATCGCCGCCCAGCAGCTGAAGAATCCCGCGCCGCAGGAAGGACATGAAAAAAGGGAGCGAACGCTGCACGGGAAGCGCAACACGGGCGGCAGCGCGACGCGAGAGCAGGTCGCATTGTAACGAGAGGGACACGGCGGCGCAGGACGGCTCGGCACGGGCGGGGGGGGGAGGGCTCTGAAGCGGTAACGCGAGGAGGTACGGGGCGGGGCGGAACCGCCCCGCGGACTCACAAAGCGCACGCGTTTCGCAGCCCATCGCTCACGCCGCGGCTGCCACGCGAGCCCGGTTGGCTGGCGAGGGCGGCGAGCGGACGCGAGGGCGGTGGCGGGCCAGCGAGGGAGGCGAGCGAGCGGAGGTGGGCGAGTGGGTGGGACAGGGCGACCGGATGGGGTGAACGAGTGGGGCGGACGGGCGGACAGTGGGTGGAGCGCGGCCGTAGTGGGTGGGTGTGCGCCCGGGCGAACGGTTCGGCGGAAAAAGAGCGCGCGCCCGAGTGAGTGAGCGAGAGAGAGAGAGAGAGAGAGAGAGAGCGGCAAAGCGCAGTAGGATCATTGAAGGGGCGGATGAGCGTATGCCAACCAGGCAACGGGCGCGGGGCGAAACCGGCAATGGGTTCACGAATTCGAAGTTCGCCTACGGCCAAGCCGCTGAGAAAGAGTAGGAGAAAAGTGGAGGAATTCAAATAGAATTCGAAGGCCAAAACTGGAAAGGATAAAAGTAGACTGGACGACTACAAATAACATGTCGGAAGAAATATCTAACAAAAGGTTTCCAATAAACAGGCATTTACACAAACATAAGGATGAAAACAGAATTTTGGAGTTATTAATAGCGATTTCGGAATAAATCTAAAAAAAAAATAGTCAATGGCGTTGTCATACCAATCAGTGATATAAGTGATCGGTTATTACTAGGGGGGATTTTAATGAAATGTCTTTTCCTTTTCACTTTAGAACAATGCCGTTTAGTTTGGAAATTAATTTTATCTTATGACAAAAGGAAATTATGCAATGCATTTTTCGTCGATTTCGACTAATAAGTCACTTTTTACCTTTCTACGTCATTTTTAATGCATTTTCGCTGATTTCATCGATTTTAATATCATTTTAATGATACTTGCTTGAAATAATATTAACGAGATGCAACAAATGATCTCCACAGAATTCCTGAGTAGCCTATTCGATTTCTCTGCTCGGAAATTGTAATGTCAGCCGTTGCATGTAATTTATGAGACGCTTACCAGTGCCATTGTGGTTTCGGCCGATTTCGGGATAACTAAAGACAGATTTCCTGGTAAAGAACTGTCCGAACAAAACGTTTCCAAGCTCAGTGTACTTGAACGAACAGAAGAAGCCTTGATTACATCAGTAACGTATTCACCTTCAGTTGTTCATCCAAATTGGTTTTGATCACATATTTTACGTCATTTTTCTTTCGTTTGAAGTCATTTTAAAAACATTTTAATAGCATTTTATTGATCATTTTTGGCAATGTTTCAGGTCATCAAAATCCGCTTCTATTATGCTATCAGTGACATTAGTGTCTGCGGTACAGTAGTATTTGAGTGAAGAAGAACACATTACGATAGTTTAAATAGTCGTTACCTTTATCCACGACTTCTATCGTGATTAAGGTCGAGAGTTTCAAATAACGTGAGCGAGTTGCAAACCACTGAGATGAGGAGCACCCCAAGGTGCAGAAGCGGGAGCGCGGGTATGCACAGCCGCGAGAAACGGAGGCGCTGGCAGCCAGCGGGTCAGAGTCCGAAACACAGAGCGCGCCGTCTGGAGGACACGCCAATAATAGACGTAACGACGCCGTTAAAATTGCGAGATTGTGCGCTCGCGAGAAATGAACGGAATTAATATCCGTCAACGACCAATAAAGTGCGTTTCCAGAAATCGGTAGTACGTCGTGACAAGACGAAATGAACAAAATATATTTTTAAATTTAGGTTCTCAGTGATGCCTGAAAACGCTGGACCTCCTAGATGAAAAATTGTGCCATGTTCATAAGAATAATACAAAACATTTGAAACGTAAGTAATACACAAAGACTTGTTCACAACTGATAAATATACGTAATTTATGATTATGTAAAGATTTCGGAAGAAATTGAGTAATTGTTTTGTATCTCAGTGGGAAAGAAGAAATAATGACAAACGTAATTTCATATTCGTATTCAGAAATCGTGCAGGAAAATTATTAATTTTTCGTATACAGGGGGGTGAAAAGTAATATTAAAGGAAACGAAACCAGAATCGCCCCAGTGACAAAGCCGCCGTAGAGTAAGAGGTTCATTACAATTTAGAAATCATATTCGAAAGCTCTTGTGTTCTTTCGACACGATCCCCTTCCTTTCAGCCACATGCTACCAAAAAGGGCAGATTTCCAGCAGCATTTCATTTTCACCTACTCTCACTCTTCACAACATTACTCGCCACAGGCAAAAAAAAAGCCCATTCGTTCAAGATTAAAATTAATGTGCAAATGTACACAGTCCAACGCACAGGTCGCACTAGGAACGGCAACCAAAAACAGATTCTCCAAGCAGGTGAAGATAGGTTCACTAAATTCCATCCAACAACGCATTTTGAAACTAAATCATTTTTGGAAAACCGAAGTAAATGGGTAAAAAAACATAAAAAGGTTATTTATGGAATAAAAAATAACGTGATTTCGAATATATGGAAAGAAAATCAATTGAAAAACGGCGATATTATTCGTTTATTAAGAGTATAATTTCTGTATTTTTAAGTCATTAACGACCAATTTGATCGTATCGTTGTTTCTACGTTCGACACATGGAGGAAGTTCGACAAGTCCACATGGAGGAAGGTAAAAAGTATTTCATGATAATTACTCTCAATATGTGGTAGTTAATATCATGATTACGTTAATTTTGCAAATTCTAATGGTAAACCTGTTTAGTGGACATCTACTGTCTCGTGAATAATCAGCTACACATGAAATGAATAAAATGTGTGGATAAAAAAATAAAATGTCGGAAAGCGCAACAAGAAAACCAGATGACTTTCTGTTTTTTGTATTCGCTTCGTCTGAACAAGTAAAGAAAGGGAATCAAAAAAAAAGCGCGGTTGCCCCTAGACTGTGAACCAAGCCGCCTGTAACTCTCGGAGGACAGCGCTGGCGTGGAAGTCGCGCGTCCCGGGGCAGCTGCGTCGTCGGAGCGGGCCCCACGGGACGGCCGGCCCCAGCCAGGAGGGCGCTGGGCCTACGCGACGCTGGGCGGCGCGGCGGGCGGACGGGCGGCGATTGTCGCCTTGGTGGGCCCCGCCGCGGTGACGTCACGCGACAATTGAATTACGGCGGGCGCGCGGCCGCCGCCGCCGCCGCGGCGGTAATTGGCGCCGTAATTCGGCGAGGGAGGGTGCGTGCGCCGGCCCGACGCCCGTGCCCCCGCCCCCGGGGCGTTTGCGCGCCGCGCCCCGCCCCCCTCCCGCACGCTCGGCTGGGCAGCCACCACGCGCAAATGGTGATCTCGCGCCTCTTGGTGGCGCTGCTCGCACTTCCGCAACAAGCGTTCCCCACGGGGCCGGGGCGATGAGTCTTCCTGCGGACACCGACGTGCTTACAGACTTTGCGGTGTGCCGCAAGGCACCCTATTGGAACTCGTTAACGGATTATCATTTCAGATTTAAAATGCCTGCATTGCCAATATTTGTGATAGAGCTAATATCATGGCATGTAATAAGTTTTTATCCTCAAAATATGAAACAAAAAAAGCCAAATTGTTTTTTAAAGCAATGAGTGTAATTAAAAGATGATAAATTCGATTTCTAAACCTACAATCGGTTAACTCCCTCTGTTTGTGTCATTGTCGACTTAAGGATCCCACTCCGTACATGGAAAAACTGATATAATGTTCGAATCACAAATTAATTTTTTCCTTGCAGAAGAAGAATATTTTTGTGTAACTCATTTCATATTGTGAATCTGTCAGAAACGTTGTGTCTTCAGGTAACTACAGCCGAAGACCAAATATCCATGAACCATAATTAGTGATTTATTCCATGATCTTTCAACGTAACATTTAAAATCCATTCTGTCTTTAGGCTATTTTTTGAAATATCATTTCATCGAAGGGCAAATTGAATCAAAATATAAATTTACTACTTTGCGTATTTCATTCGTCAAATATTTTAGTCTGATAAATGATCCCAGTATCAAATTTGGCATACTAAACCAAAACAACGGTGTTACAACTTCAACTACATAAAAAATATTTATTTTCAAAACCTTTATTTCATTTTTAGAAACTTTAGAAAGGTTCGTTGACATATGTTTGTTCATAGGAAAAAAAGCATTTACGAAAATATAAGTCAAATGCTTTTTCAACATCAAATATAAGTAATAATCTTCTAGTATCGCCACTACGTCGCCAATGGCGCAATCTGTTAGACACCGTACGGTCGCCGCCGATCCGCAGCGACTGCACGGTCGCGTCCGCGCAGAAAGCCGGCTGAACGCTTCCATGCTGCAGGGTTTCACACACCCCACCCCCCCGGCACCTCACAGCCTTCCACCGCACGCACCCTCCCCTCCCTCAACCCACTCAACACCCACAATCGCTCACGTGCCCCGCCCCCACTCGCGCCGCCCGCCAGCTCACCGCCCGAACGTGCGCGCAGGCCGCAAAAGCTCCCAGCGCCGCGCGACCACTATTCTCCCACACGTCCGCCCGCCCGCCCTCCCACTCACCCATCACCGCGCACGCGTCCGCCGCCCCGCCCCGTCCCCCCCGCCGCGACCCGCATCGCCCCCGCTGCTCTCACCCTGCCGCCATGCCGCGCCGCGCTACACCGCGCGCGGCGCTAAAATATCGTCAAGTTATTCATCTCGCGGCAACGTAAATTGTTCATATTTTTTTCCGCGTGCGCGCTGCGCGGTCGCGCCGCACTCGCCGCGGCTGCCGCGTGTTGCGAGGGGGGTGGCGGGGTAGAGGGGGGGAGTGAGGGAGGGGAAGGACGGCAGAGGGATGGGCGCGGATCGGGGCCGAGCGGGATCGGGGGGCGTGGCGCGCGCGCTGTACGGCTATCGACCGTGACTCCCGCCCCTCGATTCGCCTTCGGCGCCGGCGGCGGCGGCGGTGCTGGTGGCAGCGACGGCGGCGGAGCGCAATTGCGGGCGGTCCGATTCCCGGCGGCCCGCTACGCCGCCTCTGCCTCCACCGCCACCACCACCGCCGGCTCCGCCACCTCCGCCGCCGCGCGCGCGCCCCGGCGCATAATGAAATATCGCCCGGTTCGGGAATGGAAATTTATTAGGGAGGCGCGCGCGGCGAAAGAGCGCCCGCCGCACAGCGATAATGAGACGCAGGCAGGCCGGGCGCGCGGCGCGGGGCGAGCGAAGCGGCAGCGGCGGCCTGGGCGGGGGAGGGGGAAGGGCCGGGCAACGACGGACAAAGGCCGCGCAGTCGGCCAGCCGGCGCTGATGGCGGCGGCGGCGGCGGCGGGCGGGACAGGCGCCGCGTGGCACAAGAGGTCGCGGCGAGAGCGCGGCGGGAGCGGAGAGGGCGGACGCGTGGTAGAGGTGACGCAGGCCATTGCCAAGGCGATGATACACGCGATGCTGTTGACGATGTGACGATGGTGACGGAGGATGCTTTGGGGTCAAGGGTGGATGTGGGCAAAAGGAAGGTGAAGCATTTAAGGCAACGGAGCAATAGTTACAGTGAAGATATCTGGCACTTACATGGGGAAAATTAAGAAAAGCAGAATGACGTATACACTTTTAGGTTGCGGATAAAAGGTGTGATAGGTATTATTGGATGCGGCAAATATGACGGGACACGTTTGTCTGCTACAGTGCAACGCGTGAAAACTAGGAAACGGATGTCACATCACAGTGAAAGACCCATCTGCGACGAGCTAGTTGGCATAGTGCGACGGAAACTCGACGGGATACACCAACAATAGTCCAGTTGAGCCGAGGGTGTGGCTTTGCGGCGGGGCGCGGGGCGAGGGGGCGTCCGGCAGAGGGCGACGGGGCCCTGGGGCGGCGCGGCCGCGGCCCCACTCTGCGGCGTCGGCTGCACGGCTATCGATTGCGGTCGCGACTTACGGGCCAGCCTGTGCTCCACCGCCGCCGCTCACGAGATTGCCGCCCCCGCCGCGCCGCGCCGGTGCGGCCGAGCCGGGCGGTGGCGGCGGCGGAAAGGGGGCGGGGGCGGCGGCGCCGGGTCGGGGCCGCGGGCGGGCCGGCGCCGGGCGGGGGCCGCGGGAGGGGGCGGGGCCGCCACAGGTGCGGCCCGTCCTCCCCTCACTGCCGCCGCCGCTGCCGCCGGCGCGCCCCGAGCCGATTATCCCCGGTGTCCCGGCGCGGCCGCCGGCGCATTGTCCGCGCCTTTGCCGCGCAAAGCGCCCCCGGCTGCGCCGCCGCTCGGGGACAGACGCGCGCGGCTGCGTGGGAGCGGCGCGCCGGCCAGTGGCGGGGGACGGGGCGGGGCGGGGCGGAGCGCGCACGCTGCATAGAACGCGCCAGGCCAGAGGAAGGCTAAGTGGGATGGAAGGCGGAATGCTGGGCACGCCGCGGCTGCGGAACTTGGCTTACTGGCTACGAGGTCCATGGCGCCTACGCAAACCCGAATGGGGAGGCAAAACTACAAGAAGCATAAGAAAATGTTGCATAGCGTTACGGTAAGGTTTGGAACATGCGGAATATAAAATACAATATTGGAAATACCGGGAAAAGGAAAGCCAAAATGCAAAGTCAAAATCTAATAAATAAATGTGTTCTAAAATTTAAGATGAAAATGTAAGGAAAATCAATATGCTTTGAGAGGCCCAAGTTGTAGCAGATGTATTTCATAGAAATACCCGAAAATAATGCTACATGTACAGAGAGGAGGATTAGAAGTGTTGAAGAAGCGTAATGTGCAAGGAATTAATAGCGTAGGAGAGTTGCACTAGGTCATTTTAATAGTGACAATTACTGAACAGTAACAAATGCGACAAACCAGTCATCCCGCAAAACCGAGCGGGGCCATCGAAAGGGATTCACGAGCGTACGTACAAACGAGCGAAGAGAAAAACAGATGTACGCAGACAAAGCGCAAAGCCGGGCACTAAACATCACATCCCGCGCCAGGACAGAGAACGCGCTCGCTTTGAGCCTCGCCGTCGGAGGCAGAAAACGCGCAGGTCGGCGGGCAAGCGCGCGAGCGAGCAAGCGGGTTGTGGGCGAAGGGAGCGGGGGGAGCGAGTGCGGCGAGTGGTCGGCCGAGCGGGTGTGTTTGAGAGGGAGGTTAGAGAGCAGGTTAGAGGACGTGGTAGAGGGCATGTTGGAGAGTTAGAGGTGAGAGAATGAGTTAGAGGGGGAGAGGACGGGTTAGAGGACGTGTTAGAGGGAGGGTTAGAGAGCATGTTAGAGTGAGGGTTAGAGGGTGAGAGGACGGGTTAGAGGGCGTGTTAGAGTACGTGTCAGAGGGAGGGTTAGAGAGCGTGTAAGAGTGCGGGTTAGAGGGTGAAAGGACGGGTTTCGGGGCGGTTAGAGGGCAGGCGGGCTGGCGCGGCGCGTGGCTCGTGCGACCGCAGGGGAGACAAGCAACGCAGCGGCGTAACGCGGCGAGGCGAGGCGCGGCAGCTGGCGCGGGGTGCGGAGGCGACGGCGGCGGCGCCGCCACGGCGCACCCTGTGTCCCCGGCTCCGCGCCTCCGCTGGAGCGCCGCCGATAGCGTTATCGCCGCGCGCGTCTAATGAGCCGCCGCCCGAGGCCGGGGAGGGAGAGCGAGAGAGGCAGAGGCGGGAAGAGAGACAGAGAGAGAGAGGTCGCCGTCGCGGCGGCGAAGCGCTGCCGTTGCACTCTTCCTCCGCTGTCCGACCGCGTCCGGGCCATCGCCCGCTCCCGCCTCTATCCTCTTCTCCGCTGCGTGCTCGCTACGCACTCTGCCGGCTCCGTTTTCTACTCTACTCCTACTTCTACTCTACTCCTACACCTTCTGCCGGCTCCGTTTTCTCGCGACCGTCCGAATCGCCCTTTGGCCTGACTGTGCTCATTTGTCCACCCCGTGCTAACCTAACCTCGACTTACGACATGCCATTGAGAGGAGATGTGCTTCTTTCCATTTGGAATTCTTCTTTCCGTCATGACCGCAACTAAGTGCTATTACGTAACAATAATCTCACTCTCTATACCCCACTTTTCTTACCGTCTATTCCAACCTTCAGTGTGAATTCAACAGTTTCTTTTCCGTCGTTTTTTTTTCTTCGTGCATGCAAATGATACCAATTTCCGGTCACTTCATTGCAATGACTTCTGTCCCGTCCTAATGGTCGGAACACCACCGTCTCTACTTCATCCACCACCATTTTTAGTCACCTACAGGAAGATAGTGGCATTGGTAACCAGCTTTTCCTCATCGCAGTCCAACCATAGAGGAAAGCTATTATAGTCTTTCCTCTATATTCCAAGCATTTCTGCAGGTTTCTCATACTTTATCCTGCATCTCCGCTTACAGGCCATAGTGTAAAGATGTATGGCGTGGCCACGGACGTCGTAGGGGGAATAGTGATGGAGAAGGAGATAGATGCAAACCTAGGCGCTGGCGATGGTGGTGGCAACGGCGGAGGGTGAGGAACAAGAGGAAGGGAGGTGGTCGTGGCGAAGGTGTAAGTGGAGGAGGCAGTCCTGGCGGAGCAGAGGCGCAGTGGGGGTGGTTACGAAGATGCAAGCGGGGATGGATGGAAGACGAAAAGAAAAAGGGTAGCAGGAGAAGTATTGGTGGTGTAGTCGACGAACAAGCTGGCGATCACTGCTGGTAAAATTCGCAGATGATAATGGCGGAGAGGGTAGAGAAAGTGGACGGACGCCAGCAGGGTTGACGGCGGGAGTGAAATGATGAAAGGTAGAGGCTGACGCAAAGGCGGTGGACGCAGTGACGATGGGAATGGTGACGATGACGGGGACAGCAGCGGTCTAGGTGGAAGCGGAGTCGAAGGAGAAGGCGTGGGCGGCGGACGTGGAACGAAGCCGGAGATGGAGGAGAAAACGAAAGCAGAGACGGAGGCGAATGAGGAGGCGAAAACAAAGACGGGGGGCGAAAGAAAGAAGGAAGGCGAAGACAAAAGTAAAGGGGAAGACGAAAAGCGGAGACGCAGGGGAAGGCAAAATCGAAAGCAGAGGGGGAGGCAAAAGAGGAGGCGTACGCGGAGGCGGCGGTAGCGCCGGCGGCGGCGGCGGCGCCCCTTCCCCGAGGCCCCACGCCTCGCACCTGTGCGTCCGGCGGAGCGGAGTCGAGCGAGAGGTCGGACGGCGGCGGTGGCGGTGCCGGTGGTAGTGGCTGGCCCGGCGGCGGCGGCGGCGGCGGCGGCGGTTACGCTCGCGCGCGTCGCTTCCGCCGTGACGCGAATCAATTGCCCTCGCTCGCCGCCGGCGCCGGGGCCGCTGCCGCCGCCGCCCGCCCGCCCACTCGCCCGCGCGAAGTGCCGGCGCGGAAAAGCACGCCCTGCTCGCCCGTCCGCCTACTCGCACGCGCGCGCGCGCGCGCCGCACGTCGCCGCGGGCACCAGGCGCCACTCAGCCTCCGCTCCGCGCTCACTGGTTATCATCACGCAGCAGTGGCACCGCAACATCCTACTCGCTAGGAAGCTTTACATGCCCATGGTCATAAGGGAATCCACTATTCCGGTTGCTATTTGGCTTTAGAAATATATTGATTATATTATCCCAATCAAAACGAGAAACCTAGAAATGTCTATTTTTTTATTCTTCTTTTGCAATATCCGAATAACATTAACGTTTTACTTTTTAACATGCCTCTTGAGAAGAGAGAATAAATACCATTTATATTTTTGAACTCATCAACGCAAGTTAAAACACATATTTCGTTTCATTTCGATAAATATTGTACAGGCAGCGCTATAAACTTGATATTTTGGCGCAGAGAGATCTAATCAGAACTCTATTTCAAATTATTTTCATCCTATTTATTCGTCGTATTACGTTTTGAATTCTTCTATCGCTATTATCACGTGCAGAGTTTTGATGAAAAGTGTTTTATTGTAATTTTGTGAACACGTTTTACCTGACACAACAATGGTATTAATTTCTATCTCTTCGTACTTTATCTAGGTTTTCTAATTGACAATTTCTGTAATACAATTCAACCGAATTTACAATACTGAATTCGGTTCTGACAATACCGGATTAATAAACCGTACTGAGGAACTCTATTCCTCCAACTCACACGAAGGCCAACTCCACCACGTCCTAGAATTCTCCCTTCCAGGCGCAAAAACGAGTGGAAGCCGCGCCCGCAGAAGCAACTTGGTGCGACGGCGGGCCGAGCGCGGCGCTGGTGGCGCGACTTGCGGGGCGTCCGGTGCGCGGCGCTGCTGTGCGGCCGGCCCGTGGCGTCGCTAATTGCCTCGCCGGCGGCGGCGGCGGCGGCAGCGGCGGCGCGGCGGGCGCGGGCGCGGAGCGCGGGCGGGGGAAACACGGCCGGGCCGGCGCGGCGGCGGCGGCGGCGGCGCGGCGGAGCGAGCGAGCGGGCGGGCGGGCGAGCGGGGCGGGGCAGAGGCGGCGCGGTCACGGCCCCGCCGCGCCGCCCCCCCGACCCTTCCCTCCCCGCGCCGCGCCCCGCTGCCTCGCGCTCGGGCCGCGCCCGCCGTGCCGCCGGCGAACCGCGCTGCGCTCTCCGGCCACGCGGCGCGCGTCAAACGCGCCTCTGCGGCCCGGAAGCGCCGACCAGCGCGGCAGCGCCAGCCCGTGGGAAGACATTTGCCGCCGTTTCGGAAAGGCAGCCGCAGTTGCGTTGGCCCAGTGGAGGAGGAGAAGGATTTCCTGTGAGAAGGGAAGGTGCTTCTGATAGCTGCGCTTCCCACATAGTTTGCCATAAATAGTTACTCTGCTCCACAACTTTCAAAATCTCTTTCAGTTTCTCCTATTTCACAAAATTTAAGCAATGGCGTGACATTTCGAAACGTTCATGTTTTTCCAATGTTCAATCCGGGATCGGTTTATGATCCTAACTAGGATATGTTAAGGTCAAGAATGCGATTGGTTGATTCTTATGATCCTGCCTCAAATACAAAATTTTTAGAGGTCTCAGATCGAGGATAATTTAAAAAATGAAATTGTTCCTAAAACATAAGTAGTAACATAAGGCTAAGTAAAAACACCAAAATTGTTAAGTTGCTATTTCTTAACAATAGCATTACTTTTATTTCACTCTTTTCACAGCACAGCTTGCCACGAAATAAGCAAAAAGTTCGTACACCGAGACAGTTCAACAATTCTCCCATCTCTTTCACCGCTCCACTCAAAGCCGTGCTGAAACCTCTCCCTGGGGAAACTGTCTGGATTCGGTGCTGGCGGTGCGCGCTGTGATATTTATGCGTCCAGATTTTCGCCCTGCGGAACGCCCAAACTGTGGGCTCGATCCGCCTAAGCGCGGACGTGTCACGGGCCGCGACCGATGCGATGCGATGCGACGCGATGCGATGCGACGCGAAGCGATGCGGTCGCCCCGGCAGCGGGGTGGGATGACGCGCGCGTGCAGCAGAATGCAAAATGCGCCACGCAAAACGTGCAGTTTGAAAACGCACCGTCATTTCCCGCTCGCCGCGTTTTGCGGAGTGTTTTTGTTTCGTGTGTGCACCTTTCCAATTTTATCTCGTTCCTCCCTTCCCACAGTTATCGTTTCATCGCAGTGATAAATCTACAGGTTTATTTTGTTCCGTTTTTTAATTTTTTGTGTTTTTTGTATTTTTTAACGTTGTAGGATGCAAATCCGATAGTTGTCTAACAACTGACATTTTGTGTACTATATGTTTACATATTTTTTTTGAGATGGCAACCATGAGCGAACTCGCAAATCGATATGTTTTCCGATACCCTCCGATATTGGCCGACGAGGATACCTGTCTCGGAGATGGTTTTATAAACGGCTTCTCGGAAGAAATCTACTTCTACACCTTCAGTTCATTATTCATTAAAATATTTTAGAACCACGATCAATATTTTGAATGCGAACTGTAACTGCGTATTAAACTGAATACCCTAGTTAATGTTCGGGTATTTTACGTGAATTTTGATCATACATATAGGTAACGTGCGCGAACCACTTACTACATTTCACAAAGTATTTATGAACTCAACTTAAAGATGTCCTATTCGATCGCATTTCAATCTACTGACATCATTAAATCTCTCTAAAAATGTAGATACCTAAACATAAACATTTTCAACCCTGAAGCATATTTTGTTTTGTTCATGATGGAACATTCATTCCCAACATGAATATTTCATCTCGCAGGCCGATTACTGAAAACATTGCGAGAATTTCTCCCCCCCCTTCACAATTTCGAATTGTAAAATTTATATACTCGTCTCTTGTACGCAACATGCAATCGTTACTAGCAGTACATTGGGATTGGGTTTTCGTTAAACAAGGGGGGATATATTTTTGACAGCAGATTCCAATTTTAAAAAAGATTTGGAAAAAATGGAGAGGAATAGCGCCGGATAATGAGGAAATATTTAAAATTTGAGAATAAACTGAACTGAAAAGAGTGAATTGTACGTCGGATAGTTTCAAAAATGGTTCAAAGTATATCATGAAAATTATCGACAAGATTATCATTCCCTAGTTTTATAAAACTATAAGTTATAATGACATTCCTTCATCTCGGACAAGTTCTTCTTCCAGTTTCACCAGATGTAATGAGCAAATACTGAGTTAATCCCTTGCTTTGTTTCTGGCTATAAAAGTTGCTTCACAATTACCATGTTATCTTGAGCTTTTTTTTCGCTAGAAGCGGGACGTAGGGCCAAATGGGTATTATTTTGACAGAAATACTATGAAATCAGGTCTGTGGGTTGCTTGTCGATGTAAATGCGTTTTCTATTACTCAGACGCGAAATTTTCTGGTTTTCAAATGTCAGAAACCACGCTTGTTGGTAACTTTATGTATATACCATTTCACCTATGAATAGTAGAAGAGTGATGAGTAGCGACTCCAGCTCAAGAAAATTTGAGCAAATTTTACGTCTCCATAAGTCACATATTTGGTTTCTTCATTCTTTTTATTGACAAATAAATAAATTGAATAAATTCATCGCCCATCTTCGTAAACAATTAGTACGATACATTTGAGCAAGTACGTCTGGTCAATTGGATATCTGCAAGTTCTGAACTCGGAAGAAGAATCCGCGGGCGGTGGCGTGCGTGCACGCAATATCGCCGACGCCTTCCGCTGGCAGGCGTATTTTTGCCTCGCGGAGCGCATTCCGCCGGCGCGGCGCCCGCCGACAAAGCACTCGCCGCTCGCCCGGCCGCTCCTGCCCCTCCCCTCCCCCCCGGCGCTTGCACACTCGTTTGCTTCCTCCTCCGCTTTGCCCTCGCTTTTCATTCCGGCCAGCAACGTCTCCCCCTGGGCCACCTGCTTCATGTCCTGCGCGTCCCGCCCGCTCCTTCTCGTTCGCCGTCCGCGCCGCCGCCTCGTGCCCCATATTTCCAGCCTCTGGCTTCGTGCCTCGCGCCCCGCCCCGCCCCGCCCCGCCGCTACGCTTTTGGGGCTTGGCTTTCGGGGCACCGGTCGTCTCCCCGCTGCGTTCTCATCCCGCCCTTTCCGTCCCGTGCTCTTCCGCAGCGTTCTACCTTGTATTCCCCTTCAACCTCGCTTTCCTCCTCATCCTCCCGCTTTCTCCTCCCTGCCCCAATCCAACCCTCGCCTACGACGCCCTCGATTTGCTTTCCTTCAGCCGTCCACCCCGACCTCATCCACCGCCCTCCGAGGGGCTGCTGCGCCTTCACCCGACCTCGCGCGCGCCCTCGCCAGCTTCGCTCCGCCCCGCCCCTCCCCGCCCCACCCGCCCCGCGAGCAGCGCGCCTCTCCGCGGCGCACGGCCTCCTTCAAAGGGCCGGCCGCGTGCCCGCGGAGGGGAGCGGGCCGGGGAAACGGGACGGGACGGGACGGGACGGAGTCGGGCATGGCGTGGCGAAGCGAGGCGGGGAGGGCGAACAAAGAACGCGGCCGGCGCCGGCCGCCCGCCCGTCCGAGGTGCGCCGTCCGTCCGTGGCTGCGCGGGCCGCAGATTGCGCTGCGGGCGGAGCGGGGCGGGACGGGTAGGGGCAGACAGGGGCAGGGTGGCGGGGTTCAGGGCAGCAGCGGGGTGGCGAAGGGGGGCGGGGCGACCGGCGTGGCGCGGCCCGGGGCCGAACCCGAGGGAATTAGCATAACGTATTAATTATGCGGCGGTGGCGGCGGCGCCG
The DNA here is from genome assembly GCA_031308135.1 of Acheta domesticus. Classification (NCBI taxonomy): domain Eukaryota; kingdom Metazoa; phylum Arthropoda; class Insecta; order Orthoptera; family Gryllidae; genus Acheta; species Acheta domesticus. Next base: position 84,178,834 of record JAHLJT010004567.1, read on the forward strand.
GCCGTACTTAATTAATTAGGGCCGGGCTAGCGCGCCCCGCCCGCGCCGCCAGCACCTCCGCCTCCACCGCCGCCTCCGTCCTGCATCGATCGGAGCGCGGGGGCAAGGGTGGCGGCGGCGCCAGCAACGCTTCGCACCTCCGCCCGCGCCCCGCCTCCGTCTGCCGCCGCCTCCGCCGCCTCCGCCGCCTCCGCCGCCTCCGCCGCCTCCGCCGCCCCCCGCTCTCCCGCTCCGCGCGCGCCAAGCCACCGGCCCGCAACCTGGCCCGTCAGCGCTGCCGTCGCCGCGGCGCCGCTCCGCACTCGAGAACACGGCTGGAGATAATGGGGCGATCGGCGCAGAGGCATATTTTGGGGGACGGTACAGCAAAATACAGCTAGAAGAAGGGGAACCAATACTAATACGCCTCATTACCGCTATTGCAATAATAAGTCAACGTGTAAATGCGAGAAATCAAGCAAGTACTTGCGAGACCAACATGAATTTGAAAATAAAAAAGAATATTAATCTGTGTTAACCAAGGAAAACACCTTATTTTCTTCTTCCTTCTTTTGAGTTTTTCCATTTGACTGATCTGAGGCGTCACGCCCCTACACAATTACAAATATTATTAATGAATGACTGATATAATGAGATGTGTGGTAATTTCCCATTGCCTTTCAAGGCACAATGAAAACATGAATGTTATTCACCCATCGGTTGAAACAGTTGTCACCTCTGACATTTGCAGGACGTGGGTCGATTCTCACTGTTTAGTAAGTGTTTTATAGTTTAGCTCATCCCTCGTTTTCTTTCTTTTTGTGTTCGTTATTTTATAGTTTTGGGTGAGCTGCGCACGCATGCACGTCAGGCTACTACGACGTCCCGAGCTCTTCCATCACGCGGGAAAATTTCCGTCACGGGGTCTTGCTCGGCACCCGAGCACGCACGCGCATGCACGCGCACGCACGCGCACGACACCTCCCGCTCTCGACACCTCCAGCGCACCGCCACCGACGCCATCCGTGCCAACGCCTCCGCCTCCACTTCAGACTCCGACCGTCTCCGCCCCTCCCCGGCCCCGCCCCGCTGCGCCGCGTCGTGGCCTGGAGTATTCCCAACGCACCCGCGCTCTGTGTACACTCGCAGATGACGCCGAGTTTTTTTCCTTCCCTCGCGGGACGCGCAGCGCCGGTGGGGTGGGGAACAAAGCGGCGACGCGGAGATGAAATAGGCGTAGATTCTCTTAAGCTTCCAGGCGGACACGAAGCGAGTGATTCGTTCGCTTTTCGGCGGTGTCGTGACTGGGGGTGAATCGGATCCCTTTACGTGTACCAGGCTTCCGGAGTGTAGAACGTTTCAGAAAAATAACACTAATAGTAATCGAGGTTATACATTTTTGTGTCTAGATCTGCTTCCTCTTTTGAAAGGTTCGCATTCGATTCATTGGTGAAATTGATAGATCTAAAACTAGACATTTTAAGACAAGTGTGTAATACATATGTAAAATAATAGATGTTTCTTTTTAACGTTGTTTCATTTTTCCAATTTCCGACCCTTTTTTACTTTTATCAAATATCTGGCATTTATTCTTATGCTTGGTTTCTTTATTAACTTCTTTCCAAATGTACTTCAAAATAATCAGTAAGATTCAATAAAATAAGAATGAATAAACATGTCTGGCTCAAAATTCCATATTCATATATTCGATATCTTTTACGCAGCTGCCCATCGCGTGAATACCGTAACATCTGGTTGTAGTTTTTCTATTTGAACATACTACAACCCCGCTCTGGCAGATGTTACTTTTTATATTGTTATGCTACCATAACGTATATTTTACGCCGTGTGATGTTTTCTAGATAGAAGAAAATAAAACGATTAACTTAAGCAATCAACGGGCTTCATTTCCTCTATATTTCTCACTAACACAGGGCAAGAACGGAAGGTTGATTTTGGAACTTCTATTAACTTCATAAAAACGTATGAAACAGTTGTGGATAATCTCGAGTTCTTAAGGGGAGAGGGTATCATGTATACCTTCGTACGTATTTGTTAAACTTGTACTATTGATGTACCTTTTCTAGAAAATGGTTAATTAGAAAATTTTGATATTTCGCACAGTTAAAGATACAGTTTCCGTTATTATTTTGACATTTTTTCTGATTAAAAAATAATTCGTATTATTTTTCAATTATAACTTTTGCCAGAATTGTTTCAGCATTTTTGGATAAACATTACTTTTTGTATTGTTTATTATCGAAGAATGTTTATATAAAAATGTCAATTTATTGCCAATACTACACGGAATGTATTCTGTAAATTTTAATAAATTGTGAATAATAATTTCTAAGAAAAGGTACATTAATTACAAAAGAAGTACATTTTCGGCAAAGCCATTTGAAAAGTCTGCACTTGCCACTGCTCTACCAGAATATTTCTGTTCCGTTTTCTGGATAAAATTCTTCAGCGGAAAAGACAACTGCTACCAACGTACGAACGAGAGCATGTTTCAATAGCTAATTAACAACCCAACGTGCGTACAAAATTACGAAAAAATAGCAGTGTATGCAGTGTCAAGAAAGGAGGTGTAGCTCATACGCACCAGAACATTTATATAAAAATTAAAGTGACTTCCAGACGTCCCAAAAGAAAAAAATGTTAATGTATTTGGAAAGACCAAAGTTTGAACAAAGACAATTTAGCCAACAAAAAATCGATTATACCTATTCCATGGTGCACTCTCCCCTCAACTATATAACTGCAGTATGATTTACAGTTGTTTTACTCACGTTCAGTTCAGGTTATTCGTCACAGAACTTGAGTCTTCTTACCTGGAACAAAAGAAAGAAATTAGATTTACAGCAAAGTACGTACATGATTTAGCTTTTGGAGTATTTGCGTATGAGAATTATTCATACAAATAGGAGACATTCAAAATAATTTTTAAGTCCTTAAGTCAATGCATAGTTACTTAAGAGATTCTTATTATTCAATATTGAATGCATTCTTAATAGTCAGTGATAATATTATTTCATTTTTGAAATACTGAAGTACTCTAGCCAGTGTAAACGAGTAAAGAGCCCGAACTCCTGATTCCCTGAAAATCCTGGGAGATTTTTCTTCAGAGTTGTAACTGAAACGATGCATTATGGATAAATTGAAACTAATTCAACTCAATCCACATGCCCTGGTTCTTGAGTTTTTGACTCATAATAAACGATGATGATTAACAACATCTCAGTGCGTTGGAGCATACTTAAAATACTTTAGAGTACATAAAATTTCTTGGGTATTTCTGTTTTTACTTTTCCTCCCTAAACTTATGTATAGAATGCTTAAAGTTCTTTTAAGCTGTAATATTGCACATACGCCAGGAGTAATAACACAAGGAAAAGTTTAGTGTGTCTCGCATTCCCACTAGTTTACGCTTCATATTGTCTTATAGTTTTCTTTGCTAAAGAAGATATAAATAGAAGAGTAAAGTAAATAGTTAAAACACAGCAGAAAGAGGCATGAAGTAGAAAGAAGAGGGAGGATGAAACAATAAATAAAAATAAATAATTTACAATTCAACAAAAGATTTTAAAGTAACGGATGGCTAAATTTAATCACTTGAATATAATAATTTAATATCAGCTTATAATTAGTTGATTCGAGTTCATAAAGATTACTGTCACAGAACTATTCCATGCCTTCCAAATTCGTTAGAAGTCTGTTCACTAACTTAATGAACTCAGGCGAGTGTAACTAAAAGAAACTTGGCATCCATCTCTGGGCTGCCCACGAAATCATCATTTGTCCCCTGCCTTGCGAGCCGCGCGTCCGGTCCAAACCGCATGTGACACGCCTCTCTCGCCCGCCTCCGCACCGGGCCGCTTTTAATTCGACGCGAATAAAAATTAATATGCTAAACAGCTGCGCATTTAGTATGCGATACAGGCGCGCGCGCAGCCAGGTGTTTTTGAAGCTACAATTAACAATTTATCCACATTAATGCGCGATTTCGCCCCCTTTTTAAGCGGGAAATCCGCCCGGAAGAGCGCGTTCGCGCGGGTGCTGCGCGGGAGGGGGCGGGGCCGGGCGGAGCGGGTGGGAGGGAGAGAACTACGTGAGAGGGGGGACGGTGTAGGGCAAAGGAGGTGTGATCGGATAAAATTGTGAGGAGGGTGGATTGTGTTGGTGAAGAAAACGTGTGTCTCGAAACGCGAAGAACCCCGAAAGGATTATAAATGCAAACACACAGGTACACACGAACGTACGCGCGCGCACGTTGATCCGCTAAAATAGCGAATGATTAGGAAAAATGTTTAATAGTGATTCGTTGGGAATTTCGAAATAAGGTATTGTTGAAGAATACACTTATGGCAACTCATGAACAATAATAATGTATTCATGCAGAAACAAAAGAAAGTATTGTCACATGAAATAAATAGAAACAAGGATATGAAAAAGTTTAAAAAATATGTGGGAAACAATTTCTTGATAAGAATGAAAGTGGCACCGATACAGAAAAGCAATCAACTGAAAGAAAAAAACGAACAATAAAAAATAGATGAAATAAATGGATTAGAAAAGGAAAAAAAGGACGAATGATGCAGGTAAATGAGAACATCAAATAAAGATTTCTGTGAGCGCAAGGACTGACACTTAAATTTTAATTGTATGTTATCACAGATAATAATTAAACGCGAAGACTATTTTAGGCATTGGCACAACAAAAAACAGTAATCATATCGAAGTCAACTGTCTCAAAGAGTTAATTATCGATACATCACAAACGTTAAGAACACGCGCCATCCCTCAAAGGCGAACCCTGCGAAGGAAGTATCACGTTAACAGGTTGAAATCTGAGTCTGCGAATAGGTTGGCGTCCGGACCCGCGGTTACCAGGCGGGCGGCGCGTTGGTGGTGGTCTGTGTCTGCGGAGAGGGGGGAGCGGTGCGGTGAGGAGGGGGAGGGGGCCCAGGGCGGCGAACCGAGGGGGCGTGGAGTGCCGCCCAGCGCTCGGGGTCGCCTCCACAATGGGCTGCCTGCCACGCGCCGGGCAGGCGGCGCGGCGCGGCGCCTGGTCGCGGGCGGGGTGGGGCGGGGCGGGGCGGGGCGGGGCAGGGCGGGGCGGTGGGTATCGAACCGCGGGGCGGCCCATCCGCTCCAGGCCGAGCGCGGCGCGCAGCCCATATGCATAACGTAGGCGACAGGCGGCCCCGGCACCGGATGCGAGGAAGGGGGAGGACGAGCGTGCCCGAGAATAGGAACCCAGTCCAGGAATTCTCCTTCTTCGTCGCGGACAATTGCGAAGCTTCTTCTCAAATCAAACAAGGAAAGAAACCGCGGGCACACCAAAAGCAAGTGTTGTACTAGAATGGAAGGAAATTGCTTAGCAGATATTGACACTTGTGGTTTCTCAAAACGATGTGGTCTCGATTGAACTCCTCTACTAAGAATGGCTAGAAATAGTTATAGAAAAGGAATAGCACTACAGAATGAATTGCGAATATGTACATGGGTCTCGAAGAATTATGGTTTTTTGTCACATAGATACGATGAAGCGTGGGAAAGACACCGGAAAAAATTGGCTCTCGCACCAGATAACGAAGAGAAAAGATAACGCACATGACAACAAGGAGATAATAAGAATTAAGGTCCACGTGATATAAATACTCATGACAATGACACTGAAAACGCGAGGCCGTGTAGACGGAAAAGATACGAGCGACACCCTGAAAAACGGCCGGTGCGGCAAGCGAGGCGTCGGCACAAAGAGGGCGAACGGACGAGGCAGACAGAGAGAGAGAAAAGTCCGTCACGGGATTTGAGGAGCAGGCCGGCCGGAACCGAAACAAGCTCACCGCCCAAGGCGCCCAGCCACCTCCGCCGCCGCCGCCAACACCGGCGCCGCTGCCGTCGCCACCACGGCACGGACGGCGCCTCGGCCCCGCGGCGCAGCGGAAGGAACAGACGATGGAGGATGGGCGGAACGCGGGCGGGCGGGGGCGGGGGCGGGGCGGCGGACGTCGACGCGGGCCGCACAGACGCCGCCTCCCCTCGCTCCGCCGCCGCTGACGCCGTCGGCTGGTGAATTAAGTTTTTGTGCCCGGAGGCGCAGGCGGCGGCGGCGGCGGCGGCGGGAGCGGAGGCACACCTGCTTCCTGCGCGCGCGTGCGGCGCAGCAGCGGCGAGGCCGCCGCCTTCTTCCCTCCGCCCCCCCGGGCCGCCCCACACGACTCCGGCCCCGGGCCGTCCCCTCTCCCACACGCCCCCGCGCGCGCGATGCGCTGCCGTGCGCCGGCCGGCGCGCGCCGAGCCTCCGCACTTCCCCTCGCAGTCCCCCGCCCCCCCCGGCCCACCACCAGGGTTACCTCGCTGCGCACCCTATTGCAGAACCAGCAGGCGCACGCAGCGCAAGGGCTGTGTGCACGTAGGCACGATTGGAACATCCTTTATTCTGAAAGGTTATATTACTTTCTTATAATACTCCTTTTATCTTTTTTGGTTTAATATAAGTTATAGTGGTAAGTTGATTAGAAAGCAATAGGAGTATCTGCTGACAAAAATCTTAACCACGCATTTTCGATATTTCATGTCCTTCATCAAAATATTTTTAATATGTTGATTATTAACGTTGTGTTGTTGTCTCTCACAATCAGAAGTTCATGTAGCGCAACACATTTCTAGGAAAAGGCACGGCATTAGAAACTTTATTTGTATAATATTTAATCACAGTTGTAAACGTGATAAATTCAATATGAGTTTCGAGCATTTGCACTTTTAGCTCTCTCGTTTCGCTGTTTGTCGCGCCGGCGTTCGGTTGCCCCATAGTAGAAAATATAATTCAACCATGCGAGAATGCGGTTTCATTGAACTCGGAACGAAATCCTATTAAAACAGAACAAGGGACATTTACAAAAATGAGGGGAAAATAATAAAATAATGGACAACAGAACTCAAAGGAGGAAGGCAACTCCTGCGCCGCCCGCAAGACCTCTTTGAACGCAGTTACGCAAGAAACAGCACGGAACTTTTTCAAAGGACGCCTGAAAGTCCGGCGTAGCTCTCGTCGGCGATGGCACCAACGGGAGCAAACGACGCCAGCAGACGCCGCTGGCACGCGGCCGACCCGACGCAGCCCTCCTCCCACCCTCGGCCCCGCCGCCGCCACCGCCTACACCGCGGCCCACCCCCGCTCCTCCCGCCACCAACAGCTCCCGGCGTCCCAACCCCGCCCCTTTCCCCGCTCGACACTGCCCCGCCACGCCCCTTCGCCCGCTCCACACTGCACCGGCCCTGTTCTCGTCCCCGCCCCACATCCGCCATCCGGCTGCCCAGCGGCCCAGCCTCGCTCCGCTCCATTCCCCGGTGGACACTGTCGGCCCCTTTCCTCAGCCTGCCCCGCCCCGCCGCCGTGCCGCCCGCCCGCAGAGCGCCATGTGGGCGCAGTCCCGCGGTCGAGAGGGCGCCGGGCCGGCAGCGGCAGCGGCTGCGGTGGCGGCGGCGGCGGCGGCGGCGGCGCGGCGGGGTGGAACCGCAGGCAGACAAGGTAGCGGGCGGAAGGGCAGCGTAGTAAACACAGAGAGGTTCTCGCTGGAGGAGCAGAGGAAACAGACGCGGCGTAGGCGGAACGGCGATGGACACAGAACATGACGTAGGTGGGGGAAGAAACTCTACTCTGTAACGCGATCCACTTGGTGACTAGAAAGTGTGTTGTGTGCAGTTGTGTTGGGATATGTTGTAGATAGACACTGTACAAGGTAGAGGGCTGGCGTTGTGATAATATCTGAAGAAGGAGCGAAATGTCGGCAGGAGTAGAGAAGCTGAGGGGGCAGATCTGCGTTTGGCAGCGAATAGTCAAACAATATTATCACCTCTCTAAACGAAAATGGACTAGTAATTGATTGCGATGAGACGAAAATGGGAGCAGTATTGTCGTCATGAGCATAAGTAGGGTTGGGAGGAGTAGTGGCAGTAAGGCTGTCCATGGAAGGGGAGCCAAGAACGAAGTCGGCTACCACTGCGAATGGAACTGATGGCCGGGCTAAGTTTGGTGGTGACGAGTGAAGACCGTGTGAATCGGGCGAAGACAGGGTGGATATCGAGCGCAGACCGATTCGAGACCGGGTGATGACCGGATGGAGATGAGTAAAGACCGGGCTGAGACCGAGAGTAACCGGGTGGAGATCGAGCAAAGACCGGGTTGAAACCGAGCAAAGACCGGGTGGAGACCGAGCGAAGACCGGGTGGAGACCGAGCGAAGACCGGTTCGAGACCGAGCGAAGACCGGTTCGAGATCGAGCAAAGACTGAGTGGAGATGGAGGGAAGACCGGGTGGAAACCAAGCGAAGAGCGGGCGACGGAGGGTGACGGCCGGGTGGCTAGGGCCACGGCGTCGCGGCGCGCTCCCAACTGGCACTGCCCCACAAACGACGCAGGTGAGCGTCGCGGGGCGCAGCGCTGCACTTTGTTTCTGGCGACGCGACAGCTCGAGCTCGGCGGACACGACACCTCAGGCTGCATTCCACATTCGTCACCAACCTGCAGCGCGAAAAGCCTTGCAGAAGCGCATGCCTTTTTCTGTCGTGACGTTGCAAATAAAAACATGCTACGTCCTGCGTCGGGTTCTAGAAATAAAATGGATTCGTCATGTTTAAAATGTGTTTTGTATATAACTATAATTCCAGAAACAAAAACATATACATTACATTCCTGAAAATTATTGTTTAATAAACTGATTATTATTGTCTTAACTCGAGTAAAGAAATAACTTGAAGTAACCAATAACATTGTGAAAGAACTAGAAAAAATAGTGTCTTATACCAATACTTTTACCTACAAGGGACCGTCCATAAATTACTTAGCGCAAATTTCGAGTATTTTCGATACCCCCTCTCCCCCTTGTAACACACTTCCCTATCTCTATGTAACGTAGCGTAACGCTGCCACAGACCCCCTCCCTCCCCTTTAGCGTTCAGTAATTTATGGAGGACCCCCAAGTCACTCAACCTTTATTACTAATTTCCAATGCGGTCAGAAATTGAAAGAAAAGTATGCATCCTCCGCCCTTTTGAAGGATGTCGGTGTTTTTGTCAGATACTCAGTAAGTAGGGAAGAATCCAAAAACCATTAAACAGTTTCGTGTTTGAGTGAAAATATTGAAATTATGTTATTCCGTCTATTCTTACTCTGCGCCTATCAACTGAATTCTAATACACAATGCATCACTGCATACGACAAACCTGCCGTCATTCGAAAGCAAGGCTCCAGGACAGAGGCCGCCCGCAATTAATATTTGCTATTCTCGTGTTGCGTTATAGAACAGCAACTTTTTTTGTGTACTATGCATGTAAAGCACTTTTGTACGTTGTATCCGTATGTACTACACAATTTTATTGTGGCATTCATGAAAACTCTTTTTGTTAAAATAATTAATTTATTGTTGTGTTACACGAGAGTGTCTTATTTGTTGTTATTGAGCAGAGTGCGTGCTACCATTTTGTGTAGTTTTGTTCAAAAGCATTTTTGCTGCGATAGGCCACTAGATTCTACAAAAATGTAATTAGAATATCTCCTAGATTGCTTACTGAATATTTCATTCTGCACTTTTGCATTATACTATTGTGCTTAACACGTTATGATATTAACGTAATGACATGAAACATTACTACACTGATACACAAATATTCGTAAATCATCTTCCCCGAATGCAAACTGCCAGCCTCACACTACATCACTTGCAAATCAGAACATCTCGTTCCTCTTGTCAGTTCGATCTCCGCGTCCACCAACTGTCCATCGTTGCATGTATATCTCATATACAATCGAAACAATCGTAAAAAATAACTTTCGAAAAGCTTCGACATACGTAAAAGCTTTGCATCTTTTTCAAACAAATTTACTAGCCACAAACGCACATGGTGCAGATGATAAGAGCCATTCTTCTCGATCACCCGTTGTGAAAGAACCTGCAGGCAGTTGTATCCTGCACAACTGCAAAGCGAAACAAGCTATCGGAACTTACATTTCAACCCTTGTGTCTACGGTAAAAGAAATATCCTTTAGTCTACACTTGGATTACCCGGGTAACCCGTGTATTTCCGGCTTTTAATATATGCAATTTTGCTTTGAGTGTCTATGTGTTTTTTGTCATTATTAGAAATTATTTGTATTTCATTGTATTTTGTTGGGGTGACTGTCTTGCATTGTTGGCAGCCTTTGAAACAATTGAAAAAACAGTTCGTGAAGAGTTATTTTCGTACTATATTCTGTTGTGAATCGGAAGTTTTTTACTTCTGTGCGTCTTTGTTTTCCCCTTTTTTCACATCATTATATTTTAACATCTGTGCGTCTTTGTTTATTCATCCATTGTTGAAATATGGAAGAATTTCAGGAAATTACGGGTGAGGAATACAGCACGCTGTCTTCTAAAGATAAACAGATTTACATGACAGTTATGTGACCACAATACCAAAGAAGAAAAAATATTTTATATTTTATCCACAATACACTGATGATTCTACATCCGGACCACTTTCAAAACCACAAATAATTTTATACTATAACAAAAATAAAGGAGGAGTAGACAATATGGGCAAAATGTGTTCCCACTACAGTGTGAAAAGACGTACACAGAGATGGCCGGTGGCATTTTATTATAATATAGTAGATGTCGCATGTTTATCAGCATACGTCATATACAGTGAAAATAACACACAATAGAAGATTTGGTGTTATGGAGGACTTTTCTTCAAGAATTAGGAATGCAATTAGCAATGCCAGCTGTAGTGTGCCACTCGGAACATCCCGCATGCCTGCGATCTTTTTCTATAAAATCTGGAATACAATGAATGCTGGGAAAGCCAGTGGCTATTATAACTACAACAACTAAAACAACAACAACAACAACAACAACTCAGCCTCAGCGGGATTCCAGTGGAAGGCTTCCAATTGTTGGAGACTGCTTTATTTGTTAAAATCAGGTACCAAAAAGAAAAAGGAAAACAAGGAAACAATGTGTACCTTGCAGCAAACCAATTTGTGATGAACATTCTTTCACAACTATAACATGTTGCCGTTGTAAAAAAAAAAGATTGGATACTGTTTTCATAAAATAAAAAAGGATGAAACATTTCTTTATCATACAAAAAATACAATATTTATTTATACTGTGAGCCTCCACTATATGATACTAAATGTAAACTTTATGTTGAATTTAGTTTGTAGGTAATATTGTTTATGTTCATTATTTTAGTAGTAATTGTTCATACACTTGATACATTTCTACTTTAGTATGTAAGTTACATAATTAATTGGCCTTCAAGTTACTAAATGTCAAGAAAAAAGCCTTATTTACATTTGAGTGCCGGGTGTAGGGTTACCCGGTTAACCCACTGGAGACTTAAGGGTGCTTTACTATTAAATCAATATAACTTTCTGAGGAAAAACCCTCCGAGCACAAAACTACGTTATAATGTTAATTTGAAGCAAATTAACGAATAACTGGACACTCAGAAAAAAAAATCAATCCCAGAAGTCCAAAATCGATGTTTTAAGATGTAGAGGTTACCCGGGTAACCCACTGAAGACACAAGGGTTAATCCTCGTTAATTCACATCATTGCTTTCTGACAAATTTCCTTCTTCACCTTTCTTTTCTGAATCAAACGCATCTCATGCGCAAATCTACGCCTGCTTTTTTCTATCAGTGGTGTATTTCGAAATAAAATTATGGATTCTGCTCATCACCACATGATCGATACTATCATGTCGCGAAGTGCATTTCTTTTATGTTCCCATTTTATTTGTGTCGTACTTCTTTCAATTTACCATTCACACACTTTAGTTTTACTATTTTTTTCTCTAAAGAAATTCTACTGAGCTTTCTTTCAAACATCATCGCGTTATCAATCATATTGCAAAACCAGAAAATTCACATGAAAATCTTTATTTATTATAATACTTAACCGATTAGGAATACACACAGCTTAGAGATTTTAAGCGATCTATCATTTGAATCTATCATCGCTGTTACATTATCTCCTTGACATTTATGAATGTTCTATTTCAGCCATTTATTCCGAAACCTAGTATATGTCACCTAGGAAGTACTTTCTCTTTCCAAGAAGCCCCAGTTCGAGACCGTTCTGTGCCAGGGGAGTGGCCAAACGCACCAGCGCAACGTCCCCTTCGCTCGCGGAGTTCAGCGCCCTGCAGAAGGTGGAACGGCCGACCGCGCGGCGGCGCGGCCCGTTTGAGGATGCGCCCGAGGCGGCGGCGGCGGCGGCTCCGCACGCCGTGCAGCGGCACTCGGGCCCGCGCCCGCCCCACGGCTCCGACTGCAGAATCCCCACTTGCCGCACCCGCGCTGCCACCGAGCTGCCGTCGCGCTTCAGTGGAGGCGACGACGTTCGACTAATAGAGAGGGCAATTGATTTATGCTCTCGCGCAAGAGAGCAAGAGCTTTCAACCATTCTGCTTTCGCTTCTTTACTCGTGTCGTTTCGTCGTGTGTGTTTGCGATTGTTCCTCCCACTTTCAGCATTTGCTTACATCGGTTTCCTACCGGGAGGGGTAATTAATTTGTTTCTCTTCTTTCTCTAACATTTTTCTTCGACTTCTTTCTTAGTGGCGTGTGTATATACAATTTGCGTTTAACGCTGACCCCGCTTACAAAAAAAATATTTTTTTGCCTTATTTCTACGTCGTCATCCCTATAATCAGTCATGTGACAAAATATTCTCGCGAATGAAAAAAGATCATTGTTTATGAAAGTCAAATTCGTATTCATCAGTAATACAATTTTTCTTCACGTATTAAAATTATCAAACGTCTTAACCAAAACATATAGTACGCTATTGCTAACTGACTGCCTGGTGGATGTCAAGAAGGTTTTGGATAATAAGCACAGGGATATTAAGGCGTCAAATGTTATGAAGCGAATAAAGTAGGCTTTAGTACCATTTTCAGTTTCCAGTGTCATGTCAGTGTATTATGAAGGTACGGGATCACAAAAGTATTTTTCCATCAAATCATTCACAAAGTAGTATATGCAACTGAGCACAGTCACTCCTTAAGTAGGCTCTATTCCACAGGCCCACTCAAACATTTTCCCCATTTGTACTTAGTGATTAATTCAGCAACGCATACTAATTAATTATCTATGCAAAAATACATAAATATGAAAAAAGTCGCTCGTGGATTTAGTTAACCTAGTGGCCTTCTCACACGGTTATGCGATTTCGCACTAAATCCTGTACGTAAACATCTCACTTCGATTTTTTATTGCATTTAAACTGGAAATCGAACATTTTGTAACACAAAATTAAATAGGTAAGCAGAATTGAAATGGAGACAGAATTCAGTTCACAGGCGTAGAAATATTTTGAGATTTTTGCATACGAATCAGAAACTAAGAAAAGACCTCGGGGTCCCGCTGCCTGAAAAGTTTCCGAAGCACACATCCCACATATGCAAATTCCCGCCAGGGTCATGGAGGCATCCTCGACCCGTAAACCTCCAACTTCGCCACAAAGGCCGGCGGAGTGTGCACGAGGCGGGGTGAATGGCCAACGGCTCACGCACGCCCAGCCCAGTTCGCAGGAACAAGAGGCCTGCAGCCCGTAGCGGGCGCGTCGCAGAGCGCAGAACACGCGCGAAAGCTGCCTCTGGTGCGACCGCCGCCGCCGCCACTGTCCGCCGCGACCTCGAATTCAGAAGCACCCGTAGCGGCACGACGGTGGACTGATTTCGAATTCGGGCCCGAGACAGAATTTACGGCCTCAAAACCACGAGCGCCCGCCGCCCTATGGAGTGTTTTGTACGGCGAGTCCGGTGGACGGTTGGACGGTCAGGCAGTAGGAGGGACAGGGATGTTAGTGTGTGTGTGTGTGTGTGTGTGTGTATGTGTGTGTGTGTGTGTGTGTGTGTGTGTGAGTGGTTGTGTAGTTGGGTGGGTGGGTAGGTGTTGAGCGGGCGGGAGGGTGAGCGGGTAGGCGCGTATGTGTGTGTGTGTGTGTGTGTGTGTGTGTAGGTGGGAGGGTTGGGGACGGAGCGGGCGGGCAGTTAGCTGTTGGGCGAGCGGGTGCGGACGGCTGGAGCACAGAAACGCAAACCTTGCGCGGCTTGCGTCCGTTATTAGTTACTAGCGTTGTAATTATGTTGCCTCAGCCTGCGACGGACGACAGAGTGTGCCCGTGGCGGCGACACGTTCCTGGAAGTGGTAGCGCAACGGCGGCAAAAACTACTTTTGGCGTCTTTGCTCGAACTAAGAAATGACAGTATCTCTGCAACGTGTAAATCTTGCGATGTACAATTTTGGTACGTTATCAATTTTTTAGAAATGATGGCCTACAAACGTACCTTTTGTTATTCTGATTTGTTAAACCTCAAAACAATGTCAAATTAAACTAAAATAGACACCTTTACATGGGTATCTATTTACACTTCCCACATCTATATTTATGGGTGTTATAAATTTCTAGCACTTCAAGGCATTACTAGTACGTCAGGGAGTGCACTGTTCACATCGGCAAAGCCCAGGGAATGCATAGTTTTTCGCGATCAAAAAATTGTTCCCAGATGAAATACATTAAGATGAGTGAGAAGGATTCCGATTATATCTTCAGATTCATGATATTGATTCAAAACAATTTGCAGGATGATAAACGTGTTCACTGTAAGTAATAGATTGGCTGCCGTTCTGCAATGTTTGCGCATCTCACGTCCTGTGAAAGGGTAAGCGGAAGTAAATTTGACGCCCAAGTGAGGTTGCGTGGTCAAAGATGAGGGCAAACTAGTTACGTGGAACACCAGGGTAAATTTCCAACATACACGGAGTGAATATTACGCACCCCTAACCAACTCATTAAACTTGATCGGTTCATAAGTTTCTCGCAAACAGAATAATATAAAAAGATAAGAAATTGCAAATTTATTCTTTATCTATCCTAAATCCTATTAATAAAGTGGAAACGGACAATGTACGTTCTCTTCAATTAACGCAAATTACAAATAAATATATCACTCGGTAATATAATCAATATTGGTGTTATAATGATAAAAGGAATATTTCTAAGATTTTTTACCTAATTTATCCAGGTCCGAGCTACAACTTCGATGAATACAATGGACTTTCTTCTCCAGTTTTTCTTTGTAAAACAACCGATTATCTAATGAAACAACTACATCTAATACATTTGAATAATTAATTATCAACCAAATTAGTACATGATACTGTGAATTACTGCAGTAAATTTCCAGCAACATAAGAACAGTGAAACCGCGGAGAGAGCGGAGACGGGGAGAGCAAATGGTCGTCCACTCACCCAAACGACGTCAAATACAACCGGCCCTTCCTGCCCCTCACCCCGTCAGCGCCCCCCCCCCCGCCGGCCCACGCGCGCTTCGCCGCTCGGCCGCGTAAAAATACCGTAATTACTTAATTTATCGGTTTTTCGGCCGCGCCTGCCGCAGCTATTATGGCCTCGGCCGAGACTCCCCTCGTATTTCGATGGAATTTCCGAAGCGTGCCGGCGCGACTCCGCACCTCGTACACTTAAACCGCTCACTGCGTACGCGAGCGAGCATTTGCCGGCCCCGCGGACCAACGCGGGCTGCGGTCCTACAATTCACGCTGCGGGAGGATTTGCCTCCTGAAGCTCTTTGGGGATCGCGTCTCACTCAAATGCTCTCCGTAACAAATATTTTCGTTGAGAATTTGCTAAGTTCTTTTAAGACACGATAGTCTTATTAAAAAATAATTCAGTAAATTTAATAACAATGCACGAATCAACTTGCTCACGAGTTGCATTTATTATTTTTTAAATTATCTGTATGTGAAACGCTTTCTGAACTCATTTGTTCAGATTTTTTTATTATTATATTTACTCATTTCAATTGCTGTTTCGCACATGGAAAACAATCATAAGAAAACTTGTTTTGCGCACGGCATGTTAAAAAAGACATTTTAAGTAAGTTTGTCCATTTTTCTTTGCAGAATCATTGATCTGTGGTGTGAATTAAACATTAGAGAGAATGAAAAAGCCGTTTCTTCTCCATATCTCTTACAAAAATATAGAAACATCCTAAAAATACAGAATACGGGAGATGCACATTTGATAGTTTGTGTATGGAAAATTGTACCGAAATGAGGATCATTGGGAGTACTAGAATTTTACCCTTAAGCATTGATTTGATCACACTTGATATCAGATAAGTACTATCGAACACGTAAGTATTGCATTGACTTGTTAACGACCACAAAATACATCATTACACATTCCAAGGCTCTAATAAAAATAATATGCAATATAGACGAAATGCAACTGCAGCGCGTGAGCATGAACAGAAGCAATACCGCCCTTCTCCGCAACGCGTAAGAATTTCGCATTCCTCCTTCCGAAGAAGTAGCGGCTGCCGTGGTATTCGTTCCACCCGAATTGCGGCCGGGGGCGTTGCAAGACCCGGCACGGCGCGTCACCGCGCCCGCGCCCGCCCAACCACTGCCCATCGCCCCGACGCGCGGGCGAATTAACGAGAGGGGCGGCGGCGGCGGCGGGGCGGCGGTCTTGGGCGCGTCACCGCCAATCAATACTTTGCCGGCGGTATTGCGGCCGGATGGAGCGAGCGACCGCCCCCGCCCCGCCCCGCCCCCGCCACGCCCCCGCTGCCACCTGCCCCGTCCCTCTCCGCCCCGCTTCGTGCCGCTCCGCGCTCGTTAATGGCGGCCATCCATAAAAATACCAATTTCGGCTTCGGTGCGAAATGATTTTAAATTATGAATCTACTCAGCGTTGTCTATTTTAAATTACTGGCCCGCCCACGGTTCCGAATTTTGCAGCCGCGTGTGAGATGGGGAAAATTTCTATTTGAAGTTTGACTAAGATGCACTCGTAGTTTCGTTTCAGCGCACCTTTCCTAGTGGGTTTAGCCACAGATTCATGAACAACTAATGTTTTATCCACTACCATATATTGTACCTGACATCTAGTATATCATAATTATGGCAGTTACATTCAGCATTTTACAAATTTCATCGCTCCAAGTTCTTGCTTAAATATTTGTTGTATAAAGAAAAGTACGAATAGTTATTCTGTAATGAACAATATTGTTCGATGAACATATCGAACTTATTACATTTTAGGAATTTCAGAAGGAAATGACGTTTCCATAAATGCCCCTTACGTGATTTAACGATCATAAAACACTCGCTATTTTAAATTTGTGTTCGCTGTATTTTAACAAATATTGAAAAATGGTGACAAACGTAACCACATGAAACTAGAATCTGAGGTGAAGGCAGTTTTCGTTTGCATCATTCCTCGTGGCATGTGTAGTGCCAGATAATTACAGATAAATATTTATATGAATTATCCGACGACATGGTCAATCAACTAGATCGAATACGGAAGGCCACGTTACACAAACTATAGTAACAACCTAGCCGAAACTTTAAGTACCTCCATGATAACGCAAATATTGCAGATTTAAAAACTTCGTTAATAACGGGTTCAACGAAGAGCAATGTGAAACTGAGATCGAATATGGTCAGTACCTATATTAACGAAAAAAGAAAAATGTACGCATTACGCAACTGGAAACGCTTATTGTAAGAAATTTACATGTTTATGCAAAAATAACGTACAAACGGTCCTTCCATGTACATAGATTCAACGCTGCTTTGCCACCAGCCCCGACGAGCACGACAACCACAACAGACTTTCACGACGATGGCGGTAAAAACGGCGGCGTAGGCGGCGGCGGCGGAGGCGGCGCCTCGCCGAGGTCGGCGCCTTCCCGGCGAACAAGCGCCGTTGCGGGGCTTCGGGGCTTCTGCAGTAAGGCGATCCCGGAGTTGGGGGCCCACTCCACCGCTCGCGCCGCCGCCGCCGCCGCCGGCGCACGGGGCGTCCCGGCGGGCGAGGGTGGCCCGAATGCGCTTCGGCGCCGCCGACAGCGCCGCTATCGCCGCCCGCACGCGCGCTCGTGACCCCGCCCGTCCTCCGGCCTCCCCTCTCCGCCCTGCCCCGGGCCTCCTTCCTCCACCTTTCCCCGCCCTCTTACGCCGCCCCATCACACTCCCTCCGGGTCCTCGTGCTGCCTCTTCTTCCCCGTTACCCCTCCCCGTCGTCACACTCTCCTCCACTCTCCCCGTCCTCTCTTGGTTTACTCCTCCAGCTCCCGACTCCGCCCCGCGTCCCGCCCACCGCTGTCTCTCGCCGCCTTCTCTCGCAGCCCCCTCACTCCTTCCTGATCCCCGTGCTGCTTCTTTCTCCTCCGTCACCCCCGTCGTCCGACACCCTCCTCCACTCTCCCCATCCTCTTGTTCTACTCCTCCAGCCGCGCCCCTCCCCAGCCCACCACCGCCTGCTCTTCGGCCGCACCGCCGTGCCAGCCGGGCCGCGCCCGACCGCCTCTATTTGCCGCAAATTGAAGTTCCTGCGCGGCCCCCGCGGCGTTTTAAAAGCGACAGCGCCGCGGGGGCGCGCCGAGACGCAGCGAGGAGGGTAAACACGCGAGAGTGGGAGGAGAAGAGAGTTGCTGTCCAAATAGGTGAGATTGCGATGGACCGTCAGCAGCGTGTGCAGGGATGGAGAAGAAGGAAGAGCACATGTAATCGGGTTAAGGAGGGGGCGTATAGGCCGTGGAGGAATCGAAAAGGAGGAAGATAAGTGCTGGTATGTGAAAGGAATGCTTATTTAATGTTTGGAAGCGGGAAAGGATAGAACAGGGGCATAAGATGTTCGTCGAAGCTCGTCCGGATGTGAGCGACTAGAAACATACAAGCCTGGCTGACGAAGAGTCGAAACAAAAATGAATGATGTTCATAAGCGAATAGATGTACTTTACTGAACATACTAAACGATATGCAAAACTGAATAAATGGATATGTTAATCAACTATTGCAGAACAAATACACCACTATCTTGTCTCGGGGATCGTTTTTATACTGTATATGTTGTATACCCACATCGAGCGTATATTTTTTCAGATTATTCAACGAAAGAAAGGAGAAGAAGAAATGCAATTGTGAAAATCCTAAGAAGTAACTACAAAAGAAACAAAAAAAAGTTTTCCTTTGAGATATTACCAACGAAATAGTTCAGAAAAGTTTGGGAGGCTGGATTTTTGGAATAAGCACGGTTCTGTCACACTAAACAAGTGAAACAGATATTTGCAGGGAATACATAATTTAAAGTTTTTGAATTTGCTTTGGTGAAAAAAGAATAGTTTCTTTAGGAACCAGCGAGATCAATATGAATACTTTTAAAAAAGATGACGAGCATCCACAATACATACGGATCTCCAAGCCAATCATTCAATTCGAAAAAGAGAAGAAAATCACTCGGTGCAAAGTTGGGATTATACAGGTGATCGAGTGATCAAGTATCTTCCAACTGCCCCAGAAATTGTTTGGTTATAGCAGCACAATGAGGGCGGGCGTAATCGTGGATGAGGACATTTCCAGAAACCAGCATTCCTCTTCCTTAGTTTGAAAGTTTACACCGTATACTCGACTCAATCTTTAGCGAACTTCTGCTGCACTATTCCTTTCTTCTTGAAGATGCGAATAACAGTTCATAGCCCGCACTTGGTGGGAGCGTCAATTGTTTCAGACATCTTCACAGTTCAGCTCAAATTGGCGATATGGCGACGGTAGTGGCGGAGGATGTATAGAGAAAGACATGCACAATCGACACTTCTCCAAACATCCTTCTTCTATAGCGGTTTAACATCTCATTCGGTGGTTGAAAACAAACGGCATATGCATTAATTATCAAATCCTACAGATATACTTATATACTTAAAACCCATCTATAAATAATTTCTGTTTTTTAATGTCCTAAACTTTCTACTTTTCAGAACTTTTCAACTCTTAATCTTTTACTGTGAAAAAGTATTTAAGTAAAATGATTTGAATAATACTTATTTCAAAATTTCTGACATATAATGCCATTATAATTTTATGTCCACTTATGCATTTAATGATCCTTTAATGTTGCGTTTCATATAAACGAACTGACATGTTTTCGTAGAAACATGTATGCACACATATTTCAACTTGAAAGCTTCTATTTACGAATAGGCAACAAATCTAGAACAAACGACGAGAATAACATAACGTACACATTTTTAGAAATCTTCCAACTAGCAGATGCTAAAGAAATAAAGTACCAAGACATCGACAATTCTGCGAAAAATTCGACGACAAGAATCGAAAATCAACAGAGCGGAAGCCTTGGCTCACCCGTAGTATAAAAAAGGAGGGGTAATCCCTTACTCAAGTGGAATTCAACCACTCACACACTAGTCTTGATCACCCAAGCAAGAAATCGTTATTTTTTGTAAATATTTCATTGCTTTCGTGGTTTACGAATGAATATACATACACACATAAGCTTACGATATAAACGTTTTCTAAAGTGTTATTAACTTTACAAAAGGAAAACACACGAACCGAACCATTGGAAAAAGAATTATCGGAGACTTGCTAGCCCAATTTTGTAACATTACACAAGAATATCCAAAATGTTTAATGCTGCAGTAGAAAATATATTAATGAATTTAATAATATAATTCGTCATAAATTGTACTACAACTCACTCGACACAAAAAAATTGGCTGAGCCACTCCTA
The DNA here is from genome assembly GCA_031308135.1 of Acheta domesticus. Classification (NCBI taxonomy): domain Eukaryota; kingdom Metazoa; phylum Arthropoda; class Insecta; order Orthoptera; family Gryllidae; genus Acheta; species Acheta domesticus. Next base: position 84,199,438 of record JAHLJT010004567.1, read on the forward strand.
TTATTATTATGATTATTTCAGCCACCATAAAATGTGTTTGTGCCTGCGGGCATAGTTCGGAGCGCGGCAGGGCGAGCCAGGACCAGGCAACGGGGCGCCGACGCGTAGCCGCGGCACGTTCCAGGCGCGCGTGGAGGCAGCGGCCACGGGGCTGCGGCGGCGGCGGCGGGGTTGGTGGAGCGAGAGGCGAGAGCAGCGGCGGCGGCGGCGGCGGCGCGGAACTTCTCGAGCGCGCGAAGCGATCGATGCTCGAAACTACGACGCGCCTAATTGTGAATTCGCCGTATTAGCGACGCGGCGGCGGAGGCGGAGAGGGTTGGTGGAAGCGGCTCCGTTCCGTTCCGCGAGCTGCCGCCCCATTGCGCCGCCGCCGCCCGCCGCCGCCGTCGCCACCGCGGCCTGTACAAGCTCTACTGCAGCCGAAACACTATTCGGATTCCACGTCTGCTTCCCCTCCTTCTCATTTTCATTTTCGGAGCCGCTTCGCTTCCTTGCGCTACCCATCCTCATTCGGCTTCTTTTCTTATTCTTTGGACTACGCAAATATTTTCCCTCTTTCAATACTACTTTATTTTTAGGATCATCCTATTCTTTCGATTTCAACCAATACCAGAATTCAGAATTTCATTCCTCTTTTCTTCCTTTGTTTCATTTCCCATTTCAAGATCTCTCTCCTTTTCTTTCCTTCCGTTAATTACCTTCTTTTTCTACGTCGTCTCCCCCGCCCACTCCCGTATCGTTACTCCGGCCACCTGATTCAGCGCTGTATCACCTTCAGTTCCGCCGCCGCCTTTCTCGCCAGCAGCTCCGCGAGAAAGAGGAGCCCCGCAGGGTGGGCTATGGATGGCGGGCGGGCAGCGCTACCGCCGCCGCCGCCGCCGCCGCCGCTGCCTTCGCCGCGCCGGTTGAATAATGAGGACGGGAGACGGAGAACAGGGCATAAGTTTCGGAGCAGAGGCGGCGGTGGGTGGTGAGGAGTTTGCGGTGTGCGACGAAGGGGGGAGGAAGAGGAGGAGAAGGAATATGAGGAGGGGGAAGAGGCGCTGTGAATGCACTGGCGCGCGGAGTGTGAAGGCAGCTGCAAAGTCGAGAGGACAGTGGTTCGAAGTCGGAGGCAGTACGAAGTGAAGTGCAGCGCAGAGACGGGACATGCAAGATTGCCGATGAACTTGAGCGGAAGAGCAAATCGAACGCCTGGGTTCTAATTTCTGCGTTTTTATTAATTTCTAATTAATAGGTAAATTGAAACATCGTAAATCTTCCTCAAAATTCGGGGAATCATGAAGCAAACGACGATAAAGAGGAGTCGGTTATCAAAATCCGATATTTATTTCATTTCACGTACACAACTGTTACTCAAAAAGGTCAGTAGTCTGAATGCAAGATAACGTAAGTCTGTATGGAAATTGTGTAGTATACAAGATAATGTATTTTTCCATTGTGATATTTTAAGAAAATAACAATAATATTTCAAAAAATACGTGCTTAAAGATGGTTAAAATGTTTTTTACTCGCAATACTGAGCTGCAAAGTTAGTCTACGGTAACTTTCGCTCCGCGATTTCATAACATTCATTCATTTCTTATAATAACGTTCAATCTTTATATATTTTCCCTATGTGCTTTTAAAAGATAGAAAATAATCACTAACTTGGTAACGAAAGTGAACTTATTAACTATATATTAAAAAACTTAATTGTACAACAGTATATCACCTAATAGTAAGTCTTCCGGCCTACCATATTAGTAAGAAAAAAACCTCTGTTACTCTATACTTGTTCTCTACGCAACATGCAGAAACTGATCTTACAGCAAAAAAGTAACAATGAGAGACAATATCTGATCGAAATGACCATTCAGAGTAGTGGTACGAGTCACGCAAGGGTCGCGGGAAAGTCTCGATATTAATTCAAGATACGGCGATTCATACCTTCCATTACAAAATGGGAGTGGCTTCGTAATTATAGTACTCAGAAACTCAGCGCAACGATCTGACTCATTGCAGGAGCAGCGCACCCGACTCACCCTGCTCACAGAAATGTCGGAAAGGAAGTCATTTTGAAATACGACCAGTAGAGGACAAACTTTTTTCTGCAACACTACAAAAATATTATACTTCAACAATTTTCATTTCCAGTCAGTTAGTCATGCCATTGGATAGACCTAGATAGTTTGGTACACAGATTATTTCTGATTGTAAATATCATAATTTTGGTTGAAATTCCAAGAGACGGGTAACAAAGAAATCATACACAATTAAACAAAACTTAACTTAACAAAACTTATATAAATGATTTCATTAGAAAGCCCTGAAAAAAAATTGAAATTAACCAGACATTTTAACAAAAAAGTCAATAGCCTACATTATTTAAGAAGTAAACGATTTACTCCTAAAAAATAAACGAATTGAAAGAATCAGTGATATCCCTTGTATATAAAAGTTCTGATTAGTTACCAAAAACGAATAATTTCTATAATGTTACTGCGGCCCCAAGAATATACGCAACCCCCTCCCCAAGGGATGGCACAATACAGTTCGGGTTTCTATCAATCAGCTTAGCGGCACACGCGCCACAAGGCAACGATCGCGAGTTGCCCCACGGCACGGCGCGCTGGCCCAATGCGGCGTCGCGTCGGCCCCAGTGCAGCGGAGCGCAAGGCATCGGCGGCAGCAGCAGCAGCATCGGCCGGGCAGATCGCCCGCTTATTGATTTCCGCCGTATTCTTATCAGGCGGCAGGGATCAATCGCGCCCGTATCGCAGTCCGGCGCCGCCCGCCTCCCTCCCTCCGGGACACCCCCATAGCGCCGCCGCTACGCTCTCGCCAGGCGATAGCGAAGCTTCGCCCGCCGCCTCTGCCAGTTCCACCACCGTCCCGCCCCCCTCGCGCCGCCCCCGCAGCCGCATCGGCTTATTCCCACCACCTCGCCGCGCCGCTGGCCCGCAGCAAATACGCCTCCAGTAAAGCATACACATGCGCCACACATACACACACGCACGTCCTATACGTTATCGCCCGCGTCTCCCGCGGTGGCTTTGGCCACTGCAACGCACACTATTTCCGCCTGCGCCGCCACCTCAACGCGTCCACCTCTCTGCGTGGCCTTCGTTGACTCCGGTCCTCGCTCCGTCCCTTGTTAACATCGCGTCCAACTCCACCAGCCGCCCTCGGGCTCCCCGCCCGCCCGCCCGCCTGCGTGTTTTGCGCCGCAGCGCCGCCTGCATCGTCACCGCTGTCAAATCCTCCGCCAAATCCTCCCGCGCCGCCGCTTCCACCACCGCCGCCGCCGCCGCCGCCACCGCTTCTGCCGACCCGGCGCGGGCGCGCCGAGGTGGAGCGGGAACGAGGAGGAGGAGGGGGAGTCGGCGACGGCGTGCCCCGCGGGGCCCCAGGCGCGGCGGCGGCAGGCGGCGCGCGTAATGACAGGGCCGGCAACGGGTCGCCTGGCGTCTGCTGCCGCCGCCGCCGCCGCCGCCCTCGCTGCCTCGCCTCCTCTCCGCGTCCCCTCCTCCGTTAGCACGCTTCCGCGCCGCGCGTCGACGTCGACGACGACGAAGAAGAAGACGGCGGCGGGTCTCTCCGTTCCTTCCCTCTGCCTCCCCCGCCCTCCCCCCGCGTCGGCTCCGCGTTGCGCCGAGGCGAGGCGAGACGAGCCGCTTCGCTCCGTGCCGTGCAGCGCTCCCGCCGCCGCCGCCGCCAGCGCGCTGTCGCTGCTGTTTCATCTGCCCCGGCAGGGCTGCGCGCGGGCCCCGAGGGCGGGAGATGGGGGCGACTGATTCCGTCCGCGCCGCCGCCGCCCGGCCCGCCCGCTGCTGCCGCCGCCGCCGCCGCCGCCGCCGCCGCGCCCGGCCCGCCCGCCGGCCTGGCGCGCGCTCCGACTGCAGAATCCCCTCATGCGGCAACGTCGGCGGCTGCGCGCCGAACACGGAGAGGTGCAAGATGACTATTCCAGTGTTTAAAACGCACTTCGCTTCATTTAGGATGGCAATCCTGGATATTTGTAACTTTTGAACTGCTTTGAAACTCATGCTCGAAAAAATGCAAAATAAGTAAAGAATGCTGAACAATTTACGAGATATAAAATATTTCGAGAATATTGCTCCACTATGTTTGGTCGGATAATGATTGTTCGAATGAACTCTTTTCAATCTTTCATGTCATTTTCTTGGTTAAATACCAAAATGAAGTTACAAAGATGCTGCTAGCTTTCTATCATTTTATCTATTCGATGATATTTAATTTTTAGAAGTGTGATGATCAAGATTCTTATCTGCTAAAGGAATGGTGATTTTTAGTAATTGCTGAATTTTTCTACATTTGGAGAGAAGGCAATATTAAATTTTAAAATATTGACATAGTACTAGTGAATAACTATAGGAAGGTTATTTCTTTAAGAGAAATTGAGCGAACGTCTCTGCGAAGAGAGAGCCGCGAAAGATAACGCAGCAGCGAAGCGGCGCGGCGGCTGCCGCACAAGGGTTTCTGCAGTAAGGCGTCGGGCGAGGCGGCGGTGGCGAGAGCGTGGCCCTGCGAGCGGCGCGGAGCGCGCGCGGGCGCGGCGGAGAGCGCGGGAGCGGGGCGATGCCGCAGCCAACAGGCCGCCCGCAGCGCGGAGCGGCGCGGCGGCGGCGGCGCGGGGCAGTGGAAGGGGGCGGCGGCGGCGGCGGCAACCGGCAGCGGGCGGGCCGGCCCGGCCCGGGACACACAGGACGGCCCGTCGACCCGCCCGCGGCGCCGCCTCCGTCCCGTCCCCTCCGCCGCCGCAGCCGCCCCCTCGAGTGGGCGGGCCGTGTTACGGCTCCTCTCCGCACACGTATTTCGGAAACGTACGTCACGCGGGAGGGCAGCGTGGGTGGAGAGAGCGCGCGGGTCGCGCTCGAATATCGACCGCGATCGGCAGCGTGCAGCCCTTTGTCCGCCGCCGCCACCGCCACCACCACCGCCCTCCCCGAACCACGAGGAGTGTCGCGCCGACCACAGCGGCAGCAATTCTTTGTAGCACCCACGAGCGCCCCGACTGGCCGCGAAAAAAAAACTCGTTTTTTATTATTAAAAATATCGTTCCTTCGACGGGCCAGATGCGGCGGCTTGTGCTATTGTTTTGTCACACAGCGCGGTGGCAGCGGAGGCGGCGGTGTGCGATGTGGGCGGGGCGGCGGAGGGGCCCGGGTCAGGCGGTGGGGCGCGCGCCCCCGCTCGGGCCTCCCCCACCCGCCGCCGCCGCCGTCGCCGCCCCCGGCACGGCCCGCGGCGTGCGCCCTAATTGATGTGACCGGGAGCCAGCCCTCGCCCTCGCCGCCCCGCCCCTCGCCTCTACCCCGCCTGGCGCGCCGAGCGGCACAGCCTGCCCCGCCACTCGCTTCCCGGCACGGCGCGGCGCGGCGCGGCGCGCTCCGCTCGCTCATAACAAATCCCCAGAGCCTCGCGGCGCGACGCGGCGCGACGCGGCGCGACGCGGCGCGACGCGGCCCCGCCCCCGCCCTCGGCGTTCGGAGGTTGGGGTGGGGTGGTGTGGGGGTGGGAGCGCGGGTGGGCGATGGCGCGGCACAAAGGGTTCGGGGCGGCCCCAGCCTCCTCCCGCGCAGCCCGGCCCAGCGCCGCCCGCCGCCACGCCGCGCCGCTCGGGCGGGATCGGCGAGGGGCGATAGACGCCGCAGCTGTTGCAGCTCTAATTACGCGCGGCGGCGGGCCGAGGGGGCGGCGCTCGGCAGAGGCGGTGGGAGGCGGCGTGGCGCGGCGCGGCGCGCTGGCGCGGGGAAAGAGGGGGGGGTCCTAATTGAGGCGGAGCCGCTTCCTCGGCCCCGAAGCGGCCAGGCGGACTGCGGAGGCGGGGGCGGCGGCGGCGCGGAGGCGGAGGTGGCCCGGCCACGTGAGAGGAGGCCGCGCGCCGGTTCTTTTGCCGGCGGTGGAGTCAGAGGTGATGGGGGAATTGGCGATGAAGGTAGAGCAGCATCGTTTGGTGGTTGTGGAGTGTAACAGGGATGTAGTAAAAAGAAAAGGCCAGAGGGAGCGTTAGTGACGATTTCTTTAGTGGGGTTCCCTCAAAATTTGGTGGGATCACAAAGCGTCACCAATGGGTTGTGGACAGAGCAAAGGTTTGAGGGAAATCTAGGGGCGAGCCACCATTGGGTATTTTGCGGAAACGACTTGTATATTCACTATAATCACGTTCAAACTCCCGATCGGAAGACAGCGTCACAGCTGACCTAGTGTCAACGGATTAATGTTTTAATCGTACTACACGACGATGGAAGTTCTTTAGGAGATGGCTTGCAAGTGAAAGCACCTCGCTGTTTCCATTATCTCTTCAGACCAACCACCATTTGCAGCAATTCTCAGCCTATCTTCATCGGCTCCACCAATTCCAGCTCTTGCGCCAACTCCACTGCCTCCCCTCAACTTTATTGTCACTGCCAATGTTTCCAACATCGCCATCTCCATTAACCCCTCGAACACCGCCCCTAAAGAAACGCAGGGGCAAAACCTGCAACGCAGGTAGATCCTTCGGCGGCGCTCCAGATGCGCCGCCTCTTCCATCGATTGAAGTGCCGCCGAGAGAGCGGAGGTCGAACTTTTTAATAAAACCGAATTCCACAAAAATTAGTCAATAAGAGCGGAAAGTCCCATGCGAGGAACGTATCGCTCCCGAGGAATGTAAAGCAGCGACGGGGCCGAGGTGGATTTGTGGGACTGTTCGCCGCCCACGCGAAATTAAAGCAATTGAGCGAGATTTTTTGTTTTTCGAGCCCCGGGGCTGCCTCACGACTGGTGGAAATACTCATACTATGGGTCTGCGTTCGTAAGAGTGGTTTCCCGAGAACGAAAACTTAATGAACCCATGTCATCTATGTGAAAATCGCATAATTACTGAATTATGTATTAACAAAACATTGTTTTTTATTATTTCCTCAATGAAAACTTGCGAAGTCAATGATGGTCATTTTCCATGCAATTTAAATAGAGAACTCATACAATAATCTTGTTTCAGGACTTCTGAAAACTGATAAACTGAGGAATTAACTTGATCAGACTAATTAAAATTGTGAGAAAAATTCAATATTCAATGAAGATTAGAGCTGAATTTTTCCATATCACAAGAGTCTGGTACAGTGTAATAGTTTTAAAGCTATTTCGATGAGTTGATAGACAAATCCAATAATATTCAACGTGTAATATTAAAAATTTTACAAAAAAATAAGAAAAAAACAACAAACACCTTTCCAGCGATATAAAATTTTACTTTCGAAACAAATGTTGAAGATGTACCAATTGTACGAATTGTAAGAAAACCTCAAAACTGATATAGCAGTCATCCGCCCTCCATGTCCCTAGAACTAAGAAATGCCAAAAACAACCCCCAGTTCTTTCTAATGTGTACCGAAGTGCATCACAAGCACGCAATGGAGCCGACGTATAATTGTCCACTTGGATAAAAACGCAAACGAAGAAGCATCAGCGGCAGCAGTTATAACAACAAATTACTCCGCGTCGTGTGCCGTAATGAGATATCGGACACACAAAGGGAGACCTCCCAACCTATTAGCCGCGTGCTAGATCAACCCTTGAACTGCGAGGGAGGTGGGAGGAGTGAAGTTCGAGCGGCATTCCCGCGTGGGTGCTCGCCGCCGCCGCCGCCGCCACCGCCGCCGCTGAAGCGAGGCGACGAACGCTCTTTCGCGCGTGGCGGACACAAAAGTGGGGCGGGCGACCGCACGCGGGAAAGCGCGGCGCGCGCACGCGGTCACAGAGCAGCGCGGGAGGCGGAACGGGCGCGGGCGCCGGGTGCGGGAGGGGGAGGGGGCAGTGACGGCGCCACTGTAGGAGCGCCTGCTGTCGATTGGCGAGAGCAGGGGCGAGGTGGAGCGACAGCGGCGGTGACGGAGGCGACGAGGCGAAGGCGGCGAGGGAGGCGAGGGTGGAGGGGCGGCGGGGTGGCGAGGACGAGGGCGGTGTGTGCGGCGAAGGAGCGGAGGGCGGCGAGAGCGACGCGGGAGGCGAGGACGGAGAGGACAGGGAGGGCGGCGAGGGCGACAGGGCGCGAAGGCGTCAAGGGCAGTAGGGACGGCAAGGAAAGCGAGGGCGATGTGGGTGATGCGGGAGCGGAGGGCGGCGAGAGCGATGTGGGCGGCGAGGACGGTGAGGACGGAGAGGACAAGGAGGGCGGCGAGGGCGACACGGCGCGAGGGCGTCAGGGGCAATGGGGACGAGGGCGAGAGCAGAGAGGACGGCGGTGGCGAGGGAGGCGAGGACAGTAAGGGCGGTGTGGGCGGCGAGGGAGTGGGGGCTGTGGGGGAGGGGGGCGGCAAGGGCGTGGGGGCGGCTGAACGGGCGCAGGCTGTCGGTCGGAGCGATTGGTGCGGGCGATGGGTGGTGCGTGGGCGGCGCCGCGCTTCCGCGGTCGATCGCGCGGCCGCGGGCGTGAACGCGGTGATCGCGAGCCGTGCGCGGCGCGGGGGCGGGAGTCTGTGACGCTACCACAGCGCGTGAGAGGGAGGGGTGGAATAAATGGGCGGAATTTGAGATGTGAGGCTGAGAGGCGAAGACGGACACTAGGAAACTTGGAATCAGAGACAGGGAAATACAGGAAAAGTGTGATACGATGAAGTGTCGAGATGTGAAATTCAATGAAGTGTTAAAGATAAGGAATGAAAACGATCGAGATGTATTATAGAATTTGAAGATGGGAGAAAAAATAGGCAGAATGATACAATGACACTAAGAGGCTGACATGCGAAAAAAATAACACTACCTAGTGTGGTTAAAAAAGAAAATATTCAGGAAGAAGAAAATATACGGACGAGGCAAAGAAATTAGTAATTTGAAAGACAAGTTACCTTAGTTTTGGAGAACAAGAAATCACAATAAAAAAAGTGAAATATGAAATTTTATAATTCATAAATATAATAGTTAATTCTGTTTGGAATGGATCAGTTGGTCGCATTGGTGAGAAGCACAACAGAATAATGTACCATTTATTTCGTTTATAAATTATTTCTGAGATTACCATATATTGAATAGTTCGTAATAACTGTAGGCTACTACAATATGTATTAATATTTCGTTTATTATTGAATTAGTATAGGTATTCAGAATAATAAACTTGTAATTCGTAAAATTTCACGAAAAAAACAACAACTTACTAAATAAAATATATTGTAATAATGTGCATTTTAAGAAACATTTAGAAGTCAGGAATTTTGTTTTACCTTCTTTATTGAATAATAATGTACGAATGTAAAACACAAATAATACAATACAAGAATATCTTCGTGAATAGAAGAAAACCAAATTTAAATGCCGAAGTACAAACATAAATAAGCAAATTTAAAATAAAATTAAACAAATTGCAAAAATGTTTCTTACAAATGCTCACAAAACACAAAAAACGCTTCATCAGTTCCTCAAAACGCAACAAACACCCGTCCGCAAACGCCCGCCCCGCCCCGCGTGTGGGCTTGGTCTGCGGGCCGAGCGGCGCGCGGCGCGAAGGTGAAGACGACTTGCGGGACTGCCTGTGCCGGGTACGTGCTGGCAGCGGCAGCGGCGGCGGCGGCGGCGCTCGCTCGCCCGACCGCCCTCCCGCAGACAGAGACAGAGAACGTGCCGGAGCGGGACGAAGCGAGGGCGGTAAAGCGGCGGCGGCGGCGGCGGCGGCGGCAGCGCAGGCGGGCGCGGGCGCATAACGAGGGGAGGAGGCGGCCGGCGGCGGCGGCGGACCGCCCGTGCCCGCCGCCTCTGCCCCCACTTCCGCCGCCACCGCCCGCGCGCGCAGAGGTACGCGACACGTCGGAGGCGCTTCCCGACGCCGAAATTAAAACTAAGTTAAGTAGCGCGAGCCGCCGCGACGGTAGCGGCTGAGCCGACGTGGGCGTCGACGGCGATGCCTGCAGCGCCGCCGAGAGGCGATATTTTATTAAATGCGCGACTGGCATCGGTGGCGTACGTCGCGCTACGCGACATCGCTCCGCGACGTTGCGCGCGGACGCGGACGCCCGCCTCCGCCGCCGCCGCCTTCGTCGCGTCGTCGCCGCGCCGTCGTCAGCGCCGCTGCTGCTTTTTTCGCCGCACCCCTGCTCATTACGCCAACGCCCGAAATAGAACGCGTCGCCGCCGCCGCCGCCGCCTCCGCTGGTTCTTTGTGTCCTCCCGACGGCGGAGGCGGTGGCGGTGGCGGTGGCGGTGGCGGTGGCGGCGGCGGTGGCGGTGGCGGCGGCGGCGGCGGCGCCACGCCGCGCGGCAACTCTCACACGTCCCGCCGGCAGCGCGGTGGGCGCGTGCGGAGGCACCGGGCCGGAGAGTGGGAGGGAGCGTGTGGCGGGGGGAGGGGGAGTTGGCGGCAGTCGCGCCAGGCTGCGCGGCGCGCCGCAGACGCCTCCGCCGCCGCCGCGCCGCCGCCGCCGCGCCGCCGCCGCCGCCGCCGCCGCCGCCGTCTCCGTCGCCGTCGCCGCCGGCTGCCGTCGCCCGCGGCAGGCCGCCGCTCTTCGTTTCGCGTAATTTCGCGGCCGTCTCCGCCTCCGCGCTGCGCCTCGGCGCGCGCTCTCCGCATCCCGTCCCCGCCCCTCCTGTCTTCCTCCTCCTCCTGCTGCTCGTGCTTGCCGGCGGCGGCGGCGTTTATTCCCGGCGGCGAGTTTTACAGCCGCGGCCTCCCACGCGCTACCGGCGCCGCGCCGCCGCCGAGGCAGCGGCAGTGGGCTTCCGGTGTTGTTGGCGGGGCCCGTGCCGAGCGCCGAGGTGGGAGGGCAGCAAGTCGAGGGAAAAGGATGAAGACGCGACTTGAGGAAATGAGGATGCATGCTGTTAGGAGCGATGCAGGGCAACCGAGTACCTCCGAAATTTTTGGTTCGCTTTCTATACCTGCTTAGAATTGAAATAATAAGTTATGTATAGCTCGTTTCAGACTTTTTCGGAGACTTTGGTCGAAAGTATGTTACAGTTGCTAATTAAAGAGGTTTCGTAAATTTTGATAATGACCACATGAAATTTGATATAAATAGGGCTGAATTTTCGTTTGGATGAACACCAGTCCCCAGTGACTAAAAATAATAAGTCAAAACAAATAATAATTTTCTTCTAAATATTAAAAAAGAAGTCCGATGAATTTCCATTTAATCAAATGTAAAATAGCGAGGATACGATATAATGCCAGGAGGCGAATTTACTGTGTCGAAAATGTAGTTTCAGCAGAGTCTGTTCGCTGCGCGAGCAGCCTGGGAAAAATGTGATAAGGAACTTTGGAAAGTGGGCTGAGACGCAATTCCTGAGCAGGAAAGCGAGAAATCTCGAGAACCGCTCACTGGAAAAAAAGAGAGGCCAGTGACCGGAGACGAAGCCGACAGGCTGCTAAACTTTTCCGACAGTTCTTGTTGAAACTAATTAATTAACCGCATCACATTTTTGGTATGTTGGGAGTTTTACATGATACCACTATTTAGTTTATGCTCTTAAAAATTTCCGTACAACATTACATTCAAGGAGTCCACATAATTGTTAGAAACTACCGAACCTTAAGTAAGTGACAGTACTTCAATTAAATTTTGAAACTAACAATTTATTCTCCAAGATTCAAGTACACGCAACTTTTTGACACCTGCTACCTGAATGCCAGTTTAAGCCAATTTATGTGACGAATGTCACATAGAAAACACCAACCAGCTCGAAGTGCGAGGGAGTGATGAGCGCGCGGTGTCGGGCGGAGAGCGGGCGAGAAGCTATCGAGAGCGCCTCAGGTGCCTTGGCGTCGGCGGAGGTGGCAGCGAAGCAGTATTGATGCGGAGTAGGGCCGGCAAGCAAAGAGCGAGGGCGGCGGCGGGCGCGGGGGCGGGCGCTGGCAAGGAGCGGGTCGGTTCGTCCGCGTGCGGGCCGGGTCGAGCGGCCAAGGGCGAAGGGGGAGGTCGGGGGCGGGGCGGCTGCAGCGGGCGAGCAGCGCGCGACCTCTAATGAGCCGCCATTCACCGCTCCCTCGCTCCCTGTCTGTCTACCGCCGCCGAGCTCCGTCTCTCTCTCGCGCGCGGTCGCCGCTCGCTCGCGCTGGTGGGTGGGTGGATGGGCGGGTGGAGCGAAGCGCGGGTGGCGGTGGCGGCGGTTGTGGTGGCGGTGGGGGTGACGGTGGAGGTGACGGAGGCGGCGGGGTGTGCCCGCGGGCCGTTTCGTTGCTACTTCGCACCAACCGCTCTCGCGCCGAGGTGACTGCAGGTGCTCTATTCCATACACCACAGGTTCTCACATTTCCCTTCCGCAACCGTAGCTCACGAATTCTTGGGATGACGTTTAACATTTTTATATACTAATAACATCATACACGCTAGGAAGGATTAAATAAGTTACCACGCCCTTATAACGCTTCACAGTGCAGAGTATACCAAATATCTATATAACAGTTTTTTCAACCAACTAACTTAACTAATTTTTAGTAATTCATATCCTCCTATGAAAATGGTCTTTATATTAATGTGATGTATACTTTCCTGCCAAACACGGTAATAGCTTAATACACAAATGGATGTTACGTGGAAAGAAAAATACATTTCACCTATACACTAACACATTTTACAAACTTCTAATGCACACGCGTACTAACTTCAGTTATATTCCGTAGTTTTCCGTATCCCATTGAGCGAAGTTCGATCTGGCGTTCGTTACCAAGAAAAGTTAGTACTGCTAGGAAACGTAACCGAAATGTATCACCACTCAATAAAACGTCACTATGACGTGCAAATAAACTTGATCGTAAATATCACACATTCAAAAGTTTACCTATTGATTAAGCAAAATTCACATTTTTTAAAGGAATATATTATATGACATGTGGGAGGTGATCCCTACGTTTCCTGAGAGAATGATCCTACTATGGTAGTCACCTTTTGATTACTAGGTCCTACATAGAAAAAAATCCTTAAATCCTTTTGAAGTCCCATTTGATTACACATTAGTAAACCGTGTTTTCTTTCTGGAGGGAATACTATTGTGATCTGATTAAAATCTCTGATGGGTGAGTTAAATAAGACAGATAAAGCTTTAAAATACAAAACATTCATTTTCATAAGTATAAAAACAATAGGATCACCATCAAGTAGAACACATGTATAAAGTGTGTCACATTCTACGAACATATTTCAAACCTCTTAAAATACGAGAAACATTACAATTTTTTTTCTAATTTGCCATATCATTTGCCTAAAGCAGGCTCGCCAAGACCCTTGTGCTCTGTAAATCAGACGTCGACGCGTCGCAAAGCAGCGGAACGGAATAATGCAGGACTGGCACCCTGCACGGAAGGAGCTTCGGACCGAATTGCGCCCTCAGCATGCCCGGGCCTCCGCCGCCGCCACCGCGGTGCGCCTGCCCGTCCCAAGGGGCCTCGGATGGAGGTCGTGCTCGTGGCCCCAGAGCCGGCAGCGGCGGCGGCGGTGGCGGAGGAGGAGGAGGAGGAGGAGTGGCACTAGTCGTGGTGGCGGTGGTTGGGATGGCAGAGATGCACGCTAGTCATGGGAGGGAAGGGACCTGCAGTTGAAGTGGTGAGAAGAAATTTCTGCTGCAGAAGAATTTAACCCCATGCAGATGGAAGTGTGAAGAGGCCATTCAGCTATTAATTTCTCTTGTACAAAAAATGAAATGGAGTGTTTTTGAAGAATATATGATACGACACAGATCGAGCAATGAACACGTTTATATCACCAATACCAGAATTCAATTTCAATGACTAGGACTATGGGGTCGTAAACTTAAAGTAGATCACGGCATCAGGAGGTTGGATAGGGACACACAGCAAACCCACAATGATCAATTTTATGGAGAACATTTAAAACACTCAACAATTATTCCGTCGGATTATTTTAGATTCAGTAGTTCCGCGAGCATGAAGCATTTAATGTTCAGGAAAATACATATTATAAATTACATATTACATAATTAGGTTTATGACACTTCTTCGATTAAAAAATTGCGTGAAAATGAACGGCAGCAGAAAGTTACCAATCGAAAAATAAGAAAAAAAGGACAATCAACAGTTGACAACGCTTGCAAGGGAAGTCAGTCAGAGCTGGAAGAGCAGAACACGCTGGCGGGTGCGTCGCCGGGACGGCAGAATGACAGGACCAACAGATAAGAGGCGGAGGCGCGAGAGGACGAGACAACGAGAGACCGCGATGGGACGGCCAGACCGAAACGCCGAGTCGGAGGGCGGGGTGGAGGCAGTAGGCGGGCGGGCGGGCGGCGACAAAGCCAACAACCCAGACGCAGACTGAGGCTGATGGATGTAAGGCGGCGAGCGGAGCGCAGCGGTTATTGGGCAGAGGCGAGCGGCAGGCGCTGAGGAGGCGAGGGCGGCGGCGGCGGCAGCGCTCAAACTCGCGCCGACGGGCCGGGTGAGACTCGCGGGCGGCCAAAGAGAGCAAAAAACATCCACGCTCGCCCGCGCCGCGCCGCGCCAGGCCAGACCAGGCCGCCGCCGCCGCCGCGTCCGAGGACGAATGGCTCGGCGTCCCGCGGGCACGCGGCCAGCGCCTCGCCGCTCACCCCGCCGCTCCTCGCCCAACCCCCGCACCGCCCGACCCCGCCCCGCCCCGCCCAGACCGCGCCCGTGCCCGGCCAACCCAACCGCCAACGCGTGACACGACTCCGCCGTCACAACCCGAGATGGCCTACACCTACTCGCTTTGTCAGATGAAAGGTAGGGCTACTCGTTTTATCTATACTTGTTTTGTCACGATCATTCCTAAACATTCTATAAGAATTAATGAATACATTCTGAAAAAATGTTAAAAAATTAAATTATTTTTAATTTTTAAGACAAAATTATCATTCACAGACTACGTGCCCGTTCTGTTTGAATGATAAAATTGTAAAGAGAGGTGACAAATTTTGCGAAGTCTTATTTCATGTTTGAAATCATCAAGGAATAAAAATTATTTGCGAATATGGTATTTTTGTCATTGGCTTTTATACAGCATATTCATTAATACTGCATTATAGGAAAACTTAAATTTCTGCGAGAAAAGCAGTTCTGAAATTCTATTTCTGTTCACACCTAAAATATATACAAATTTACGGTTAAAAGCATTATAATAAAACCGACTTCAGATAGTAATTTTCAGAATACAAGAATTATTCCAATGAACAGATGAAAAGGTAAGATCTCATGCATGGAAAATCGTCAAAATAGGAAACAGTATCAGCTACTAAACAGTTCCGTAAGGTGTTCCAGAACAAGAGCATCCAAGTAGCTACTGTATGTAACCGACTACAGATTGCTTCTAATGCCCTCGGGGCTCCTGTCAACTGTATTGAATAGCGGTTGGATCACAGTAAATCCGTACTATTCGCGCATCGATATCCTTGCCAAGCAGGTACTATGAAATATAATAGGTAAGAGCTATTTTGAGCAGACCTAAATTGCTAGCATTTCGTAACAACTATTTGTTTATACTATTAATTCAAAATCCGATAATCCTATTAGACTTGTATTGTTTGGTATCAAAAAAACAAAACAAAACAAAAAAACAAATCAAGATCAACATTTTCGACATTAGTCAGCACTCTATAATGAAACAATTCTAATTGAACGACCATTCTTGCTTGTTTGTCACTCTTTCTTGGCCTGGGTGAAAAAGTGCTATTTTAGAATACACTTAATAATAGTAATAAAATAATAATAATAATAATAGTAATAATAATAATAATAATAATAATAATAATAATAGTAAATTCAAATGAAACAGCAAAATTTTCGCAATAAAAGATGATTATTGATATGAACTAAAACCTTGTGATTTTTACAGTGGCCCGTGTAATATATATTTTTATTATAATATGGAAAGTATTCTCAGATGAAATGATGAACGAATATGTTAAAAGTGAATGTTTTATTTCAAGGTTTAATGGAATGAACATAGTTTAGCGGTCAGAAAATAATTTCCAAAAAAGGTGTTTAATATTTATATCCGAAAGGGGAGCTTGAAAAATGAGCACGGTCGAAGAGTCAGCACAATCGAACGACAAGATCGCCGGACGGAGCGAAGTCGTGAAGGTAAGCAAAATGCACCAGTGGCATGAGTAGCAAGAAGCGGGATGACGGAGGTGGCAACACACACTGCAGATGCACAAGGGTCAGGGGCACCGCGGCGGCGGCCAGGGCCGACGCCGGCAGGTGCGGCGCGGCAGGCAGGCGGGCAAGCAGCGGGGCGCTGAGCAGCGCGGAGCGGCGCGGAGCGGCGTGCGGCTTTGGAATCGCAGCGGTCGCGCGAGCGCGCGACGTTTGCACCTGCGGCGGCGGCGGCGGCGGCGGCGGCGGCGGGCGGGCGGGTGCCGGCGGGCCGCGCAGTGCCCGAGCGAGCGAGCGAGCGCGCGCGCGAGGGAGAGAGAGAGCGCGCGAGTGCGGCAGACAGAGAGGCATAGAGGGCGGCGGCGGCGACTGGCAGCCGGCGGGCAGCCGATAAATAATTCCATGCGCGTGCACGCCGCCGCCGCGGCGGAGGGGGGAGGGGCAGGCGGGCGAGGGGAGAGGCAGCGCTGTGTGCGAGCGAGCGCGCACACCCCCGCACCCGCCGGGCAGGGCGGGGGGGAGGGTGCGGCGGCACTGGCGCGCAGCGAGCACGCGCTGCCTGGCGGCCCGACCCGCGCGCCGCGCCGCGCCGCGCCGCGCCGCGCCGGGGGCCGGGGGCGGGGGGCCAGGGGAGGGGACGGCCGCCCGTCGAGGAACGCGAGCCGCCGGCCCAGGAATCAGAGACGTATGGTGCATGAGAAGGAACTCGCGCGAGGGGACGATGGAGGCAGCGCAGGGACCGCAGACAGCGCGGTTGAGCAAAAGAAAAGAAGTTGTCACGATAAAGAAAAATGGAAGAATGAAGATACGCAGAACATGAGGGGAATGTAGACTAGGAAATGGACGAAAATCTGCGATGTGTGGTTACTGGAGAAAATCCTAAAAGAAGGGGAATCGGAAGTTATCGATGCAGAAACCCGATTTCAAAACAATGTGTGATTAAGCGAATAACTCATATGTACAATAAATTACAAGGGTTAAGCGTTTTACAATGGGGAAAATAATAAAATAGGCCGTAGTTAAAAAAGTAGTGAAGCCGCGATAGTGTCAACACGACAAAAAATAACTAAAACCATTGTAGTAGTGAAAGATGAGGTGAACGACACAACCCGCCTAGCGTGCGCGGTGTGCGGCACGGAACGAGGCGTTGACATGCAGTGGTGCAAGACAGTCGGCGGCGGGCAGGGCGCTGCGCCGCGATGCGACCAAGCGGGCAAGATATCGTTCAAACGGAACCGGGCGGGGGCGCTTCGCAGACGTCGGCACGGCGACAGCGCCGGCGGGGGCGGAGGCGGGGGCGGGGGCGGGGGGGAGGCGGCGGCGGCGCGCTGGGCGGGCCGGGGGCTGGCACGCAGCCATGCCCGTGTGTATGCGTGTCCCGGCGGCGGCGGCAAGGCTTTCTCTGACCGCCGCGCACCGGCACGCGAGTACCTCGCTGCCACCGCCGACGCTGCCTTCTCGCCTTCCCGCCTCGCCCCCGCCCCCGCCCCACAATCCCTCCCACAAGTGCAGTCGCCGCACCACGGGTCTCCGTTGCCTGCACTTCGCCACTACCATTGCCATTCTTGGTCACCGTATCCTTCCCTTTTGATGCAAGGACTGCCTTTCCTGCTCTCTCTTCCTTCTTCTTCCACTCCTCTTTTCCCTCCTCTTCCAAAGAGTTCTCGTCTTTCTCTTGGTTCTCTTCTCTCTCGACTGCTTCGAAGACCTTCGCTATATCCTCCTGCTCCTTCTTCCCCTCGTCTTTTTCTTGCTCGTTTTTGTTCATGTCCCAACATTCTCTCCTCGTCGTCGCCTCCTTTGCTCTCGTCCATTTCACCCTTCCCTCCGTCTTCCTCGTCCGTCAGCTTGCGTGCCTCCCTCCGCCTGCTTCTCCACCCATCCCTCGTCCGCGGCTGCCAAAGCCACTGGCTTGACGGCGGTCGCGCCGCGCCGCGCCGCGCCGCGCCGCGCCGGGCGGTCCGCGCGTCGATCTCGTTCTTCTGTCTCTCTCGCTCTCGGCCCGCCGCCGCCGTCGCACTCTGTTCGCCCGCCCTCCCGCGCGGCCTTATCTGCAGTCGCCGCCACTACCGCCGCCGCCACCAGGGTGCGGCCGTGGGGGACGGGGCGGGCGGGTGGCGGCGGGCGCCGCCATATAACGAGGCCTCTTGACGACACCGCGCGCCGCCGCCGCCGCCGCCGCCGCCGCCGCCGCCGCCGCCGGCGCGTAGCCGCCTGCCTCGTGCGCGCCCGCCCCGCACCCAGGGGCGCACAAGGCGCGAGGACACGCGTGCGTCGAATGCGCCAGCCGCCGACACGCACGTGTGTGTGGCATATTGTATGGTGCACATAATGATCAGTGAAAAGTGCGCGTACATGTCCGTCATTTGAAATAATTATAAAAGTGCATTACATACATAAGTATAAATAAGTCAAAAAGTGTATTACATACATAAGTATGTGTGAATAAAAAAAGTAAAGTACCAGTAAGATGAACAAACTATAACAAGATGGTGAAAACTGTACCCAGTGTACCGAGAACCTCGGGCCCTTCCCACGACGCCACGCAGCAGCATTGGGCAGGGCTTGGGTTGTTGGGCAAAGCGACGGCTGCTTCCATAGGTTAAGTTACTAGAAGTTCAAGTTATTGAAGTACTGCCCCCCTTTTTGCGGCAAAAGTCAAAGAGCAGCGGGGCACGCGTCCCTCATGCTAATAAATGACCGCCTCGTAGCGTACTGGCGGGGGTACAATAAAACTACACCAAAACAAGTGTGCATGCCTTTTAATCGTGCGGATAACTTGGGTGAGGTGATGCATGCGGCGCAACAGGCAGAGGTTTCATCACATGATTTGTTTTTATGTAAGTCAGGTATTGTTTTACGTGCGAGGAAGTGAACGCTACTATATTTATACACGTTTCTCATTTCTTCTATTTTGCAGCTTATTTTACGTATCATGTAGAAGCAGCTAGGCTTGATAACCTTTTGGCCTCTGTACCTGCATTGTGAGCATTCTGAAGAACGATTCACTATATTTCACTACATTTAAAAGAACAAGTCAGTATTCCCTTACCATTTACTCGTTTATGTTGTGCCTGCATTGTTTTCTCGTGTGTTATTTCCATTAAAAAACGAGTCGAGAATTTTTTTAAACAACATAGTCCAATAATTTTTTTTTTCATTTGCTATGTGGTGTGTATTTTGGTATGGTGTATTAACGTAATGATCGCCAGAGCAAAGCAGGCTTCAATGATTGCAGTAAAGTCGCCTTTATAGAACATTAAACGGTTCATAACGTTCACAATTTTTTCAGCGTGAGCATATTTACATTTAGTATTTATGAGCTGACACATGGTAAATTTTCAAATTTTTCGCGACACGGAATGGTCGATAAAACAAAATTCGTTCCCAATCCCTTGTAATATTTCTCGACTACATTTTACCCATAGGCTTTTACGCGCAACAATGGATAAAGCTACCATGCGATTTCTACTCTTACGCTGCAGTATCAGTACAGCGCACTGGACCAAATGCGAACGCTAATTAACTTTCGAGGTTTTGTCGTTGGTCCCGATGGGTTTCGATATTATAGGGGTGGTCCAAAAATAAATGTGCGTCAATGATCCCTGCCGAAATGAGGGCGGCAAACGCGGCACATGCGGGTGAGGAAGCACGGGCTGGACGCTATTAGAGCAATGCAGGCGCTAGGGGCAGTACTGAGCTGAGACCGAGTAGCTAGAAAGGGAAGTGGAGGCAGCAATGACCTAATGAGTGATCATTACTTAGGAAATGATACGCAGTAGAGGGAAGCCAAAGAAACGGAGTAAATGAAAATGGTTAATTCAACATGGCCAAGAAAAAAATGAAAGATGCAGTGGTCATCCCAGCGGGTGATGTGGCAGGACGTACGACGTGAAGCGGCGAACCAGGCGAAAAAGTCGGAGCTAGGTATGGGAGCAGGCGGCCGCCGGGGCAGCGCTAGTGCGGAGGCGGTCAGTGGGTGATAATTGGGCGGGACCGCTGCCTGGATGTGGGTGTAAAGTGGAATGACTCCGGGCTGAATGCAACCACTGAAGCGAGGGCAGTAAGTCGGTGGCGGCTGAGGGGTCCTAGCAGAGAGCAGCCTCTGGCCACGACTGCTCAGCGGCGAGAGGGAAAACACGCCAGGGTTCAACGGCGGAAAACTAGAACAGCGTAGATGGAAAACCCGGATTTATAAACATCTACGGAAAATATTAACGCACATTTGGAATGGAGAATTTAAAGGAAGGAGTTTTCTATTTAAGCATTCATAAAATATGCAAGTCCTTTCACCTAAATAGAAATGGAGCTATATATAAACTTTTGGAAAATATAATAAAACTCATACGTGTTCTAAAGATATGAGAGCGGAGTCAACAAGAACGAAACGAAGAATGTTTCACGAAAGGACACAAGCCGAAAAAAAAAAAAAAGTACGCCCAGAAAAGCAACGCAAAGAAAAAGAGCTTGCACACCAACAGACAGGTGGCGGAGGTGGAAGCCAATATTGTCACCGAGCCCGCAGGAGCAACCGAAGCGGCGGTAGCGGTGGCAACGACAGCGGCGGCACCGCTTCAGTGACGAAGGCGACAGGCGCCGAGCGGCGGCGGGGCGGCGCGCGGGGGCGGCCCGGCCCGGCCCGGTCAGACGGCGGCGGGGGCAGGTGGGGGCAGGCGGGCACGCATGCATAATCCTGCCACCGCCTCCGCCACCGCGGCTGCCTCGGCGCCCATTGTGCAGCGTTGAACGCGCCGCCGGGGCAGGGGTGACCGCTGTCGCCGCCGCCGCCACCGCCGGCCCGACCGGCGTGCAGTCCGCCGCCCCGCCCAGACGGCACGGCTCGGCCACTCGCGAGCGTTTGGGAACAATTTCACCGTTTCCGCTTCACAGAAGCCATGCTGAGGAAGTAAGTGAGAATACAGTGTTACAGAGTGATTGTGTGTGTGGTGGGATTATAGTGCCTTGCGATTTCAGTAGACAGAGGGAAAATATCATCTTCAACTTTCTAGTTAAAATTGAATTAATTTTAGATTAAATCTACAGCAATAAATAAAAACGATAGGATCTTTGCGTTAACTAGTTTAAAGTAAATATTTCTACTGTAATAATATTAGCGTTAATGCTCATTTACTACCCTCTACAATAAGTATAGTGGGAATTTATCAGTTGTTTTAAGGGTTCATCCTTGTGTTACCGCTTCGCGGGTTAAGTAACTATGGTCCGATTAAAAGAAGTTGGTGATTGACATTTGCGAATGGAGGGGGGCGACGTTGACAGGTTGCGTACCACTGAGCACGTGTTCCCGGGACACGCAAATAAACATTTGAAATAAATACTTATTAAAATAACCAAATCAAACACTCATATTGTATGAAGCTACAGCTTCAAAAGCACAACTGTCCATCACCAACTCATTTTAATCAAGCATAGAGGGATGGCGTTTACTTAAATAACTGAAACTAAATTAATGCTAGATAAAATCTAAAGGAACAAATCCAATAACTCTTAAGCCTACCTTATTCGATATAAATTAATTTTATATATTAGTTAGGAATGTTCTCATACACGTCTTTCTTTTCTAGTATTCACGAATTTGTTCTTTTTTCCATTCACACAATATTCGTACTTTATTTACATTTTGTACGTAACAGTTCTTTCAACCCAGTCACTCTCGCTACACTTCAAATGTGTCTTCCGTTTGCCGCGGAACTGACTTAACAGGAAAGTGGAAATGTCCGCGGCGCTCGGGTCCGTTGCTCGTCCCCCCGCCCCCGCGCACCACCCCCTGCCACTCGCGCAGCCTCGTCACGCGCCACTGACCTCTCGGGGGCCTTTTTCTCTTCTCGCCGTTGGAGAGCCTCGCCTCGTATTGCTAGTGGCACGGGGCGGGGGCTCCAAATTGCAAAGGGCGTTGCATCGAGAAGAGGATGCGAAATGATGCGTCTTTCGTTATTAACGAAGTTTGCGGATACTCGCAACAGTCAACTTGTTATAAGTGTAAATTATTGGAATACAACACGATTGAGATGAAAATGGCAATTTACGTGTTTGTAGGTTTTAAAAATAATTTAAATTATTTTCAAGCAATTTTTAAATTTTAATTCGGATTTTTTTCTTAGATTTGAAATTACTTATAGAACATTTTTTAGTACACATACAAGACATTTATTTACTATCATGCACATTGCGTTATTGCTGTTTAAAATCCTTTTCAGTCTACTTGAAAGTTCAGAATCATTGGATTCTTTCTTTTTATTCCCATATGTACTCATTCAATACAAATAGTACGCAATTCTCAGAAACTTCTCACGATGCATTTCCAGTAAACGCTCGTCAATGAACTGGACTTCTAAGGTCACTGCGATAACACAAACAAACAAACCACCATAATCTCTAAAGAAACTGTGGTGGTTCTGATACCCCTCCACACACACACACACACAGACACAAGACTATAGGAGCTCCGGCTTCAAGACAACACGTGGCATCCCAAGGGCTCATTGCCTCGCCTCCAACAGAGCGCGCCGCAGCCGGTGCCATAAATTTCGCATTCTTACACCCGCGGCGGAGCTCGTGTGCGGGTAAACGCTCGTCCGCACCGGACGAGGACAGCGGCCACAGGGAGGACTGCGAGCGGGAACGCGAGGAAGAGAAGAGACGAGGCAGGGGAGGGGCGTTTGCGAGCCGGCCGGCCGGTGCGGCGGCGGCAGCAGCGGCGCCCGGCGCGACCGGCGAGCAGCGTGCGGCTCGTGGGGTCGCGCGGCGGGTCAGCGCGAACCCATTAGCTGATTGGCCAATTCCAGGCGGTTCGCGGGCGCCGCGCCTCGGCGCGCCTCCTCCTCCCTTCCCGCCACCCCATTCACCCTGTTGCTCCCCTCATCCACTCCGCTCTGCCCCACGCATCCCACTCCACCTCCATCCACTCCCACCCTCCCACATGCATTTCACCTCATTCTTCCGACCCACTCCCATTCACCGCACTTTGCCCTCATCCTCCATGCCCCCCCCCCAAACGCCGCCCCGACCCGCCTCACCACACTCCCCCCCGCCCTTCACCTCCACGCCCCTCCGCGCCCCGGCCGCCCTCCTCCCCTCACGCAGCGTCGTGCCGCGCCGCGCCACGCCGGAATCCCGCCCCGAAGAGAAGAAGCCTTTAATGAAAATTCAGACGCGTCAAGCTGCCGCCGCCGGCGGGCGCGGCGCCCTTTCGCGGCGGCGGCAGCGTCCTCTCGCCGGCTCCGCCCCCCTCCCAGCCCCTCGCCGCGCGCCCCGCCCCGCCCCGCCCCGCCCCCGCCGCGAACAAAGAACCCGACGCCCGCGCCGCCGCGCCGCGTCGAGTCGCGTCGTCGTCGCGCGCTGGGAGAAGGCGGCGGAGTGGAGTGCGCGGGAGGAGACGGGGAGGCGCGAAGAGGCGAAGAGAAGAAGGGACGCCGCCTCGCCGCCCGCGCGCAGCAACAGCGGCAGAAGAAGGAGCGGAGCGGAGCGGAGGGGCGGCGGTGGCGGAAGCACTAGATGCGCCGCAGACGGAGGCGTCGGATGTGCACGCGCACGACAACGAGGAGGAAAGCACAATCAGACGACGAGGACTTGGGCGGAGAACGAGATACCCGGTCGCAGAAGCAGCGAGGATGCGGCGGCGAGGAGGAAAGCACGAACAATGAGACGAGGACTTGGGCGGATACCCAGTCGCAGAAAGGGTGAAGAAGAGAAGGAAGAACAAACGTAGTTGGCAGAGGGTCGCATTTGCGTGGCCAAGTTACCGACTACGATATGCTAGTTGCAATAGTACTCCACGAACTAAAGGAGCAGTGCACTGACATATCACATTGCAGTAGAGATGAAATATACAATAATCGAAACTGGGATGAATGATTAAAAAATGTGTGTCGAAATGCGAGAACGAAGTGATCTCTGAAAATATTCAATAAACACCTTTACGAATGGCAAAAATATAGCATGTCCGGATACTATCATGAAAATGATAGTATCAACTTCAAAAGTTTTCAAAGTATTAATATTAACATTCATAATTGTAAAGATGTATTCACTATCGAGGGAAACGAAGTTTCCAAACAAATGATGAAGAAAGAGCAGTAAAATGTGCCAAACGAATCGACAAACAAGACACACTAGCCAAGGAGCTGTAGAAAAAGAGACCGGCCGGGACGGCAACCGGACACGAGGCCGACGTCGGGAGAAGAGTTCGCGGAGGCGGCGGCGGCGGCTGCGAGAGGCCCGTTGAGGCGGTCGGGCGCCGCGCGGGCGATAAATCCAAACGGGCGCGGTTACTCGCCGCCGCGGCGGAAATTTCTATTTCGACGAGACGACTCGCTGGAGGGGGGGGCGGGACGACGCGGGACGCGGCATCTGAGTGCGCAGCCCGGAGCTTGGGCGGGCGGCGGCGGCGGCGGCCGACATCTGCGAGGCATCGATCTCGTTGCCGCCGCC
Source organism: Acheta domesticus (assembly GCA_031308135.1). Classification (NCBI taxonomy): domain Eukaryota; kingdom Metazoa; phylum Arthropoda; class Insecta; order Orthoptera; family Gryllidae; genus Acheta; species Acheta domesticus. Next base: position 84,223,925 of record JAHLJT010004567.1, read on the forward strand.
GCCGTCACCGCCTCCGCTGACACGCCTGGCGCCGCGCCGCACTCGGGCCCGCCCCGCCCCCGCCCCCGCCCACGCCCACGCCGCGAGCCGCCGCCGCTGTCACCGCTTGGGCGGGACGTGCGCGCCGCGACACCTCGGTCAAACGATGCGTGCGGCGAAGGCGTGGGCGCGCAGAAGGGCATGAGGAGAGGCATCGGAGGTCGCGGAGGGAGGGAGGACAGGGTGGAATCTAAAAGCGAAAGGTAGAGGAGGAAATGAATTTGAAAGGAAAGAAATGATAAGTATAGAGGGAGATACAGAAAAAGGTCAGAACGGGAAGGAAAGGAAAAGAAATGAGAAAGGAAGGAAAAAGGTAAAATACTATAAAAGGAAAATATTTTCAAACGTACATCAATGTCATTAATGGCGGTGACATGATGTGGAGAAAATATTTGAGGAAGATGCCCGTGGATAGAAATAGTGGATCGTCAAGAACGTAAATCATAAGTTTCGTACACGATTAAAAATACTACCCAAGAACTGAAGGAATGACAATGATGAACAACGCTATGGATATTACAAAAAGACACGGCGAAGAAAATGAAGTAAGAAAAATTGGAAACATGAGAAGCGAAAAGTGCAACAACATATCGCGAAAGAGAGCAAAGCAAAAGACGCATCGTGCTGTGCGTCATTAAAAGTCGCTCGCGCAAGGCGAAGCGCATCGCGAAGCGGCCGCAGAAGCGAAGCGGCGACGCCACGAGACCGAGCGGGCAAACTACCACGCAGCACAGCGGCGGCGCGGAAGCAGCAGCAGCAGCAGCAGCAGCAGCAGCAGCAGGGGAGGAAACATTGAAGACGGCAACGGGGGCGGCTTTTCCGGAAAACACGGCGACACCTGCCTACCCGACCGCTGCCTCCCTCGCCAACGCCGCCGCCGCCGCCACCATCAACACCTTCCCCGCCATCGCCACACCCTCTGCCACCGTAGTACTCGTACTGCGCTCGCGCCTCCTCCTCCTCCTCTTCCTCCTCCTCCGTTGCCGCCGCCGCCGCGCCCCCCGCCGGCCCAACGCGGATCGATGTGCCTGGCCGCCGCCGCCTCCGCCGCTGCCGCCGCGCCGCCGCTGCCGCCGCCAGAATAATTGATGGCGCAGCTCGTGCGGGCGGGCGAGCGCGCCGCCGCACGCATCGCGCACGCACACGCGCTCTCTCGCCCGCCCGCCCCCACCCACCCACCACCCCCTCTGCGGCGCGCGGCCGCCGCCGCCGCCGACGGCGCGGTGCGGTGCGGCGCGCCAAAGGAAGTGGATGCCCTTGCGCGGCGGTGCCGACACGCCGCCTGCCGCCCACTGCCCCTCCCCGGCCCCCATCCCCGCCACCACGGATTCCTCCGCTCCCGCAAACAGACTGCAGGGATGACGCGCGACAACTAATAGTTTGTTCGGGAACTCGCTGCGTGGTGACCACACAACTGGCGGACCGTGAGTAGAATGAGGTAGAAAGACTTGCCTTAGTACTTGTAGGACGTTCGTCGCTCCGAAAGTTTGAGAAAATTTTTTTTTCTTTGTGTCACTGTAATATATTATTTGGGATCTGTGGTGAAAAAGGACACTGATCTTTGTTTTCCTTTAAAAACATAAAGCAGTTATGCATATCATTACTGAGCTTTCCGAAGAAAGCAATATATAATGATTAACAAAGAAAATGGAAATCAAAATCAATAATAACTACGACTGTAATACTGAAAATAATTTGAAATACGGTGTTTGTACCACGTTTTGTTATTTTAAATTTAATGAAGTACGATTATTGACAATGTCTGCTTTGTTTAAAACAAGCAATGTAATAAAAATATGTAAAATATCTGAAATATACTGTGAAGGATGAAAAGGCGAATCATATAACATATCCTACTAAAATAAATTTCTCCAAAAACATATACGACTTCGTATTTGTTACGCAAGTATGTGTGATTTTATTTTTTTCCAAAAGAGTGTATATATCAACTCAAAATTGGAATACTCAAACCTACGTCAGTCGTACAGGAAGTCTCGTAACCAAAAATTCGATTGCTAGCATACGTAATAATTCACCGCTGCTTCTACGAGTATCCGAGGACGCCAGAAACCCATTCAAACCCTTTAACCAAATTTTTTCACAGCAGTCCCGACCTGTAGAGATAAAAGCCCTAGTCCAAATCTGGCCCACGTAAAACGAAAAAAACAAGGTTGCAGGAATTCAACAACGCAGGTTGTTCCGACAATACCGCTACAGTTAAAATCAGACTAAACAGCACGGTTCTCCACAATCGGAAACCCGCACCATCGGCACGTCCCATTTTTATCGCATCAGGCCGCAGGACTTAACGCGGTCGGCAAAAAAGAGGAGGGAGAAAAAAGAAGAAAAAAAAATAAAACGAACGGTGGAGAAAGGCTCCAAACCTGCACCTTCCACGTAGTCTCTTTCGATTCCCCAGAAACGGACGGAATGGTGCCTGGGGCGCGGCTAAGACGGTGGCGACGGAGGCGGCGCCGCGCGGCGCGGCACGACGGCAAAGACCGCGGTAACGGCGGCGCGGCGGCGGCGAGGGAGGGGGAGAGGACACGGCCGGCGAGAACCAGCATCGCATTCCTGCGTTACGTGGCGACCTGACGAGAACTTGGACGAGGAGGAAGAGGCCAGCTATAGAGTACCCATAGCTGCGTTTTTGAGATATAGAGTCGATAATGGTGAATCATTTTTTTCATGGCATCCAAATTAGAAATATCTAAATTCAAAAATGGAAAGAAAAAATCATCGATCGTTGTTTTCAACTTACGAACATGAGATGCGTCACTGACGATACTTTTCTAGTGTATCCTCTCTTATACCACATGTATGTTCTGTTATGGCTTTGCCGTAGCATAATGTACAGAAAAAAGAAGTGTTATTTCTTCTCACATCCAATAGTAAAATTAAATATCACAAAAATAATAAAAATTGTTCAAATATAAAATTTGCCTAAAATAACCAGAAAACGTATATGAAGTAAAATCCTATAATATGAATTCTGTATCGATTTATTACCAGTAAAACAAAATGATTGAGATTTAATAAAGTCTTGAAAGAAGTATATAATAACATAAGTGATGCAGACGCTTCACGATGGCGTTGATAGTCCCAGAGATAGCAGTGATGTACCGACAATCGGCTACGAATAAAATCAGATTTGGTGATTGGGGCCTGATAGTGAGGAATGAAGACAGCGTGAGACGGCTCCGCCACCGGGGGCGTTCCGGTCACTATGCACTGTGCAGCGACAATTCCACTTCCACTGTCAGTTCGCTGCCTCGATGACAGCCGCGTCCGGCAGCCCCAACGCGCGCCCCCGTCTACACCGCTGCTTTCTCGTTGGAGCGTCTGGGCACGCGCGGCGCGGCGCGGCGCACCCGCCGACGAAGACGGCGCGCCCGTCCCAGGCGCTGACCGACCGCGGCGGGGCCGGTTGGGCAGCCCTGGCCGGCGCGGGACAGGAAGCGGGCCCCGAGCGGGCCGGCGCGCCCGCGCCCCGTCCCCGCCCCCCCCCCCGCGCCGCGCCGTGCCGTGTGCGGCCCGCGCCAGCCGCCGCCACGACCGCGCCCAGCCGGCCGGCGGCCGCCGCCACCGCCGCCGCCAGGCATTCTTTATTTATCGGACGGCAGGCGGGCGGAGGCGAGTGCGGCGGCGGCGGTGGCGGTGGCGGCCGCGGTGCACGCGGCGGGAGCACCGCCCGCGCTGATAGCGGGATTATGCCTCCCCCACCCGCGCTACCTGCCGCCGACGCCGCCGTTCCCGAACAATGCACGAGCGCTGCGGGCGCACGAAATACGCCCCTACGAAATTCTATGCATAGCGTCCCCGGCGGCGAGGCGCGGGCGGTGGGGGCGGCGGTCGAGGCCTCGACCGCCGTAATGTGAGGCAGCGGTGGCGAGCAATGGAGCGGGTTTACCCTGCGAGGTGGCGACGGTGGAGGGCAGCCGACGGCAGGCGGTGAGCGAGGCGGGCGGCGGTGGGTGGCCGCGAGAAGCCCTGGTTGGCAAGTGCGCATACAGAGCAAGATAGAGGCCGACGCCGGGCGCCGTTGAGGGTGGAGGGTCGTGGTTGAGATCGTGCGGATGAGGGCCGCATAACAAGGAGTGCAGGCAGGTCAGAGGCCCCAGGGAAGAAGGAAGGGTATGTGCGAGGGGCGGAACGGGCAGGTGGAAAAGTAGACGGACGGGTGGGCGGACCAGCGACCCGCAAGCGGCCAAGTGGAGAGCCGGGCGCGTCCGTGGGCAGATAGTCCGGTGGCTGCTCGGGCCGGCGCGGCGCTGCGCAGCGGGCGGGAGGTGGGTGGGCCAGGTGAATGGTGATCCGGCGAGCGTAACGGAGGAGCGAGCCGGGCAGTGCACGGAGGCGGCGGCGCGGCGTGACGGCAGCCGGTCCGAGGCTGTGGCGACGGCGGTGGCGACGGCGACGGCAATTGCGGTGTGCCCACACGCGGCGCGGCGCAGAGCAGGGCCGGGGCGGCGCGCGCGAGGCAGAGAGAGAGAGACGGAGCGAGAGCGCGCGCGTGCGAGGGAGGGAGGGGAGACGGCTCGGCTCGGCGGCGCGGAGCCCGCGGGCGCCGCTCCACCGCCACCACCGCCACCGCCGCTCGCCTGCTGGTCGGCCGGCCGGCTAATTAGAAGGCCCCGGCGCGGCCGCCGCTACATCCTGTACAGGCGCCCGCGGCCCGCCCGCCGAAACGACCGCCCGCCCCGCCCCGCCCCGCCCCGCCCCGCTCCACGCCTTCCCGCTGCTCGCCATCCAGCGCGCACCAACAGCCGCCGCCCGTTTACCCTCCCTGCGTCTCCCCCGCGCAGCGCCGATCGCCCCAACGTGAACGTCCAAACACAGCTCGCTCGTCTGTGTGCCACCTCGCCCGCCTCCGCACGCTGGCTGCGCGCCGCCCCGCCCCGCCTCGCCCCGCCCCCTCGCCGATCGCTTTCCAGCGGATCTCGCGTGTGCGGCGCGCCGTCGCGGAACTCACCCGAAACGCCAGCGCTGGCGCCGGCGCCTCCTCTCCCCGCCCCGCTCCGCACGCCGCCGGCCGCCGTCCGCGCCGTCGTGCAACTGCGGCGTTCGCTCCGGCCTGCGGGTGGCGCTGCTCTGCTCCAATCGGTTAGCTGGAGTTTCGGTTCCAATAGCAGGGCGGAAGGCTTAGAAACGTGCGGCGAAGGCGGACGTGGAGATTATTTAGGCGATAATCAACGAGTGTACGGCGAATTTACAGACGAATATTCGTCAAAGAGATGAAAATTGTACATTCTATTTACTTTCGAAATAAATGTGTATATTGTTGAAGAAAAAAGAAGAAAAGGATTTAGGAACTTTGAAGTTCATTTGTTTCTCACATTTTCCTCATCATTGGCACTTGTCATCTGTTTCAGTTTTTTTCACAAAATGTTTTTAGTGAGGTTCGCCAACGTGTTCGCCAACTTGGTAAACATGCAAATCATGGAAAGTCGAAGAATGCCATTACGACATCCGCGAAAAGAAAGTTGTGAGCTGGGTCTCTAAAGTAGGATCAGGATACGAATTCCCCAAAAAAAAGTTCCTGAGCGCCACCATCCATAGCAGGTACCTGTTTCCCTCTATGTGCCACTAAAAAGTCTGTTATGCCTCTGATGATCCACAAAAAGATGCCCACATCTGATGCCTCTTATGATCCACAAAAAGTATACAAGTGATGCCCATACAAATATCGAAAGAATATGCTGTTCATCCCTCATGTTCTTTCCCATTTCATTTCGAGTTCAGTGGAGTATCAAATAATCTTGTATGAGATTGAAATTGCTCTCCACTTAAAAACGAGTATGTAATACATTTTTTATATTTTAATGTTAGAATTCTTATAATTACTTTCCATGCAATTCGTTAAGCAATGCAGTCAACAAAAGCGTGACAACAATGCCGTTCAGCCAACAAAAGAATTAATTTTATTCAGACTTTTTTTCACATTGATCATTTTTACATAAAAATTTTGCTACAAGCGAAAATAGTACAACTAGCCGTATGTTTATGTTGGATATTTCTACCGTTGTCTATAAAGAAAATGAAACTTATTTTTTATCTTGTAATCAACATTTTAAAGAAATTCGTTTAACAGAGAGAATTTTTCACACAAGTAAATCGTAATTTAATTTGAAAACAATACGTCCAATTTCGAAATTAACTTTGTCTCTTACTTCGCTGAAGTATCTTAATTTAATCGTAGGGTTTCTTACCTCGCAAAAAATCTTGTGCTCTTTCTTCCTAGAGTTAGTCCAGTGCAGTTGCAAAGACCGTGAGGGTCTGCCTACCGGTGTATGACAGGGTGGTTGGATTGGGACGTACTCCCACACAGCACGGAACCCCGGATCATTTTGTGGGAGACGGTGATGAGCGAACGGGAAGGAAAGGTAGCGCGCCGTCCGTATCCAGTTGTAAAGGGTGTTTTTACAGCATTTGCCGTCAAGTGACACAGGCTGATTAGAGGAATCGGTCAACGAATTCGTTTTCAGCAGACACCACAATCTCACTGATGTTAAAATCAGCTGCGGTGACTTTGGGCATCAAATGATGTTGCTCAGTGCTTCTGACCGGGATGTCCTAGGATTCCAGTTCAGGACAATGGCAAGCTTTTTGACACTAGCTACAGTTAGGTGTCAGTCAGGACGAGAATTCTAGAGGCCAGCTGCTCTGATCGGTGGTTTTCCCTTGTTTCTCTGGTCAATTCCAAGAGAATGCCGGAGAAGTATCCTAACAAATGGGCCAAGTACCGGGCGTGATCTTTCCTTCCTCTTCCTTTTCCTCTCCTCAACCGTTACTTAATGCACTACACTACCACACATATCGGGAGACCAATTGCTAGCTTAGTGCTTGATCCGCAAGTGGAAGATACTTTGATAGAAAAAAAAAGCCAGCAAGCCGACATGTATGTCGTTGCCGGATCTCACCATCCTGCGAGGAAAGAACACTCTTGTATTCTTGTACTCTAAACACTACTCTTACGGGACTAATAATCTTAGCAGTTAATGCGCCCGCAACACGAAATGATCAATCAATCATTGATGTTAAACCCGTCAAGTAAATTTCCAGCACCTGTTGGGATGGAGCCTGCAATCGTTAGTACGCTCAAACAGTAAGGCATAGCCTTTACGCTCACCACTACCACTGCGGGTACACAAATACTACGTTGTTCTTCAGTACCTGGTCACTATTATAATAATACCTCCTATAATTTGAAATCTGGTATAAGCACCTGTTTCAGAAATAAATATATATTTTAGCAAATGTACCATTCATATATGTGCTAAATGCCTCTGAAATGTTTGTTTTACAATTTTTGTGTCATTTTAGACATTTTTGATGATTGTGATGATAAAGATTGTCCAAACTCATCGCAACCTGTAGACTACCCAAAACAAACTACATAAATCTATTGAAGAAACTAAATGAAGAGGTCTTTACAACTGCAAATCCCGAATATTGAAAATATTTTTGGGTCTACAGATTATTTGTTAGTACTTACAATTTTCCTCTAATTTCACGGGATTCCAAATTTCCTAAAAATGGAAGAGCATTTGGAAGTGTTATTGTTACCATTGATAATAAATAGGGGCGTATTCTGATGACCTAAAATATTGCCAAAATGATCAATAAAAACCCTCTCAAAATATTTTTAAAATGTCCTAAAACAAAAAAAAATACGTTAAAAATTGATCAAAACCACTTCAGATGAACAACTCACACTGTTGGATGTTACTGATGTAATCGAGGCTTTTTCCTTTTGTTAAAGGGTGCTCAGCTGGCAAACGTTTGTTTTGGACTGTTCGTTAAAAGAAAACGTCTGCCTTTATCGCGAAATGGGCCGAACTGGCAATGGCACCGATAGGCTGTCACAGGAAACTTAGATTACATAGTACTCACAACGGCTGACATTACAATATGTGAGCGAAGAAATCGAATAGGCTATTAAGGAATTCAGCGGTGAACATTTGTGGCAATATTGTTTGACGCAAGTACAATGAAATAATATTAATTTGATGAAATCAGCAAAAAATACATTAAAATTGACGTAAAATTTTTAAAAAATGACATATTAGACGAAATCTAGGGAAAATGCAAAAACAAAAAAAAATTTTAAAATTACATAAAAATGGGTTATTTGGTTTTGTCATAACATAAAATGAATTTCTGTAAAAAATAGCATTGTTCTCAACTGAAAAGAAAAAAATGACATTTCATTACAATCCGCCCCCTAGCAATAAACAATGAAGACAATGGACACACTTCTTGCGATAAAAAACAATATATTTAAAGAATGAAATTGAAAAGTGATTCCAATAATATGGCGAGGTAGTGGAAATACAAAAATCTCCAAGAGATGACAATCCTTTGCAGCAACGTCGCCGTCGCTGCCAGCGTCACCGCGCGGCAAGCAGGGGGCGTGGCGCGGGCGGGGGCGAGGGCGTGGGCGTTGCGGAGGGCGTGGGCGCTGCCGGGGGCGGAGAGGGCAGCGCACGCGCGCGTACGGCGCACGCGAGCGGCGCACAATACAAATAATCCATCGGCGATTCAATCAAAACCACGAGGCAAAAAATCGCATCGCCGCCGCTCGGGAAAACAGCCGGCGGGGCCGCCGCGGCTTGGCGCGGCGCGGTGCGGTGCGGTGCGGCGAGGACGGATGGGCGGGCGATCGGCACTGTGGGCGGGTTGCGCGAAAACAATAACACAAACGCCTTCCCGTGTCCCAAAATAGCCCGGGCCGCATGTGTCGCTATGACGGTTGTAAGCGATGTCGCCACTTATGGCTCTGCGGGACGGTACTGATGACAATAGTGTTGGGCAAGTTAACGAAGCGTTCACTTGCACAGTTGTAGTGACGCTTACTACTGATACCTCCAGTTAGAACATTCCTTAAAATCAACTGGAATTTAATCTTGCATTCTTCACAGAGGACATTAACCTAAAAATATTAATTTGGTAAGCTCTGTGGTGGAAAGGGAGAAGTAAGAGGAAATTCACGAAACACACTACGAAATCAAGGAGATGAAACGGATGGAAGATAGACATCTAAAAAAGAAGCAATATTTATAAAAAACAGTACGTCTCTATTAAACATACCAATGTCTCTAGTAAAAATGTAACGAATCATAGATGGTGCGTAGATAACGTGAACACAATCACTTTCTCGATGTTTCAAATTTTCTTCATTCTTTCACGATATCGCTAACTTCCATAGTTTTCTTGTCCTCTTCAGATTCGGGGCATGGTGTTCTCACAATACATGACTTTAATCATTTTTGTAATAAGTTGATCAAAATACAACTGTCCTATTGAAGCATAAGCTCTCCTACTAACCACTATCAACATCAGTCTGTCACTTTTCGTAGGATTCGCAATAGTCGAATTTAAACGAAAATTAATTTTCAAGGGAATTTTCTGAAAGTTGATAAGACGTTTTACGCAATTCGCAGCTTAAATTCTTATTACAATACCCAATTGATTATCAAATTCGTAACGGCATCGCTTGGTAAGAATCACTATATTAGACATTGTTACATCACTATATTAGACGTTGCTAAGCTATTGGTAATCTATCGAATATTGTAATAAGATGACTTACAATAGTACACATTTCGTAAATAACAATTATATCATTGATGGAATGATTCTAAATGTATTTAGTCAGATTGATTTGAACTATTTATTTTAAAAGAGTCGAAGTTTAGTAAACTTGTAACGATGGCTATTAAGGAAGGATAATTAATAACCTTGCACTCGCGTTTCATTTCGTAACTCAAGTGATCGTTTGTGTTACATATGTAGTCAGAGTTAAAATTATGTCATTTTATCTATAACGACTATCTTAAAAAGTGTATGAAAAAGAACTCTGTTATCTCAAAATGTTTATTTGAATAAGATGTGAAGGCCATTAAACAAACAATGGCATTTAAATCTACCTGTGTTGATGTCTCGGATGAAAAATGGTGATCCGAGACATACATTAACATACGAGATTATATTACTTCGATCGATAATACATCGTGAGTCATTCAGTTTTGTGTGTCAATAGAATATCTCTACAGCACATGACTGACAACAGTATGTCGTCTTTCGGATTCCTCGAATGGCAAACTTCCTTTGTACCATCCATAACAGCAGTGTTCGCGCGGGTTTCAACTGCAGTCCAACCAACTTTAAAACTATCTGAAAACAATGTGATGGCTATGAACTTCCCGGAAACACAGTGGATGTTAAGAGAAGCATGCTGTCTAACGCTACTGATACTTCCACCCTTCTCAACTCAACAGACCTACAAAATAAAATAACTCCTCCGCGCCTACAAAATAAAATAAAATAATCCGGTTGCACCGGTAGCCCGCGCGAGTACGCGAGGGTTTAAATGAGTAGTATGTAAAACAGCGAATTGCTTATAGAACGCAACGCGAGGCCGGCACCCAGGGGGTCGCCGGCGGAGGTCGCGGCAGCTGGCTTCCGGCGCGGCGGGGGGCGGCGGCGGCGGCGGCGGGGCGGCGGCGGCTCGCGCGCGCTGGCGCGGGTGCAGTGACCGCCCCCGCGCCGCGGCGGCGTCGGCGCGACCGCCCCTCCGCCCCGCCCGCCTTGCTTCCTGTGGGCTGCGGACGCGCGCCCCGGGGCAGGCCCTTTGTTCCCCGGCGCCGCCTCACCTGCCCGCGCACCACCCTCCCGCCACCGCAATGCGGACACGGCGGCGGCGGCGGCGGCGGCCCCGCCGGGCGAGGGCTGTCACCGACCGATCGCACGCGCCACGTTTCACTCCCAATGGTGGCGTTCAGTAAAAGTGCCTAGATCGAATGTTTCGGGGGTTTCCTGCATAAAAATCATTAAAACGTTTCTCAAGCATTCCACGCATTGTAAACGTTGCTGCAAATTAAACAAAAATACAGGCAAAAATTGAAAAAATTGCGATTTTAAGTATTATTTACAAATTTTTATTAAAATATTTTGGACGACACGACATGGTGTCAAAAATAACGTTTTTCACACATGAATAATCTTTCTATAGGTTCAATCCAATCCAGGTTCTTCGTTCTTTCGTACCTGGCACCTTGTGAATTATTTATCTATACTACTGATTTTCAATGCGCTCAGAAAATGCAAGAAAACTATAGAGCCTCCGGCCGTGTGAGAGATGTAAATACAAGTGGTTTCGGTAGATACCTAGGAACTCAGGGAAAATGTACTGACAATGAAACAGATTCGATATTGAATAAAAATCTCCTGTACTGAATTTATACTTTACCACATCATTGCAGTTTTTGTTAATATAATTAATTCGCTCCACTGTTTTACAATAGTATTTTATTTGTTGTTCTTGAGTAGGGGGTGTGCTGCTTTTGGGAAACCATTTTGTGTGCGGGCAATATTTTTGATGCTGGAGGCTACTAGTATTTTCCGCATGTCACTGTCATATTTTTCACTTACACTTAGACATTTATAGATGTCTCTCTAACGCATTGCAAATGGAAAGAACAGAGAAGTGAACGAATGTAGTGCCCCAATTAACGCGCTAAAAGCACTGCAAGAACATGAAGAAAAAATCAGTCAAATAAAATGAACACGTAAAGGCTTACTTCAAGACCATATGCGCATAGCTTTCATCGGTCATCTACGTTCGTGCAATACCCGCGAACCCTTGTGAAACTGTGAAGAAGCCCTTTCCGAGAAATCCTGCCTCTGCGGCAAACGAGCCCATCCGCCCCGCCCCTCCCCGCCCCGCGGCGGGGCGCCGGCGCCACCACCCTTCTGGCCCGGGCGCCGGTCGGGGCGCTGGCCGGCGTCGCTAGCAACAAGTGGCTGCAGCCCGCGGCGGCGCCGGGACGACTTGAGCCGGGCTAGTCCCTGCCTTCCATCTTCCGCTCGGGCGGCCGCGCGCGGGGGCGGGGGCGGGGCCGGTGGCGGAGGGCGGGAGGGGTCGAGGGTGGCGGACGGGGTGCCGCCGCCGCCCCCGCGCCCCGGCCGCGCGCGAGCAGCGAGTGGGGCGGACGGGTGGGGGCAGCCGCGGCGCGCGTTAATCGGCACTTGGAGCCGCTTTACGGCGTCGCCGCGGAGCGCGGGGCCTCCGGGGAGCGCAGGCGGGCGGCGGCGGAGCGGCGGCGGCGGAAGTGGCGGAGGCGGGGGGGCGGCGGGGCGGCGGTGGGGTGGCGGCGGAGCGGCGGTGGGGCGGCAGCGGGGCGGCGGTGGGCGGCGGCGGAGCGGCGGTGGCGGGGCGGCGGTGGGGCGGCGGCGGGGCGGCGGCGGGGCGGCGATGGGGCGGCAGCGGTGGTGGCGGCGGGGCGGCGGCGGGGCGGCGGCAGGGCGGCGGCGGGGCTTCAGCGGGGCGGGCAGCGGGGGCGGCGGCAGGGCGGCGGCGGGGCGGCGGCGGGGCGGCGGCGGGGCGGCGGCGGGGCGGCGGCAGGGCGGCGACGTGGCGGCGGCGGGGCGGCGGCCGTGGCGGCGGCGGGGCAGCGGCGTGGCGGTTGGCGGGGCAGCGGGCGGGGCGGTGGCCTGGCTGCGATGGGGTGGCGGCGGCGGGGCGGTGGCGGGGGTGGTGGCGGGGCGGCGGCAGGGTGGCGGCGGGGCACCAGCGGGGCGGCACGGGGGCGGCGCGGAAGCGAGTGCGCCCGAGTGGCCACGGCAATCGGGCAAACTGCGTTTCGATGCCACGTTACCGCCGCGCCGGCGGCCGGGACTGCATTTTCAACGACGGGCGTGGAATTGGCGGTTGGAGCGGGGCGGGCACGGGACACGCGCGGCGTTAGTAACACAACAACTACAGATGATGACCGATCGAGCCCAACCGCTTAGAACTTGGACTATTCAAGAAAGAAGCACTGAATTGGAGATGCAGTCGAAATTCCTGGTACAGGGCGGCAGGGAGATGCGAAAATCACAAGGCTCCTAGGCGACGACATGAATGGCATGCATTGCGAGAAGCAATTCTGGGAACACTCGTACGTATGGAATATACACATGTGGCAGAAGCAACAGATGAATGGAAAGTAGTGGTAGGAGGTAAGATAGAGAATAATATTTCAACAGACCGTAGTAAGGAGAATAGTCAGAGGAAGATATGTTAACACATAATAAATGTATACTATTCAAGAAGGGAGAAAGTAAACAAATAAAAGAGAAAAAAAGGGAACACTAAACAGAAGAGAAAAATGAGGAAGAACTCGACAATTGCTCTCGGCATACGGTACAGTTTTATGATGTCACGCGTAGTATTATTACAGAACGAAGAAACGACACTGCGTACACAAATGACAGGCGACAATTCATGCAGAACAAAAATAACGTGCATCCAACGCAAACAGAAGCAGCATCACCAGATCATCGCGCCGATTCAGCGCGTGCTGTACGACACAAGACAGCGCAGCGGACGCACGAAGCGCGTGCACCTGACGTAGAGTGGCGGGTCAAGGTGCGGGAGCGGAGCGCGGCGGGCGGGCGCCGCCGCATGGGCGCTGGCGCGGTCGCGTGCGACGTGGGCGACGCTGGCAGCGCGAGAGGGGCGGAGCCGCCTCGGGCTGTCGCCAACGCGGCCGCCATCGCAAACACCATTACCACGCCGCACCGCCACCAACGACGCGCACGCCGGCGTTCCCCCGTCATCCGCCGACTCTTTCACCGCGTTGCCCGCCCGCCGCCGGGGCTACGCTCGTGTTGGCAGCGGTTCTTCAGCGTCTGGTCGCCACTTTCCCCCGAGTCCGACACTGCGGCTACCGATAAAATATGCGAAGCCTTTCAGGCGGGCATTTGCCAACGATGATGCTCTGCCCGTATTTTCATCCCCCACAAACAACGAAGGCACACATACGCCCATATCAGCTAAACACGTAGTAAGATCCAATTCCCCAGTTTTCTTTGTTGTACGCCGATACAGCTGCCACTTCCTTTGCGAGCTCCCATAGAACGAAAACAAGTAGTGATCCGCAAGATCCTTCTACCCTTCTCACCTACCCCACCTACCGTGGTTTCTCTGACGAATTAAATCCCCACCGCCGCAGCGTATGAACCGCCAGCTTCCCCCTCCCTTTCCCCACCGCCCACTTCGTTCCGCCGTCACCGGCGTTCGCCGCGGCCGCCTCTCAACTCGCAGCCGTCACCACCGCGCAGCCGCGTATCGCTTCTCTCTTTCCCATCGCGTTCTCGCTCCACCCCCGACCCTCCGCTCTCTTTCCTTCTCTCTCTCCCGCTGTCCGTGCCTTTCGGATGGCGCGCTGCGCTGCGGGCCGGTCGCGGCCGCGCTCGCTCGCGCGCTCTCCCGCAATTACCTCTCGCCGGACTTTTTCATTTGCGGGCGGCGGCGTCATATGGCACTAAACCGCGTCCGGAGCGCGCGCGCCGCGCCGCGCCTGGCGTCGCGGCCCCGCCCCCTGCGCCGCACGCGGGGCGGCCGGCGCGTTGGCGTCGGCGTCGCCCCGCCCCGCCCCCGGCCGATCCTCTGCCGTCCCCCGCGTAGCGTGAGATTTTGCAACGCGCCAACACCGCGCGCTCGCGCCGGCGCCCGCTGCTCGGGACGACGCGAGTTTACTGAATCACGCGCGTCCGCGCCGCGCCGCGCCGGCAAGTCCCTCTTCCTTTATTAGAGACGGGAAACAAACTCGCGCCGGCGCCCAGATGCCGCGCTGCTGCTCTTCCTCGCGGGTGGGAGGTTGCTTCCTGGGTGGATTATACGAATACTATTGCAGTGTACGGTACGAGGGTTTTTCTGGCGTATACTCTTTTAATGCGGACTCTCATTTTCGTGATCGTGATTTTTACAATGAATGTTTACTAAAACTCCACTAGAGACTTGAAGAGAAAGATATTTACCATTTTCAAGAATATGAAAGAATATGATACTCTCCAACAATGCTGCTCCCAAGTTTCAAACATGTCTGCTGCCTTTTCTATTTGGCCAAAAGTTAAAACTCCTCTATTTGCCGTATTACAAATGAATCGCACATATGGCACTTAAAACTAAACCACTTTTTGACAGTGAACGATTACATAATAATAATAATAATAATAATAATAATAATAATAAAAATTATTTTGAATAATTGTTTGCTTCGGTAATTAATGCACCTTCTAAATACTGAAATATATAATTTCACAAGCAATCTTCAATGAAAAATTGAAGTAGTAATTGAAACAAAATTACTAAATATCTTGATCATTGATTAACCAAGATCACGTCTGATGACCATTAATAAAAACAACTGCTTTGATGTGAAAATATCCCATGCATTTTACTGAATAGTTCCGATTAGTGAATTTAAAAGAGTTCTTTAACAATATTAATGGTTGTTTTTCCTTGAGCTGTTGTAGTTTCTGCATAGAATATTGATTGATAACATTTTTGCTAAAGAAAACAATTCGTCAGAATTATAAAACAACTCATCTGCATCTCGGAAAAGCCAAAGTAAGGAGCATGAGAAACTTATCTGTAGAAATTGTGCAGCAAACACACCTAGAAAAGGGAGATATCGAACTACTTCGCAAACTGACCGTATAGAGATGTATTGTTGCATGAGTTTACGATTCCGAGAAATCTAAAGCCCCCGAAAACAATCGCGACGTCATCTCGTTACAGTCCGTGAAATGGTAATCGTTCTTCGTCCTTCATATCGTAGCGTTTCAGTGTATTCAACCTTCGGCAGGAGAAAAGCCGAATGTCATCATTTTCCCATTAATGGCTCCAGAAATACCCAAGGCAACGTTCTTACGTTCTTATTGGGCGCTTTGGACTCGCCGCGAAGTCAGCTCCGTGCCAACAGCCTTCTCGTTCTGGATAGATAGCCACGATACACAATAAAACTATCAATAAAACATTAGTTTACTGTGGAAGCCCTGAAAAAAAGAAACCCCGCTTCGCAGGAAGCGCAGAAAAACTACGACCTCCATTTGCATAAAGCGTGGGCGGCGGGTACGCGGGCTCGTTCAACGTGTTCTGGCGAGGCCACGCATTCGTTTGCGGTGCCATCGCGAGGGTGGGCCAACTCAAAAAATCGGACCGCGGGGATGGCATGTGAGACGCCGTCGGGGAGTAGCAAGAGGAGGGCTTCGAATGCACTATGAAGAGGTTTTTAGGATGGCGGAGAGTTGGAGAATTGTTGGTGGATGGTTTGGAGCAAGAGTCGGTGGGAAGGAGGTTGGTTGATGAGAGAACAGTTGGATTGTAGGCGAGTAGATAATTGGGTGAGTGACGTGAAAATGTATAAGGTGTTGGGGTGAGTGGATGGCTGCGTAAATGGGAATGAGTGAGGAAATAAGTAAGGCGAATGGCATGAAAGTTAGATGTACGGAAACCGCCATGGTCTTGCGAGTGATGTTGGAAAGTGGGCGATGAGTGAGAAATGTTTGATCTGTAAAAAGGCCATTTTCGCATGTGTAGTGTAAGGATGGAGAAATATGCAAAAGGGATGCAGACTCCACGATTCCCTCGGTAGAGAATCTTCAGGCAGGCGGTTCATCGCCGGAAGATCACCGAAACCCACCGGACCGCAAAGTTCGGCGGCAGTATTTGGATAGTGAAAGTACGTCACGAATACTCGGAAGTCGCGGGAGCAGGGGCCCCAGAGAATAGAGAATAACTGGAGCACAGGGAATATCTGGACTGCGGGCTGCGAGGGGACCTAAAAGGCACGGCGCGGTGGGCAGAGGTGGATGGAGGGCAGGTGGCGCGGGCAGGCGACAAGTTCTCGCCCACGCAGCTGCCGGCGCGGCGCGGCGCGGCAGCGGCCGGGTCGGCAGTAAACGCACGAGTGCCGCGTGCGGGCGGCGGCGCACGCGAAGCGCGTGCGGCGCGGGTATGTGTACCGAGCGCGCGCTGGCGTTAACGGGGCGCGCGGGCAGAGGGCGGGGCGGGGAGGCCAGAGGGGGCGCGAGCGATGTGGGGAATGCGTGGAGTGCGAGCGGCGCAGCGCGGCGTGGAAGGGGCGGTGGGGCGGGGCGGGGCGAGGTCGTTTCGGGCGGGCGGCACGAGCTGCCTCGCAGCGGGCGGGCGGTGTACGGCGGCGGCGGCGGCGGCAGGCGATGCGAGGGCGGCGTGGCGCGGCGCGGCGCGCGGGGTCGGCGCGCAGCGGCACAGCGCGGCGCTGGCGCTATCGGATGTTTATGGGCGGAGGCGCGCGCGGGCGACACGCCGCCGCCCTCGCCGCCCCCGCCCCTCGCCCGTATCGAGCGGCCCGCTCCGCTCCGCGCCGCGCCGCGCCTCGCTCGCTGCGGCGGCGGCGTCACTTGACCCGACGGCGTGGGGGGCGGGCGGCGCGGCGCGGCGCGGCGGGGCAACGGGGGGGGTGACATAGGCGGGACGGTACCGCCGCTACCACTGCTACCACCACCGCTGCCGCTGCCGCTTCTGCAGCAGCCACCCGATTAATCTCAAATGAGCCGCGCGCGCTTACCGGGACAAAGGAATCGGCGACCGGCGGCGGCGGCGGGCCGTGCGCCGCATTCAACGACGAGCGCGATGCAGACGGCGGTCACCGCAGCGGAGGAGAGGTGAGATAGAACCGGTGATGGGAAGTACGAGGTGGAGAGGGAACGATGGAGCGGCAGCGAAATATATTGTCAAGAACGGGGGATGTGGACCAGATACGAACACTCGTGGTAGTGGCTGGGCAAGGGAAAACATGAAAGAGAAACACGGCTTATGACAGAAGGAGCCCTTGGGTAATTGCTAGCATTCGCGACAGTGAGTAGGCCTCTCAAGAGGAACAACGTCCGTGGGCGTAAACATGCGAAGCGGAGAGAACGGCGAACAACAAATTGCGCAGGAACCGCGAACGGAGAATCCGGAACTGCGACTGATAGTTGTTTGTAAATGACTAGGGGAAGTAAATGTCATGGACACTAAAACGTCAGCTAGAGCAGATTAGATGATAAGAAAAATTTAGATGTATTAATGTTTGCAGAGACATAGTTTGCAGATAGAATGGCGATAGCATGACGGTCGGCATGAAAGGATCAACGACAATGACGAGCGAAGCTCATAGTGAAGCATGTGACAGCCAGATCGGGTTCTTACAGGTGGAAAATTAGAAATGCATGTCTATGGGAAAGTCGTATCATTGATAAAGGCGGCAGCAAACGTCTTCGGAGCGTCGAAGATGACTATCGGAATGGAAAGGAACGGAACAGGCGTAAATGGTTAAAGGATTCGATATTGATGGTTAGCAAGAGAGAGAACAGTTAGAAATACGGAAGAACCCACGAAGGGCTGTTCAGGTAATGGAGACAGATTAGGCAGAAAGGCTCCACCCCATCATCATTTCCCTTTTCAACATACGTTCCTGCCACTGTCCTCGCCACCAACATCGGCTCCACCACCCACCCACTCTTCCGTCTCTTCCCCAGCATTTGCTGTCTCCTCCAACTCCCCCCACCCCGAGAACTCCAAGCTCCCGCTTCTGCATAATCGCTGCCTCCGCCTGTGACACCATAACCACCTACGCCCTCACCCCATCTGTCTCCACCACTACTTCCGCCCTTGCCCAACGACCATTCCCTCGAACACTTCTTCCTGCACGCCTCTACCACATCTGCTGCCCCCGCCGCCGTGCATCGCCGCCTCCACCGCCTCCGTGAAAGGAAATCGATCGATGGCGTCGCGTAAATTTCGCGGCCGCGGCGCCGCCGTGAGACGCCGGCCGGTCCACCGGTCGCCCGCACGGGCAGGCGGCTTGAGTCGGCGGATTGGAGCCAATTTCAACCGAAAATTTTGGTCTGCCGACACCGGACGTTTTCGTCCGATGGACCGTATTCGTTGAAACAAATTCTGGTAAACGGAAATGGTCTTGGTTAAACCAGACGCTCTCTCCGCTCTATGTCCGAAAATATCGGCTATTAGGTTCCATTCATCTAAAAGCAACTGGTGAGCCAAGGGTATCTTCCATTCTAAGACCATCTGCAATACACGTAGGTGTTTAAGCGTGCTTCTCGCTAATGTTTCAAACAATGATTTGTTGCATTATAAGAATATTCCGACGATTCCGGATGCAACATTCGAGTTCGGGTGTTCTTCCGATAAAATATGTGGGACGATTCCGATCGCAGTCGCCCGGTAGCGCGCGGCCGATATGCGCCGTGTGACCGTAGCCTTAGGGACGTCGCATGGGCCCTCGCTCGCGCTCGCGCTTTTCCTCTTTGGCCGGATCAGGCACATTTTATGATGCGTCTGATTTTGCGGCCGTGTTCCGCCGCTTTCTTGCACTTTATGGGGGGATTGCGCGTCTTGCGATCTGAATTGCGGTTTTGTAGTGACCGTTTTTATCGTTATATACTGCTGCGAATACTTTATGCGCGATCGGGAGTTATTGGGAAAAAAACGTTCGTGCGCGACCGTAGTACCCGTCGTACTTACGTTGACTGAGAAAATATTACAGAAATGTGTGCCTGTGTCCTGTATTTGTGAAATCTGCCAGCTTACTCTCGAACACTAGATCGTGTTTAAACAATATTTTTTTGCGAATTAACCCCAAAATATCTTCATTATACATGGTACTATTCGGTGTTATCATTAGTTATTTGCTCTGTAATTTAATTCATATCCTTCATTTACTAAATGTTTTGAGCGTTCGTTTCGATAACGTATTCAAATGTTTGTTCTATGCTTGTATTTATATCATGATATTATGGATAGGAAAGAATTAACAATATTCAACACTAAATTTGGGTGGCAACGCTATTACATATACACTGGTGAAACGATCTAAGAAGCATTCGTGAGTCAGCATAACCCTTCGTTTCATTTCAGTTAAAAAATGTTTGTCACAATATCGAGATGAAATTTACAACAATTAAAATATTTTCTACGTATTACACAATGAAAAAAGTGACATCTGAGGCACTTAGTATGAGGTAAGAAAATTATGGCAGATTTATTTATCCTATTCCAACTGAACGGATTATTTTGTGTGTATAAGTGGTGGGACTAATTGTCGCATTGGAAGCTGTAACTCATTTTCTCTCAGGCGGCATTTAGTCAAAAATAATTATAAACCTCTAGATGTAGCCATTTTGCATCCTGGCCTGAAAACCACTCAACAGGCGACGAAGGCACCATTATAGTAAGTGCGGGCATGACGGTTCTGACCTGCCAAATAGTTATCGCGTTTATATCTGTTATTATTTAATTCCTCCACGATCATTTTCAAAAATATTCGTGATATTTACTTGAGATAGCATAGAAGACTCGAAGGAACACTGAAGAGGTTCGCACTTGTCCAGCATCTCGAACTATGAGGAAAATTGTTCACAAATGTTACTGCTTTCCGAACATTATTCGTTGAAGAAAGACTATTCTCATTGGCCCACTCCGCAAGCTACCTACCACACACACGCTTATCTGTACCCAGGGGATGGTTTGGTAAATTCCTAGCAGCAGGCGAACTCTCGAGTGGCAAGGGTGACAGAAGAAAGCAGCGCAGCGGGGATGCACGGCACTCTATCGCCCGTTCTCCCACCCTGCTCGCCCCGTCCCGCTCGCGAAATCGATCGCTTCGCTGCCGCTGCCATGTCCTCGCCTCCCCCGCGATACCATCCACGCCCTTTTGCCCCCGCCTCCACCTCCCCTCCTCTGCCTCCGCCGTCGCCGCCGCCACCACCGCGACTTATCCTTGGAGCTGCGGAGCGCCTTTGAACCGCAGACGCCGATGCTGCCGTGTGCCGCGATGCGGCGTGGCGTGGCGTGGCTTGGCGTGGCGCGGAGCGGAGCGGAGTCGCGTCCTTGTGAAATGCACGGAACACGCCACGGGAGGCGGGGCAGATGAGAATGCGTCCTCTGATTTCCCTTTCTGCGCGAGTCTTGCGGCGGGCGAAGCGGGATGCCACAAGCCTATGGATTGCAAACTTTTGAGACGGCTTTGGAGAGGTATTTTTGAATATTACGAATTCCATGAAAGCCGGGAAAATGTCTTGTTTATTCACTGATACATTAGAAAAATATTTCCAAATATGACCAGGTTTGTTAACTAGAAAACCAAATAAGAATAAAATATAACATTCGAATTAAATTTTATTGCAAATTCATATATAAAACCCGTAATATATTAATTCTAAAATTATTACTAAGATCACCTTCCTCGACATATTTTGGCAGCTGTTGACAAGATCTACACAGAAAACTCAGTTATAGAGGGGAAGAATAAAGGAAAGGAAAAAGAAATAGATTTTTCATTTCTCGGAACAGTTTGAAGGTCAGGCTTCCACCACTTAATAACTATTCATAATATTGTTATTAATAGAACAATGAAGTTCAGGAAAACTACAAAAAACAAGGAAAAGTTCTAAAGAAAATAAGACCACAGCTAACTTCACGGGGCTTTCGCTCTTAGGGGCAACACAATCAAATAACAACAAACGGGATTATCTAAAGCAAAAAATCGATTGCGATGGGATGCAGGTAATACAACCTGCTTCCTATTAGATATAGGATGAACGTATGGTATTCTGTAATTACAGAAATAGTCATGCTATCCACAAAACCCTTGCTAATGACATACCTCCTCTTACTGTACATTAAAAAGTATTTCTTCTCCAACGATTTTTGTTGTTTCTCACATCTGCTAGTGACAATGCACAAATAAACCCAGAGTCCACAAAACTATATTTTTTTTCATCAAACGTAAACAAATGTCATTATAAACAAAGCAGAATTTACTTATCAACAGATTTATAGATACCGCCTGATTCACGCACCAACAGGCGTCAAAATCATACCCCCAATTGCAGCACATAGGAGTCATTGACAAAAGCTACGGTGAAAATGCTAACACAAAGTAAAAAACAAGCAGTAGCGACGGTTCCGCCAAGACTTCACACCGACTTGGCCACCCGCACAGCGTTGGAGTCGGCACTGCGCCGCCGCCGCCGCCGCCGCCGCCGCCACCGCCGCCGCCGTCGACGCCGCCTCCGTCGTAGCCGCGCTTCGTTAGCGCGCGGGCGCGGGCGCCGCCCCCGCCGAACGAGCCGTAAAGCCCCGTTTCAACAGCTTCATTCCACGGGGTTATCGCGCCCGCCAGCCCACTCGCCCGCCCGCGCGCTCGCGCGACCTCCGACCACCGCGTGCGCACGGGCGCTCGGAGGTTGCTTGCCGGGACGGCGTGGCGCGCGGCGGCGGCGGTATAAGCGGAGTTTGCAATATGTACGTCAATTTCTTCTTTCTCCACTACACGCTTTTGATAATTTTTAAATTCTGTTATTTTTTTAGTTTACATACGATCTGCCTGCCGTTTGTTACAGATTTTCCCGCAAAGACTCTGTTTCGTTTCTACAACTTTCAGGCAATGTTCTATTTTCACTACCAGTATCATCATCACCAGGTACTGAAATAACGAAGACGCAATGTTCTATTTAACAGTCTCTATGATTAAGTTTTAATTCTCCATATTATACTCTGGAACGCTATCGAAACAATTTAGCATATATATTTACGTCTCAAAAGACGTGTAAGTTTTCTGGAAAATATTTGAGAAACGTAGATATAAAAAAGAACAAATCATTTTAACTCATGCCCACGACAAAACGTCGCAAGATACCGAATACAAGCATGAAACACACCAACGATGACCGCGCGTTGACCACATCCCTGACCTGCAGGCAGTTCGCCAAGAACGATCAGCCATCCGCCACCCAGCAATGGGGCGGCTCGATCCAGCCGGTATGGACGCTCACCGTCCATCACGCATCCGCCAGATCCTCCTCTCCCACCCGCCCCCTCCCGACTTTACGTCCTCCCACCGGCGCGTCAGCTCAGGCCGCACCGCGCCACTCCATGCGAGGCCGCACCGCGCCGCACCGCGCCACGCCACGGCGCGCCACGCCGCACCGCGCCGTCCTCTATCTATCGGTGCCTTCGTCGAAACAAATGATAAATTCTGCAAAGCCCGCCGCACCGCAATTTGGGTTTCATGAATAATTCCGCGTTTCAAACCGCCCCGCTGTCGCGCGCGCGTGGCGCTGCACGGGGGCGGGGAGGCGGGGGCAGGTGGCGGGTCCGGGGGCGGACGCGGGTGCACGGCGGCGTCGCAGCATCCCGACGGTGCATCCGCCCACGCCATGCTCCTCCGACGAACGGTCGGCCGCTGGCTCGGCCGGTCGCCCGGCCCGCCCGCCCGCCGGGTGGGCGGCCGCTCGGCCGGTCGGCCGGCTGGGCGGCGGGCCAGAGCGCCGCAGGGCGCGAGGCGGGGCGGGCGGGGCGCGGCGGAGGCGGCGGACGAGCGGGGGCGGGGGCGGGCCGGGTTGGCGGGCATTAACATGGGCGCGCCCCAATATCGCAGGACCGTACGGCCCGCGGCGCCAGAGCGGCGGTGGTGGCGGCGGAGGGGCGGCTGCAGCGGCGAGGCTGGAATGGCGGGGGGGGCGAAGGGGGTTTCCGCCGTGCGCTGCCGACGGCCCGGCCGGCCCCTCCCGCGCGTATTGTTATCTGGCCGCGAGCGGCGCGCGGCGGCGCGGCGGGCCGGGGCCGGGCGGCGCGAGGCAGGGGCGGCGGAGGGGGCGCAAGAGCCGCTGGCAACGACGGCCGGCCGGTCGGCCGTGCCAGCGCAGCGCGCCCGACAGGGTGGGTGGGCAGCCGCGCCGATGAGAACGGGGTCGGCGAGGGCAGCGGGACAACGAGAGGCGCGCGGGCGATAGGAGCGGGCGGAGCGGCGGCGGGGGAGGGCGAGGCAAGCCGGAACGAGGGCGCCGGCGATGTCAATGCCGAAAGCCGAGCAGCCCGCGGCACAAAATAGCCAAGTGGAGGCGGTACTCGATACTTTATCCCGGGAGGTGGAGAACGCTGGGTGGTACTCAAGAACTGAGAAGGTACATGAGTTTCATCCATATTCAAGTCTCCATAGGCGGAGTAAAGACACCGGTTTACGAAATATAACGTAATGGAAGATCATTTAAACAAATTATTTACATGAATGTCTTTAGTGACAATATTTTTCACAAGGTTTGCTCGTTAATTTTCAGATATCAATGTTTATATTTCACATTATATTTAACTGTTCCTGATTTTCTTCTTCAAATGTTTTGGAGAAATCTAACTATTAAAACAAACTGATACAATTTTCGCGTAAGTTTTAATGTTACTGAAATTTACGAATATTTGTTATTTATTCATAAAAAAACAAATATAGTTATTTATACTTCAGAACTATTTGTTTTTTCTGAAAATACTACATCGATGGAACACTGAAAACTATTCGATGTAATGAAATACGTTTGAATGTGTAAATTTGAAATTTTTGAATGAAATGAATTGATCGGGCCAAATTCTTAGAACTAAATCATGTGCACAATCCTGATCCACATTTTTCATTATTAATATTCAACTCTTTACAGTTTATCAGGTAATTAAAGAACATAGGTTCATTTTCAACTATTCCACAGAAAACAAAAGAACATTGTAACAAACGTCTAATGAAAATTTTGCAGAAAATATTAGTGACTTCTCCGAACACGACATACAATCTCTCACATTCCATGCACCACGTAATGAGATATTATGAGGTTGCATTCTCCATTGCATATGGAAGAGCTCTCATGGCAATAGCGTTGGCAAACGCTGTTGCTCATCTTGTCGGCATTGCACGTCTCGTGAATAAGTGTACACGCTGTTACTATCTCCGTTGTTTTATTTCGATTCTCAGCCTTGGTAAATGTGTTCTTGTGAGGTACTGCCGGGATACACTATTTCCGCATTCTTTTTCTTCCTGTGCGTATGAGGTTTGTTTCAGAATAAACAAATATCTCTGAAGCATTGCGTAAAGGAATACTTGTTTCAATTTGGGAAAGGACAGTGGGAATGACCTTGTCAAAAACAATGCAATACACAGAACAGAGAATAAGAGCAACCAACTAAAACAATTTTGGATTTTCGTTCACATTTAACAGAAATGAACTAAATGAGTAACATAATCAAAATTATATAGCAAAGGAATCAAATAATTTGATGAATAAGATTCCTTAACCTCTAGAAATTCCCTGAATATCGTTTCAGTTTTCTAAGCCGGCACACAAAAAGTTGAGCATTCTACATATACCGTAAACGTTTCTTAGGAAATGAGTTTATGTTTTAACAAAATATTTGTATATTGATGAAACACAACACAACCTTCTAGCTGCGTAAAAAATGTTGGAATATTTCAAAGTAAGAATAATATAAATAAGAAATAGTAATTAATATTACAAGGAAACCATATCAGTGTACACAATACAGACGCTAGTGAGCGAATGAAATTTAAATTTAACACTATTTCCGCAAGACCCAACTACAAAACGGAGATTCGGATATTTGAGCGAATTTTTAAACCGGATTTTTCCGTGCTGGCGCCGTTTGGTCACGTTGTGTCCGTTTCGCAAATGGCGACCGCGCGCAAAAACGCTCGCAATTAGGAAGGACGCGAACGCATCCATATCTGTGCGGGGCGGGGCGGGGCGGGGCGCAGCGGGGCACGGCCCATTGGCGGCGCCACTGAACGCGACGCAAGACGAACGAAGCGCGGCGCCCCACGCGTCACGGCTGGCGGCCGCCATTCCCACGCGCGAACGCACCCCCCCCCGCACACGCACACGCACTCGCACTCGCACACGCGTTGACACGCTCCCACACGCTCCACGCGACGGCTGCGCGTTCCAGACAATGCAACAATTGTTGTTATTATTATTATTATCATTATTATTATTATTATTATTATTATTATTTTGTTTTGCGAATAGTCCATCATGGGGCCACGCGATACGAGTATCCCACAGGGGTTCAGACTTGATTACGGGGGTAAGTGCACGTTACGTTTTCTGTATGGAGGAATCAGCAATTTAATGCTGATTCCATTTTTAAATCCCAGCGGTGTTATCCCTTGGGGATGGGATGAAATTAAGATGATGATGATGATGATGATGAAGATGATGGTGATGAACGATGAAATAAACACACACAAACATATACACTCAACACAACCATTCCCGAGGCGGGACTCGAACCCGCAATCCTTTGATCCGAGACCGCTAGTACTTCGCGTCGTTAACTTTCTTAGCGATCTCCGCCATCAGATCATCATAATAATCATCACCATCTTTCATCATCATCATCATCATCATCATCATCATCCTATCGGTAAGACACTCGACGCGGGAGGGGGGTGACATACAGTAACGCTTCCAGGTGAGCGAGTCCTGAAGAGCGTTTAGATTCTGGAACGATACAGCGAAATCTGTATTAGTAACACCTTGTGTTCATTTCACAACTGTTCATTAAACTTAATTCAATATTTCTATAACGTTGAAGACATGATGCAATGAGATAGCAATATGCAGTTATACAAAATTTTAAAATATTATAATTCGAACTCAAATTGTATAACAGTTTCAAAAAGAAATATGCAGTACAGAATACAGTGTGTTTTGAAAAAATATTTAACTGAGCATAGATTCAACCAGATAGCATTATGTTAAAGAAAGAATGGAATTTGTTAAAGAGCACACATTCGTTGGACAAAACGTTTATAACGGAATGTTGCTCTTAACAGAAACCTGCTGTATTTCATGACCATTTTCTGTAGACAATTCCATTGCGGGTTCACGGGTTTTGGTCCAAAAAATAACGTATTCTAGTTTGCCGACGTTTCGGAGTTTATTATAGCTCCATCTTCAGGGCTTACTATGCGTGGGAAGTTACATAGAGAATATGAAAGTTCTATGAAACTTCCCACGCATAGTAAGCCCTGAAGATGGAGCTATAATAAACTCCGAAACGTCGGCAAACTAGAATACGTTA
Source organism: Acheta domesticus (assembly GCA_031308135.1). Classification (NCBI taxonomy): domain Eukaryota; kingdom Metazoa; phylum Arthropoda; class Insecta; order Orthoptera; family Gryllidae; genus Acheta; species Acheta domesticus. Next base: position 84,250,704 of record JAHLJT010004567.1, read on the forward strand.
TTTTTTGGACCAAAACCCGTGAACCCGCAATGGAATTGCTTAACAGAAACATTAAGTTTCCCGTATTTGTGAATAAACAAATGTTAGGTTGCAATTTCTTGACAACAGATCATGTGGATGGATAGAATTATAAAACTATTCGTTAATGGCAACGTTTCGGCGTGTATTTTATCTTTAATAGGGTTAATTGATTACACAATAGCATGATGTACTACGATAAGTAATGACACGACGAACTAACGGACGGACAAAAAGCAAGATCATTCTCTTCACAAATAATATTATTACTGAACAAATAATTTTCTACCGTCTCATATTATTTCAGTAGGATACCATCCCTTTGCGGCTCTCAAGTGCAACCATTCTTTATGAGGTTCCTAAAGAAAGAATTTCACAGAGACGTGACGATTTGTACTTTGACTTTAAAAATATGAAGAATTTGTTTAAAAAAAATGCATCTACATAATCATGTAAAATGCAACCCGCAATTCACATAAGGATTTTTGAATCTATATCGTGAAATAACTCCTAAACGTAGCCTTAAAAACTAAAATTTTGAGGCCTAAGGCCTTAAAGAAACGTTTCTCACACCATAATCTACAGGATTATATCTTGTTGACCATTCGTTTACACAGTTGCTAGTTCGACACTTCTCGATTCTACCCCATCTGTTCAGAGCCTGTAGAATTTGCAACTGTATGTGAAATTACTAATTACTTGATATTCTACACGATTAAATTACACGGACTTACCTCTTTGCTCGATAACTAAGTCAAATAAGAATAGTTTGTATTGACAAGGATGTATTACATTGTTATCAATTACAAGGTGACATATAGAACAAGTGTCAGATGATAAGAGGGTCTTGAAGAAAAATATACATTACTGGCTTATATGAAAATAGAAAAAAGAAGAGGGTGGGGTATAGCATGCAAGAGTTCTCGCACGGGTACGCTAGTTTCTTTCTTATTGGAATGTCCCGTTGTCAAGATATTGCAACCTTATCATAATCCAAAAGTTCAAGAAAAGAGAATTATTAAAAATATTTGTTTTGGTGAAAGATCCAGCATTAGAAATTATATAAGAACAGACAAGATTTCATTTTCTCTTCAAGCAGTTTCATCTTCACTTGCACCAATCCTGGCGAAATTATATTGTCATTTTATCAACACACGAAATTTGTCAGGGTTATATTTGTATATCAACATCTACATATTTTCTAGAAAAATCTAGAGAGGTTTTATTTCAATCATTGTTAAATACGATGGAGGTCAGAGAATTTTAACCTTAGAAATTATATAGTATCTACTCTGGTCTCCGATATACAGAATTGATTTACCAAATTATTTTTTTTAAACTATTATCAAGTTCGTGATTTTCTCAAAGAGCATTTCTAATGAGTCCTAATCGAAATTACAGTAAATTACAAATAATTACATTTCAAAATGTTCAGCTTCCCAATACTTGTAGGACACCATGCGATTCACCTGGAGATAGTCAAGATTTTAAGTATCAGATACTTGTAAAAACCCCCAATAGAACAGAGAATAGCGCCCCTAAGTGCTCTATCTTCTCGCCCGGCTGGTTCGCGTGCGCGTCGACATGATACCGGGATGCGCGTCCGCCAGGCCAGCGGCCGACGATAGGGGCGGCGGCGGCGGCGAGAACAGGACGGTCCGGCGCGGACGGAACGAATACGAATACAATAGACTGGAATACAATATAAGGGTAACGGAATGGATTAGCATATGACGAGCACGCCGCTGACTGGGCGGCGGCGGAGGCGGAGGCGCGCGGGCGGGCGGGCCGGCCGGCGAAGCTCCCCTCTCAGACGCAGGGGGGAGGCTGCGGCTTCCATTTAGAAAATCGCCACCCGGGACGCTCCAGCCGCCTCACCCCCGCGCCGCTCCACGCCGCCCCCACCACCTCGCCCTCAGGCCCGGCTCCCCCTCTGGGGCGGCGGCGGCGGGGACGCGACGGGGCGGAGAACGCGGGCGGGCGAGTAGAGAAGAGGGGGCGGAGAACGCGGGTGGGTAAGCGGGTGGGTGAGCTGGCGGGCGGGCGGGCGGGCGGGCGGGCGGGAGGGCGTGCGTGCGTTCGGATGGGCGGGCGGATGGGCGGGCGGCGGACGTCTGGGCGTGCGTGCGTGCGTGCGTTTGGGAGTGCCTTGGGCGAGCGGGCGCTCCCGCTTACGCTGAGCCGCCGCCGCCGCCGCCCCCACCCACCTGCCCGAGCCGCGCCGGGCGCAGGCAGGCAGGCCGGTCGGCTGCTGAGGCGTCCAACGCGACGTAACCCCGCCCGGAAGAACGTGTTCAGGTGACGGTGTTGACAGATAGGTGGCGAGGAATGCCAACGCCCGGCAGAAATGGGCAGAGACCCGTTGCGCATAATGACGAAAATGCTCACATACAAATTGGAGAGGAATAATTCGTAAAGAAATTGTGTTCTCCGCGATAAAGTGAAAATATTGGAAGATAATGAATAATCACAAGCCCGCAACAATATGACCCATATTTCGTTTGTTTTGCAATGTTTTGCTATCGGGAGTTCGAAATTAATTTCTACAACTTACTAAACTATCTTACTAAAACTATCAGCCATTTTTACAATAAAGGAAAAGCATTGATATTAAGTCTTTTCGAAATTAAATTCCTTCAATACGCAAAGAGTAGGCCCACTTCACTGTTAAAACAATAAATTGCAATAAAATTAAATATAACGTTAGATATTTTTTCTCTTATATTTTCCTCTATGCGCTTATTAATGTAACAATATTTCTTGGCAAGATTTGGGCTCATTTACAAAACCTTATGAGAATTAAACATTGGAAGCTGAATTTCAATTCTGTACAAGAATTTATGACGATAATAAAAATCGCAATGTGAAAAAAAAAATTTCATTATTTCAACTATTTATTTTTTACAATAAGTATAATACGCTAAAATGTTAATCTTCTTTGAGGACAACTCTTTCAAATGGAGATTCATACTTCAGAATAAAGAGTTTTTTACAGTTCAAGTGATAAAAAAATCAAAAAATCAAATATCGTTCCCAAAATTGTCTCGGTCCAATCACACCCATTTTTAATATCTCGAAGCTGTTTCTAATATTGTTTCTTATGCAAAAGTAGAAAATGAGAGAACAAATATTTGTTTTAAGTATAAAAGACAGACTAGCCCTCGTAAAGAAGAAGCCTGGAGAAATGGAACTATAGGTACTGCGTAAATACTATACTAAATGGTCTTCATGAATATTCCCAATTCAAAATTCAAAATATTAGGACGTAGACTTAGAAACACATAATTGTTATTAAAATATTTTGAATCCGCAAGACGTTCCGTTTAAAAAAATGATGCGTAATTATTTTCCAAGTCCCTCGCATTTCCCAGGCACTGCCTGCACCGAGTCCACGCCAGGACGAGCACGTCTGGACGCGCCGTCGAGCTGCCACCAGCCGCCGCCAGCGGCTCCCCCGCAGGTCAGGGGGGCGGGCGGCGGCAGCTGCGGGCGCCGGGGGCGGGCTGGGGGCGGGGCCGCGCGGCACGCGCCCGCCGCCGCCGCAGCAGCAACAGCGCCGGCCCGCACCGGATATAACGGTCGGGGGCCGCACGTGGGACCGTCTCCTCGCCGCTGGAAATAGCTGGAATACCGCGATTCCCGCGGCTCCGCGGACGCGCCGCGCAGCGCCCAGCCGGCGTTGAAATATGAATCGCCTGCCCGCCCGCGGAGGAAACGCGCCGCTAGGGGCGAGCGGGCGTTGTCGCGCGTGGCGGGGGGCGGGGCGGAGCCACAGCGTGGCGGGGTGGGACAAAGCGGGGAGGGCGGGCGGGGCGATTCGGTGCGGGGCGTGACGGGCGTGGCGGGGGCGGGGCGCGAAGTGGATGGGGCCTAGCCGGGTGGCTGAGGAGGGGCGGTACTGGGGCGGGACCCTTCCAAGTGCCGACGGCGCGGAACAATGCTCGGTCGGAAGGAATCCCGAGAATCCGCACTCAATTTCTGAAACGTCTTCGTCGTCTTCCTAGTTTTGCCATTGCGATTGTCTCACTCCATTCTTTTTTTTTTTTCGGTGAAATTCTTTCGTAAAAGAATTCTTTCGAGGTGTGAGGCAAATTCACGGAAATTATTCTCTTTGCTGTACATTTTGTCTCGTGTAATACAGTCTAGTACAACTACGGTTTGAGAAATGTCGTCCTGGATTTTCCTCCACAAGACATATTTTTTTGTCAGTGGATTCTTGTATAAAACTATATTTGCATGAGAGAAATTTTTCTTCCGATTGTCATTCCTCCGTAATTTGTTTTAACTAGACAAATCAATAGGTTATTGTTCTTTTTTCGTAATCTAATTTTGCTCACATCCATTGACAGATGAAATTTTTAACTTTAAATTACACGTTATTTTTCTAATAAGAGGTAACTTTTAAACAAATTAAATTTTTATTTCATAATAATTAATACAAGGTGCAAATATTTTTCGTGTACATTTCGAATTAATAGGAGAGAATTCACTTATTCGCATTACCGAGATGATCGTTTGGGCAGCATGGCGGACTCTTTATAGTCATACCCGTTCACCCTTCGAAGTTTGCAGACGTCAGAACTTCGAACAATACCACGTTCTTTTTCGTTGGATGGATGCTAATGTGTTGTCATCATATTGGTAAACCATATTACCGCGTACGATTTATACACCACAATCAAACTCTTCAGAACCGATGGTGGATCAATCAAGGACCGCATCTCAGAATCGATTTTGGAAATAACACTACAAAGTAGTGTCTAAACAATGCGGAAATCAGTATAAAATACCGTGAACTCTTTGACACGGGAAACACCATTTCAATAAGAAATACACCGTAGGTCTCCTGGATTTGATGACATCATCATCCGCTGCGTAGTCTTGAAGTGTTGGCATCCAAGACGGTACAAGGCAGAAAACAAAAGAAATGACGTTGACAGCCACCTGGGATGGTCCCCTAGAGTAGCACCCCACAGCCCTCGCATGGCTTACCTTGGCAGCGGAAGTGGGCACGTAGAGCGGAGGGTCGTCGCGGGCGTCCTTGGCGCCGCTCAGCGTCTGGCTGCCCACGATGCCGTCGGCGGGCTTGGCCACGTAGCCCGGGGGCTGGCCCAGGCGGAAGCCCTTGGCCTTCACCCAGAAGCGGAACTTGGAGTTCTCCACGGAATTGGTCTCTTCGCCGCGCAGCGTGCGCACGATGCGCGCGTACTTGCGCAGGGTGATGGTCTTGGTCTTGGCGGAGTCGCCGTAGGTGTGGATGACCCAGGGCTGGTAGTGCTGGAACATGTCGTCGCGCACGGCGGCCGCGGGGCCGTGCTTGCGGCGCTTGGCGCTGAGGTGCGGCGGTGGGTGGGTGGCGGGCGGGGTGCGGCGTGGGCGACGGGTGGCCGGCGGGGGCCTCCTCGGCGGCCGGGGGCGGCGGCGGGCCGGCGGCGGACGAGCGTCGCTTGTGGCCCTGCGCCGGCGCCAGCACCACGCCGGGCGTCTTGGAGGGCGAGATGATGATCTTGTTGGCGGGCAGGGCCATGGCGGCCATGGCGGCTGCGGCCGCGTGGTGGTGATGGTGATGTCGGTGGTGGTGGCGTGCGGGTGGTCGCCGAGGCCCGAGCCGGCCGACGTGAGCCGGCGGCGGATCTCGCGGTCCACTGCCACGGAAGCCATCGAGGGAGAGCGGCTGTTCGAATCGGGCGCCGCGGCGCAGCGCGGCGCGGCGCGGCTGACAGTTGTCAGTGGTGGCGGCGGCCGACCACGCGGTCACATGTCAGGCGTGCGCGGGGGCGGCGGCCGGCGGGGCCGGCGGCGGCGACGCTGCGCGTGGCGCGGTGCGGCGTGGCGGGGGGCGCCGCGGGACGTCGGGCGCCGGGTCGGTGCTGGCGGAGCGCCGTCGGCGTCTGTCGGCGTCGGCAGCGACTCGCGGAGACTCGGCTTCCGCTCGGCACTGGCGAGTGGAGTTGTGCGCGGGCCGGCGGTCGGGCGCGCACTACGCAAGCCCGCCCGCCGGCGTGGGACCTCGGTGGCGGCGGCGGCGGTGGCGGCGGCGGCGGCGGCGGCGGGGCGCTCGCGCGAGGGGAGGGAGGGCGCGCGCGCGGGCCCGGGCCTCTCTCGCCCCGCCCCAGACGGTACCGGGCCGGCCGCGGGCCCCCTCCTCCCCTGCTTCACCCCCCTCTCGCGCCGCCACGCCGTCGACCGGCGCGCCACGGCGCCCCTCTGAAAAAAGTTGAGGCGGACGGAAATATTCGTTAGATCCTATGATTTAGCCGCCCGCCGCCGGAGCCCGACCGCGCCGCCTCAGCACCGCCACCACGGGCGCCTCCGCCGCCGCCGCCGCCACTGTGGGCGGGTGCGAGGGAGGGCGGCCGGAACAAAGGAAGCGCGACGCCCGGATCGAATGCGGGCGATTGGGGCAGCCGTCCGCCGCCGCCGCCTCCACCGCCGCCATCGTCACCCGCCTGTGGGTCTTCCCCTCCGCCCCCCTGCGTCAGCTGCGACGGGGCCCCGCAGGCTATGCCACGCGCCGCGCCGCGGCGCCTCCGCCTAGCAGCGCCCGCTACCGCCTCCTCAACCACGACGGGCCACCGACGACTATTTTTAAGAAGGGCTAAAAATATTGCAATTTGCATATTCCTATTTGGCGTTCGTGCCAGCGACGTCGCGTCATCCCCCGTGCAGTCTTTGTTCGAATTAACTGCGGAATTCGCATCCGGCGCCGCGCCGGTGCGCACGCCGCAGCAGAGGCTGCCGCCCGCGGGGGATGCCCGCGGCTGGATTTTGCGCTGCGACCGTTTGCTCTGGCCTGTAATTCGCAGGGGCAGTAATTTTCCTCAAATAATTTATGGCAAGGGACACGAATCTCTAAAATCGATCAGTAATCAGTTTCAGTCGTTCCCAAAGAACATTGATGACCATTGTAATGAAGATTCCAGGTCTTTAATTGTGAGATGAAGATATTTATTTATTTTTTTCATTTAACGTGGCCTGCTACTAATTACATTGGTAAACGGTATAAATGTTGTTAGAGAAATTTCTTTGAAGCCAATATCATGAACGTATTTTTTACATCTTTATGAAATAGTAAGGATTTTAATAACATCTACAATTCTATTTATAAGAATTAAGATAAAGGAAACTGTATCCTTACTTACACCATTAAGATATGTAATGTAGATTTCAATGGAAACATCGACTTGCTGGTTTAATTCACAGACACATCATTATTACAATTTTTAGCTAACGCCTCAATATAATTTAATTTTATAATCGACACCTCGAATGGAATCGGAATAAAATATATTGAATGGTAGTGAATTCGAATTATTGTTCCCGTGTTTCAGACCATACTTGACATCATAAATGGTGAAAGTAGAAGAAATATGTTCAAAATTTTCAATGTTGATGATTTGAATATAAAGTCTGTATTGAATTAACTGCGAAGATTTAAGAAGATAAGCTAAATGTTCTGACTAAAAGCAAAACAAAGAAGTATGTCAAGATCGAAGTAGCGACAGAAATTCAACACAAATATATTCAATGCTTCTCCAAATTGTAATGAGTTAAACATTTATTTTATGAATATTTAATTTTGTTGAATATGTGTGGAGAAAATTATGCGAACAAAAAAAGAAGTGGCAAAATAAATTTCACTAAAAAGAAAATTGTTTGTATCCAAAGATATTGCATTTTCGATTGGAAGACAAATAAGGGATTTTTATATAAGTCGAAGCAGATCACTCGGTTCGCTTCAGTTGAAGGCGTGCTGTTCATAGTTTACACGTTTTTTGTGGAAGTTTTGGTTGTTGAAGAATCCAACAATCGAGGAATACTGTAGAATCCAATAATAAGCCGCCACTTTAATCATAAATTCATTAGAAATATCCTCATTATTACAATCAAATTGCTTATTGACATTAACTTCACAATTCCCAAGACTACAGACATAAAATTAAAGCTAAAATAAGGTTAAAATTCAATTGAATACCAACATCTGTGTTTTGAACTCGAAGAAACCAGATATTTTGTGTGCACTTCGTCTGGACAGTCAATATCCTATCATCTTCTTACCCAATTAATGCGATGCAACTGAACGCGTTTATAGCAGCGTTGCACATGTAGAAAAAGCCACGAGTAGCGTTGGCGCGAAATCATTTATGATTCCACAACGCGCAAAAAGTACAATGTAGTAGTAGTACAATAAAAATCATAGACAATCGCGGTCGCTGGCGTCCATGAAGCTGCACATTTCGCCGTCCGCAGTTTCATTGCGCTGCAACGTCCGCTTGGGTTGTCATTAAAATAACACTAGTTTGCAGTAAATCACGAAAATAGTTTTAGAGGCGTCGCATCGTTTAGTATGCTTTTATCAAGCAGGCCCGCGGACAGGAGTCAGGGTTCCAGAAAATATTTAATGACAGCGGGAGATATTTTTTTATATAAAAGGAAACAATTTTTACATTCTTGCCTTTCTAAATACCTAGATAATAAAGGAAAGTATTGTAATGACGTTTGATTTAAATACAGCACGAAAATGAAACGAATAATTAAACGATACTTTTATTAATCTTTTTCTTGCAGTTTTTGTACAACAAATAGTTTGGAATGAAACTCTGCGCCAACATTTAAAATCCATATGTCAAAAATATGTTTAATCAAAATTAAGGCAGAGGAAATATATGACTATGAATCATATTTTAAAAAAAATAATTACTTTTTAACTCTACGTTTTTAACGGTGGTCAGGTACCCCTGGTTCCACCGCGATGACACCCTTGGCCAGGAGCGGCAGAGGTGACTCAGCCAACCTAGTTACTGCCTTCAGGCACCTCTAAAAAGTTTATTTTTTTTAAATAAAAAAGTGTTATTTTCGCGATTCATGAAGGAGTTCGTATATTATATTGTATCTTATAATTTCAAATACATTTCTAGGAAAAACATTTTTCTATAATATTCTGAACTTTCCAAAAAAATATATGTATTCGAAGGATCGAACTGTTTGAAATGGAATATTTCAATACAGAAGACTTACAATATTTCGAAATATGAAGGAATTACTACAAAAAATTGGAACTTTGATAGATAATAAAAGCATTGAAGATCCTTTTCTCAGTATGAATTGAAGATCATTTTCACTGTATGCTTGTTACCGAAAATTCCCAATTTATATACTTTATTCTATTACTATGTACACTATGTGGAATTTTTAAAAGGTTTATGTTAATTATTGTAATGGAGTTGGATACTGTAACTTGGGCACCGTTTGGTTTAGTAAAAATGTGGCACGTTCAGGGAGGTGTTCAGGGTATGTAGGATGACTAGTAACGCGTATTAGAAAAGAAAGAGTACAAACTAGAAGGTCGTCCAGGATGAAGGGCATTGAAGTGAATTATTTTATTTACGTATTTTGAATGGCGAAAATAGCCCGAACTTTTTACCAAAACCTTCACACTTCCCCATGCTCCTTAATCTTCAGCCTAGGTCACAATGCTGCATCCCCACGTATTAATCCAGGTATCCCAAAGACCGATTCAAACCACCGTAATACTCCATTACTGTCAATTGATCAAACTGAAACAATCTTCAACCTAGCTTCATTTAATTTAGCACTGTGATTACATTCTTCCGAGTTATATAAATCACTGCTTATGGCTGGCCATTCCCAAAAAGTTAATAACTATGTACTGCATAATTTAATCTCCTCGAAAGACAAGTATGTCGAACGAGAAGAAATAAATTTTAAAAAATGGCGAAAGATATTTACGCCCCATAGTTTCCACCGGGAGATGTGCATTGCTGTAAATTGAGTACTGATGATGGAATACGATGTCAGGACCTGTAAAGATCAGTGTTGAGAAGTCAGGAGAAATGGAATACTTAGTGCGTGCTTACCCTACAAGAAAGAAGCAAAGGAAACTATTAATATCGGAAACATGAGCCATATCACGATAAAACGAAATTCTAGTAACATTTGTGTTATGGCAATGAGTACATTTGTGGATAAATAAATTATATTTAGAATGAATGATTATAATTCTGATAGAATGAACTCTCGATCATAATTACAAAAGAAAATACTGATTACAGAAGAAGAAAAGATACAAAATTATAGGATTAGAAAATTGAATTATACATTTAATTGAATTCTGAAAACCGTTTTATTGGAAATTCATAGAACCTAAACCTGAGGATGTGGCTACATTGAACCACGAAACAGTGCTAGATAGTTACTGAGGAAGAATGAATTTCTCATGTACTGAAATTTTTTCAACTGTTTGACGATTGTCTATAACTGATTTGGAAACCTTTAATCTCATAATCATATGAGTACACCGGTTTCTTAATTTTACCAAACAAGTCCAAAATGATGATTTTTTAAACGGGATTACGAAAAATCTCTTCTAATTCCAGAATCCTACAGGTCAATCGCATTCTCTAGTTTAAATTTGATTAATGTTCTATACTGAAATGCTCACGTAACTTGAACATTAATTCACATGAATAGGAATGTAATAGATAACATTTCCCCCCCCCTTATAACAAATAAAGAAATTCGCGCTAACCACAAATTACACACCCGAATGATTCTTGGCATGAGAACACAGCTCACTGTGTTCAGAGAAAGCTCACGAATGGGTGTATGAATTTAGATTTTTCCTATTTTATTCCTTGCTTCCAAAGGGGTGGGAAATAATCATGGTGATGGGAGTTTGAAATTTAATTTTTCGATACCAAAAAATATCTAAGGAGTATCGTAGTATCCAAATTAAGTATCTGAAAAATATAAAGGTCTCGAAATTTAAAAAAAACAATGTAATTTGGAATTTTATTGATTTTATTCATCAGAGTTGCCGGTTGCTAGAATTCTTCTCCAGTTAGCGGCTGAATTCGAAATATCAATGTAGCATGTGTCGAAAATTACAGTCAAGACTCGATCCTAGAATCATCCAATCAGAATCGCTAAGCGGCAATAATACTGGCTCTAAGCTCAATCAGCAGATCTAATTCATTCATATTTGATTCTTATCTATTTATATAATTGTTATTTCTTTATTTTTGTTATGCTCGTCTTGTGCGCCATTCGGAGCCAGTGCGCGGCGTGGCCCGCCCGCACGTCCCCGCCAATTAGCATAAAAATAGCCGCGACCGCGCCGGAGTATTTCATTTCGCGTCTTCCCCGCCGGACGGCGACGGACCCCTGCACTGCTCTGGCGCGAGGTGGACAGGGCGGCGGCGGCGCTGCGGCGGCTGCGGCGGCTGCGGCGGCGGCGGGAGTGGGTGCGGAGGCAGCGGCGACGGCAATTGCGGCGACGGTGGTATCGGCTGCGGCAATAGTGGTGGTGATTGGTGGTGACAGGAGAGGCAGCAGTTTTGGCGGCAGTGGTGATAAAGGCGGCGGCGATGGTGGCGCTGATGAAGGCGGCGGAGGTGGTGGCGGTGACGGTGACGGTGACGGAGGGGGCGGGGGCGGCAATGGGTGGCGGGGACGGCAGTGGAGGTGGCGGTGATGACGGTGGCGGTGGTGGCGGCAGTGGCGGGCGGCGCTAGAGGACACGACGCGGTGGCGGTGCAGGCTGCACCTGTTTGGAGTTGGAATTGCGCACCATGACGATTCATATTGTTTATTTGCGCGCAGCCTTCAATTTCTCTGCTCAGGAGCTGCCGGGTAATTTAATAGTGCGGTTGGCTATGAGCAATTTGCGATCTGGAATTGACTACTAATTAGTAGGACAAGGAAGTCCTTATTTCATAGCTGATTATGATGTGTGGAACGGGCCGTGATGGACCGTTTGCTCGAGTTCTAAGGTATATTTTTGTGTGTCCCATTCGTCTTTTCGCTACGACGTATTCGAGATGTCTGGATACGATAAGTGCGCGGTTGAAGGCTAGGGAAAACCGCGCGGGTGGAATTAATTTGCGTATGTTCTTTGAACTAAATGTTTAACTGTCAAGAAACAAATTTGAGTTTTGAATTACCTTGTAGTTTTTCTGTGAAATAAATACTGCACTTAGGCAAAATTGAAAAAGTGATGTTTACTTCTGTAATATAAACATATTCTATGGTGTAAGAACTCAATATGACACACGGGACCCAAATAGTAGGCGTTACTAATATCTTAGAAAATATTTTTGACTTGTGGAAGGAAATATTGCGTGTTGACCAGTTAAAGTTGGAAAAATATTTACAATGTGTAATATTTGCGTTGTAACCATGTGAGGGATTCATTAACTACATTTGTTTATGATTATGAATAATAAATATAAGATGAAATAGATCATTACAGCTTCGGGAAAGATGTTATTTAAAAGTGTGATAAATAGAGAGGTTATATTTATTTAGCAATTATCAAGTATTGAATAATTAATTAAAATGATATAATTAATAATTAATCATCTAAAAATTTGTATTCAAAAGGTTCCTTTGTGCCTTCACATTTTTTACTTCGGCTTCCAATCTTGTCCTATGTTTCACGGAAATAAGAAACCTATTTGTGTAGGTTCGGTGCCATTAGATTCACTTCGCATAATATCTTCGCACAAATATTCGACAATATAACAGTTAATTCGTTTATAATTATTTTACATCTTAAAATTTTCTAATAAACATCTATGATTGCCATAGGAAGCCATTTCACATATTTATATTACTTTATTTTATGCTTCAACTGTTCTAATGTTACTTACTTTTTTATTATGTTTATGGTAAGAACACAACGGTACGTACCGATGGATTACTGCAAATTACTGCAAATGACAGTTCATTTCTGAATACAAATAACTTCATTGCAAACAATTATATTGTATTTTCTGGTTATTTCAGTTGGGAAATAAATGGTAAATTTTTGGTGGTAAATAAAAATTTAAAAAAATAAGATGCCACACAAGATGCCAGAAGTAGTAAATCATCTGGCAGCATTGTTATATTAATAGCAATAATAATAATAATAATAATAATAGTAATAATAATTATTATTATTATTACTTTTCACCACATTGTCACACTAAAAGTACAATAATTACGATAAGTACGTACTAGCAATACGTTTCCCGTTACCTATATGTCAACTTCTGTTGCGACCCTGTTACTATTTAGCTACTAATTCCTTGAATAAAATTTATTATTATATTTATATATTATTATTATTATATTATTATTATTATTATATAGGCTGCAGCATCCCTCGGGGTCTCTCCACCCGTGCGCAGCCTCTCGCTGGCGTGGAGCCCAAGGAGCAAGGACCGGCCGCACAGCGCGGCGGGGGAGACCGCGTCAGCCGAACCGGCCCTGCCCGCCCCGGCCCGGCCGGGCGGCCCGTCCTGGCCCGGCCCGGCCCGGCCCGCGCGGGGCATCTCCTCGGACCGGGCAGGGCCGGGCATGGCAAGTAGGGGAGGGGAGTGGTGCAGGGGTCAGAGCAAACGGGCCCCGAACTTAAGACGGGGCATCGAACTGAAACCGAACCGTTAATCCAAACCGAAGAAAGCAACGTGTTTGCTCAGTGGTACAGAACATCATGAGAGAAAGTACGTATGCACTTTTATAAAATAAAATATTGGTTAATGCATTTGAGACTTTGCGTAAACAATATTAAACGTTTGTCTACTTGTTTTGTTAACCTTTAACCTTTGTTTAAGGTTAATAATAGTTATTACAGATTTTGTTATTAAAATAACATTATTATTATTATTATTATTATTATTATTATTATTATTCTAGGAGGTTTCTCACGCAGTGTCTAGTGGTCTTCAGCCATATAAATTTATCAAGCAATGTGGAAAAACGTACTAGGAACTTTAAATGACCCTATATCATGTTTTAAAATATTATTAGAACTATTATTTTGAAATAACCCAGTTATTTAAATAACTACAAGGACCCAAACAATGTTAAGAGTCATGTGAGTACAAACGATAATAATATGCAGAAAATTTTAGTTTCTTGACCTGCAATACTGCGTAAAGAAGAATTTGTTTCTTAAAAACATGAAAACTACTCGTTACAACGTATTGAATACCAATTCAGGAGCGAGACAATCGAAATTATTAATACAAAGCATTGATATACACTCCTGAGTTTATATTAATTGATTGTTAATTGGAATGATATTAAATGTATTTCCCGTCGTTTCTCGCAGAGTCTGGAACACTTGAATTAGCGACAAAAGCAGCACTGTAACTTTCTTTGCCGATTCTAAACAATAGTCCACCAAGCACACCTCGGGATGGCAGAGGAGCCCAGGCATTGAGGTGGCAGAGAGGTGGGTCGTGGCGCGGCGCGGCCGACGCGACGGGGCAAGTGCGGGTCCTCGGGGCACCCCCTTTCCGGGCCCGGGCCCCCGCCGCCTTGCCCCGGAGGACGTTGGCCGCGCGGGGCGGCAGCATCCCGTGACCCCGACCCCCCGGAGGCCACCGGCGGCCCCCGGCGGCGCCCAGCCCCCGCAAGGTCGCCGCCGCCGCCGCCAGCTGGACCTGCCCCGGCGGAGGCAGGGTGGCGCGAGAGCGGCTCCTGGGCGGAGGTTGTAACGGCGCCGGAGAGAGAGCGGCTCTTCTTCGCGAGTTCTGCTTGGCCGTTGATGGCGTGCGCGCCGAAAAGAACGTGTTGCAGGGAAGCTGTCCCCACACCAAGGAGAGTGTATGTGTGTGTATGTGTGTGCTGTGGTGGTGGTGGTGGTGGTGGGGGGGGGGAATGGAGGCTCGGGCGCTATAACACTAAGAGGGTCATTTGCCTCTGGTCTTGGCTGATGAGTAGAATTGAAATATGTTACTGTAATCCCCAAAAATGCCGAAAAATTTAACAATTCTTTGTATTTAACAATGTCAACAATTATTAAAAATTTGCTTCAAGAATGATTTTACAAAATAGCGTGTAACATATTCAGTGAAAAATAGCAAATCAGATTTATTGAGGTTGAGGAAATGCATAATAATCAGGTATAGACGTCATGTGCAATATCTTCAATAATGATCTCCAAAACTTACGTCACTGAAACCCATCTATAGGCTACTGAACGGAAAAGAAAGAAGAATGCATAGTAAGCCTCTTTGATTGAACAGAACACACTATAGACATGTGACTGAAATTGGGAGACGAACCAGAGTTGCAGTCGATGCATCCGTGTGCTTTTAGAGAAACGAGTAATTTCGGGAATAAAATAATGCAATTTTTTTCACCTGATATAGTTATTTCCATATGATTTTTGTTCTCAAGGAATAGTTCAAATTAATATCAGAAACACTGGGAAACTGACGCAACACATGTAGGTGCGCGAGCTACCTACTGGGAAATTTTCTATTTTTGAATCGAGGAGCAAGTGTTCAAGCCATAATTTAAAATAATAGTTTTTAATTAGAATAAGAAATTTATTTTATCATTCCAAAATTCGCCATTCAAGCCTAGTTAATGCATAATTTTTGAATTTACTATTTTTTATACTTACCTTACATTTACGTCGTTAAATATAAACCGAAATAACAACTATTTTACAAATCTTTTCAACTAACAAAGCATGCTTTAGTGTTTAACGTTTCCGCCGCTTCATGCCAATTTTCATTATAATCAATTAATAGTTTAAACTGAACTATAGACTGTCTCTTGTAAATTATTGAGTTTATGAATAATTGCCAAGATAATAAATATATGTTAAGGCTGTCTATAATCATTTGGAACTTTCATAAACTCAATAATAGTTTAAACAATCATGAAAATAATCCGAATTTTGTATTCTTTCGAAAGCATTAACCAACGCCCGAGAAGGACCTCTAAGCATTCGAGGCGTTGCTCATCTCGAGCGAGTTGCTACCAGAAGACCGGAAATTCTTTGTCCCCTCTCGACGCGGTAAGGAGCGTCCGAGGGAAAGGTGACGGAAAGTTCATGCTCTGGTAATGGATGGTGCAACGGATCTGTCGGATCGGATTTTAAAACCGGTGCCCGGGCGCGCACGTGAGAGTAACACGAAACATTAATAACCTCTGTAATCGTAGCTGGCCGCCGGGATAGCCACGTAGTTACTTCCACGAGGCGGATTTGCTTCTAGAGTCATGGGTACAGACCTCCGTTTCGGATGACATTAAATTTTTCATCTTCTTTATCTCCTGCGTTAACGTTCAGGTATTTCTTAGAAAGGCCGGGATTATTAACAATAAATGGAACAATACGTGATAAATTGTCTAGATCAATTACATTACAAGATATAAACGAAATAATGCCATACGAAACAATCAGATCACCTGTTGCTGCTACATTTTCGTTGTAAAATATTTCAATAAATATTTTACAACGGTGAAAAATGTCACACTTCTAACGAATTTTCTCTTCACATAAATCATGATATCGCAAGTAAATTCTAAATTTTCAAAATATATAGGATAATTCCTGCTAGCTAGTTTAATTTGTCCAACAGATCAATTAAAAATTCGGCCTAAATAGTCGAAGTGGGTTGAAAGAGCACTGACTCAACGTTTCTTTACGAGGAACGCGTACGTATGCCAACTAATGCTTGTCTCTTTGCACAAATATTGATACTTGTTCCTTTGAACTTTGAAGAATAAGTCAAATTCACTGATAAGTTAATTCTCGAAGGTTTCAGTTGATGTGATTGTCAGATAGAATAATTAAAAAAATAAGATTAAGTATACCTGCATTTAGGAATATGTTCTCCCTCAAGGTTATAAATTACAAACAACAACAATACGCAAGACATGAATGAAACAGTGAAACAGCTTTTCAATAATTTACAATGTTAAAAAAAGATTGAAAAGGGAACCAACTTTACTTATATTGCAAAAAGAGTTTATTACATTACTTTACATTAAATCAGTCACTACTGCAACAAACGTGACACCATCTGGCTAATGTTCAACTCCACGCCTAGATATCTTGTTCTGTTCAGTTTCAATGTAAGATTCGGCATACATCTCACTGGGGTAACTGGATTCGGTTGGGAAAAGCTCATATTAAGAAAAGAGAGAAAACTTATAGTATGAGATCTTTCTCGTTACTTTTGCAATGAAAAATGTTATATCAGTGAATTAGCACAGAGGGCATACCTACGTATTAAGTGTAACCGCATCTAAGCAATTTTCTCGGTTGTATGTGAAAATGCCCAGCTAACCAAAAAACGAAGGGGCATATTTCCTCAGTGTCCCTCTACACATAAATAAAGAAGATAGATACAATGCAGATGAGTCATATTACTAATAACTAGTCTTCTTCTTACAAGTAATTTAAAGAAAAAAATGTAGGCGTTTTTGAGAGAATTTTGAAAATGTCCGGGGGGATTCATGTAAAGTACCCCCAAATTTTGAAGAAAGTTTTTCACAATCGCGGATCGACGGGGGAATATTCATTTTGGAAGAAATCATACTTATGGTTTAGGCGCTATGGTTGTTCACAGACTGACAGACGGACGAACGGGCGGACGGACGGACGGACGGACAGACGGACGGAAGGACATTTTGAAAAGAACCAATTTTCGATTTCAGGAGACCCCAAAACGTGTATTTCCATTTAAACCTCGAAATCGATTTTCCGCAGCATTGCATAACTTTCCCTATACTACGTATATTACTCCATATATACGTACGTATACGGGGAAAGTAAAAAGGGTTACTCAAAATCAGTGAGTATTCTTTCTTTCTTATCTCCTGTTTCAACTCAGCGTAAGGTTTAATGGTTCTAATTTCTATTAACAAATGAGCAATAATTTTAAAACAATGTGCAATGTTTGCACAAAAAGATAACCAAAACATTCCTAGACAGTTTTGGATCGAGGTCAATGTTGTATTTGTTGTTGTTGGTGGTGGTGTTGGTGTCTGCGGGCGCGTCAACTGCTATGCTCATTAGTGCCGTAAATGCGGTGAATGTTTTGTATGCCTGGAGATGGCGGTGTTCCTCCCCTGGATGGTGAGATCCGGTGCCCGCGGGGTTCCTTGTCCAGGTATCTCTCCCCAGCGGGGCATATACCCGGAATAAGCTCCGAACTCCCGTCTAGTCTCCAGATATATGAGGCAGTGTAGTGCGTGTAAATGAATGTAAGTATGCGGAGAGGATAGGACTGAGAAGAGTAAGGAAAAATCTACTCTAGGTATCTAGCTAAAGAAAATCAGACACCATCGGATGTCGAACCCTAGCACTTCCCAATCAGAGTCGCTGGACTGACAACGGCAATATTGGCTCTGAACGAAACTCACCCGGAATCGATGTCAAGAAACCGGAATTTCTTGCTTTTTTTATTTATATTTTAGTTTGATTATACAAAATGCTCCACCCCCTAAGTAAGGACCATACATGTCTAATATCCTCTAAAATCCAACTTGAATAGAATTTAAAATCGATCGAAGCCTTAGCTGCATTTCAATGCATCCCCTTCGCCAAGGCTCGGCCCGCGCGCGCCACCCTGTATGCGCTCCACGGCTCAGCGCCTTTTGAGCGGCGACGCGAGGGCACGAGGGGCACGCCCGCGGCGGCGAGGGGGCGGAAGGGGGCCGCCCACGACCCCGAGAGCGACGGCGCTGCTCCGCGCCGCGCCGGCCGGGATCAGACAAGGGCGCAGCGCTGCGCGGGGCGGCGCGGGGCGGCGCGGGGCGGCACGGGGGCGCGGCACTCGGCCGATAACGGGCGGCGGCGAGGGCGGCGGGCGGGGGTGGCGGCGGCACGCTGTGAGCCGAGCGAGCGACGCGACGCCGCCGGGCGACGCTGGCGGGCGTCCCCTATCGCGGCTTATCTCGGCCGCGCTTATCGGTCCGCAACAGGTCAGCCGCCGCCCCCGCTGCCACCGGCCCGCCCCGCCCCCTCGCCCCGCCACGCCTTCCGCTGCCCCGTGGCGCCCGCCCGTGCCGCTTCGCCGCTCCCGCTTGACATTCCTCGCCAGGTAGCGTGCCCGCCTCCGCCGCCGCCGTCGCCGCCGCCGTCCGCCCGCTCCGCCGCGAGACGAGACGGAGACTAATGACGTTAACAGCGTCACCGGCGACGCCCAGCGAATCATTAAGAGGCGGGTGCCGCCGCCGCCGCCGTTGCCTCGCTGCTGCCGCCAACGCGGTCGGCGCTGCTCTTCGATCCGAAGGCTGCCGTCGTCTCCGTCACCGCCGCCGTCGCCGTCGCCGTCGCCTCGGCCGCTTCGAAGAAACCGGCGGAGGAAACGGTGAAGAAGCGGCGGCGGCGGCGGCGGCGGCGGCGACGTCTGCGACTGAGTGGAGGTCGCCGGCGGCCGCGCAGTGAGCAGGAGAGCGAGGCCGGAGCGAGGAAAAAGGGCGGCCGCTTCGCGCAGTGCCTGGGAAATTGGGAAGATCTGGAAGAGTATGGAGAACGAAACGAACATAAAATGCAAGACTGAAAACAACGATGCGAGAATGAACTTCCTGACCGAAGAGCAACAAATGGAATAAACGGAAGTAAAAATGAGTACATGATACGAAAAGGAGGAAAATTGACAAGAAAGATGGGAAGGAAATGGGATAAAAGGAAATCTACGAAAAACACTGAGCGCGTTGAAATAAACCTATTTTGAGAGTGATTATTATGTTTTTTTAACAGCTTAATTTTCTGTCTGTTCAATATATTGATTTTTATAGAGATTTGCGTCACTTAATACTAGAACTGGGTTAGGGCATAGGAAGATTCATTGAGTCGAAGTCCCCTCTCACTTTTTTACGTTTCTCACAATTATTATGTTCACTAGTGAAATGAATTGGCACTGATTAAACTTTAATGATAAATAATACAATCCCGAAATATAATATGTAATGTGATATATAAAGACACTAACACATTTTTGATGCTATTAATATTGATGATATAAAATAGCATTTTCAAATGAATTCCAACAGAGGGAAAAAAACCCTTAGAAAATGCGAAGTACCGATTTTTGGAAGGGGGTGGTAGAAAATAAAGATCGAAGAGTTTCCAAGAAATATCCCGTTCAACGGCCACACCAAAACAAAAAACCATTCCTAGGGCTTTGTACACAGAACAGGAAGAAGTGCAGTGTCCAACGGCGTCAGGTGAAGCCCAATGCCCGAGTCGAAAACCCGTCGAAGAAGCACAGACAGAGCATAAAGCGGCACGAGGCAGGCCGCGCACAGCAGAAAGGCGCGCGGCGGCTTAGCGAACAGCGCACGGCGGCAAGCGGAGCGCGGGGCGTGGCGGCGCGGGGCGGGGCGGAGCGGCGTATGTGAATGAGCACTGCAAACGCAAGGCAAATTCGATTATGCCCGAAAGTGAAATAAAAGCGACGTTCGCCATGAAGCGCGCGCTGCCTGGTAGAAGGGGCGGCCGGGGACCGACAGACCGGCCGGATGCCGCTGGCGGCGGCGGTGGCGGCGATGGCGACCAGCCGCGTCTACTAAAAGCCCCAAAGCAATTATCCCTGGCGCTTCCTGTGGTCGGCACGGGGCCCCGAGCGCTGCTCACGCCCGTCGCCGCTGCCGCCGCCGCCCACACACCGCCCCCGCACCGTCTCCGCTCGCTCTCTCCATTGTGCGCACGGGGTTTAGGGTTCAATTGATGGTTCTAAGCACGACAGATGCTATGGTCATTATTCCCGTTAGCATCGTTGGCGACGTTCTTAGCGACCAACACGTCGGCATACGGAGAATTTCCTCTCCAGGTATCTCCCTACAGTTGAGCACCGGTCCAGATGGGAGCTAAGCTAACCTCCCAACTGGTCTCTCGCCATGTATAGTAGTGTAGTGCAAGTAGGTCTAGGAAGAAGAAAAAATAGCCCGCGGTCCGTGGCCCGTTTGATAGGGTACTGCTTCGGCATTGGTCTGGTGTCAATCGGAGAAACCAGGGAACACTACCAAAAATTAGACCAGCCGGCCGCTAGAATTCTCCTCCTGATAGTGGATAAACTGGACCTAGATATTTAGCTAGTGTCGGATATCCGCCATCCCCGGGACTGGAACTTTGGAGTATCCCAGCCAGAAGCACTGCAGTCAGCAGCAATGATGACTCTGAGCTAAGCTCAGCCGGTTTTGAGGGTTCAAGAATCCGACGTTTTGGTGTTTCATCTAGACTAAGGAGTCCATTTTTTACAATAAAAGAGATGAAAAAATTTTAGAAACAAGTACAACGTAAATAAATGTAACATTTTATTAATTCAAACACAAATACACTAATTACGCTTACATAACTTCCAATTATTTAATTAAACGAGTATTTTTCCATTGAATGAATATTTGTTTCAATATATCGTTTTCTAACAATATATTGGAAATTTCGGAAAAATATCCTTCAATTGGATTTTACGGTAAGTTCTGCATCTAGACTATCAACATTCAATCGTGGTTTCTCACTTGATTAACTAGATTAACATATTAGTTTTAAAATATCGAAAATAAGTACAGGTAGGAGGATACTTTTCGAGGAAAGACTATCCTCTCTAAAGAAAGACGAATGGTCACCTCAATCTAGACAACAGTTATTTTGTTTTGCCAGTCGTCTTACGAAATGTTTAATTTATATTCAACGTTAATCAATGGGTTCGTGAATAATGTTCAGAATCTTTTCTGTGAGAAGACAATAATTAATTTCTGGAAAACTAAGGAGTTTATTGCAAAATAAAGTACCCTTTAGTACTTCTAATACATATCACACTGGTACAAATAATAGTTTATCGGCGTCGTGATTCCAGTTTATATTCAATGCATCTGAACTTATAGGCGTATATGGAGTTTAAATCTCTTTTGAGTTATCTTAATTGTTGTGAGAATGCCGTCGGTATCACGAAATTTCAGAATTGCTCGCGAGGCCTAACTCCCTTTATAACGTTGCTAAGCAGGTTCGGTGAGAAGTGGAATGGGATGTTATCAAAAGAGGTCATATGTAAGGGGGACTTAGCCAGGCAAGGAAAATGGGGTCATTTCCTTCTGGATCCGGTGTATATATTAGCAACAACGACGTTTCTGATACTTCAAATTACATTTTCTTCGCATTACACATACACACACACGCATACACACACACACACACACACACACACACACGCTATATGTATTATGCATTATTGCGTTTTTTACGAATGTTTGTGGTGGTATTTATAGTATCTTTATTCTTTATTAATTGTTAGGACTACTTCCTTTCTTTACTCGTAAACGTCCATTGGAGTTCAACAATTCCAAACAATGTGCCCTGGTGATCGTTAACAGGCAAGCATTACAAATTTAGGTTCAATTACTTCTTCAAAGTAGTATCTATCAACAGCAATGACAATCATGTTTCTAAACGTTGATCCTTTGAGGTATTGCATCCTTTTATCTAGGTTCAACCTAGAAACATCCTTTTATCCAGGTTCGTCTTCGTCATGTTTTTATTTTCTCGTAGCACAGGTATCCTTTCGAACTGATCTACTGCACACCTAAACAAATAATGCCTTTTCAAGAGTAATGCCATTATTCTGACTTATATGCGATACTTTTGACATGATTCCAAATAGAAGACTGCGGACCACTGCATTAGGTTTGTTGCGGATTCAAGAAACACTATTAAGATACGCGTTCTTTGGCTACGGGCCTACGGGCCTAGGCCGACCAGCGGTGACCCAGGCTCGAGGCCATGGAATAAAGGGTTCGTGTGTTTAGCACAAAGATATCCGTTCACCATATTTACTGATCTTCATAACCTTAGGGTGGTATTTATCATCGTCACACAGCAATAGATACTGGGACATTTGTAAGGAAAACCCACAGGTATAATTTACTTCGGCTAGAATCGTTAAGATACCAACTTTCAGTAATTCTATTCATAACCATTTGAATAGAGCAAGAGTTGAAAGATAGAAGTATTACTTCTCAAGTGATGTTGCCTCCCCACTAACCTATACCTCTAGGGGTGCGGGGTAAATAGTAATATCAAATCAATAATTTAATACAAATAGATCACGACTAATAAACCTTATTCTCTGAGCAAATCTTCAATGGGGCACCCCTTGAAACCCAATTTCCGCCAGATCCCTGCATTGAAACGGGGTCCCCCCACTTCCAATCTAATGAGCACCCCTGCCGCGCAGCTCACCTGCCCCATATCAGGAATTGGAACTGAGGGGCGGAACGCCAGAAGGAAAATGATTATCATCGTTCCGCGAAGTTACAACACGGTTCTTTCACAACAATAGCTGTGTCTGTCTTGTTCCATCTTCCATTACGTACTATAACTAATTATTTGTGTAGATTGTTATGACTCGGATTAAACGACAATATGTGGTTTTAACACAGTAAGATTTACTACTGATATCAAAGAGGACTTCAAATTATACTACTTTAAATCAAACGACTCGTTGCGATTTTGGAAATTTGCATGCAGATGTGCATCGTATAATGGAAAGAACTTTATTTTCAATTAAATTCTATATGTATATGTTTACAATACATTGAACAGATTGTAGATCCTTGCCGCAGGATAAAAAGTACTTAATGTAATCTCCACATATTAACGTATCATAAAACCTAAATGAAAACAAGGAAGCGCAGAATAATATTGATGTATTCCGACGTAACAAGACCGCATGCAAAGGAAATTTAATTGAAAAAAAAAGCCTTTGGATATTCATAGTGTGTTAAAAGACTACCGCATTCCGCGTCCAACATCCAAAAACGTTTCCACTTCCTAAAGGCATCTCCCAGTCCAGACGCAGCCCAGCGTCGCCTGGCGGCGTCCCGCCGGTATGCAAAGCCAACACCGCTCGTCAACGTCCTCGTGTCCAGCGGCGGCGAGGGCGACAGGCACGTGCGCTCGCCGCCCACGCCGCCCACGCTGCCCCCGCCCCCCCGCCCCCCGCCCCCCGCCCCCCGCCCCCCGCCCCACCAGACAAGGCCCCGCCCACCCGCCCGCTCGCCCGTCCGCCTGCCATGGCCTCTGCCGCACGCCCCACCCCCGGCCCCTACGCCATGGCCCCGCACGCCCTCACTCTCCCACCCGCTCTTACCCACCCGTCCCTCACTCACCCGCCCGCCCGCGGCCGCTCCAGGCGGTAGCGGCGGCGACGACGGAAGCGCTGGTGTTGGCAGTGGCTGGGGCGGAGGCGGAGATGTGGCAGGGAAGGAGGCTCTGCTGTTGGCAACGGGGCCACGGAGGCGGAAGCGATGGTGGTGGTGATGGTGGCGGCACAGGAGGCGGCAGTGGAGAGGGTGACGGTGACTGGCACGAGCAGTGGCGAGGCGCTGCTGCTGTCGGCAGAGGCGGTGAAGAGCGCGTGCGAGGGCGGCGGCGGCGGGGTGCTGGAGGCGATAGCGTGGCGGGGCGATGGCGAGAGCAGGAGGTGGCGGCGGAGGCGAGGGTCGCTTGGGCGCTATGTCGGTGGCGATAGCGAAGGCGCCCGCGGCGGGGGCGGTGGGGGCGGCGGCAAGAGCGTCGGCAGCTGGCTGCGAGGGGGCGGGGCGTTGTCGGCGCCTCGGAAAAACACACGCCCCCGCGCGCGGTGCGTCCGCGGGCGAGCGGCGCGCTCAACTTTTTGTTAGCAACTCCGCGCCCGCGGCCGGTGCCGCCCCGGTGCACGTTCGGCTGCCCGGCCCGCGCCGCCGCGCCGCTCCTCCGATGATTGCTTTGGAAAGGAAATTGTGTCCGGAGCGAATTTGTGTAGGAAGGGTTCCCAAACGAGTGCGTATTTGCTCCGTATCTACTGCTTTGTGAGGCTGAATTTCGTAAAGCGATGATTAATTAGTTTTCTAACGAATACATTAGCTACTTGGTTTTAATCGTATAAAGTATACTGATTAAGTTGTGTAATGTTTTCAATACAATATTGTGGACAACGTTCATAGTTTTTAACCTGTAGCAACTTGTTAATTATATTTAGAAATAATTCGGTCATTATCGTTCATTATCGTTCATTGACTGGTATTTTCTTGATTTATGATTAAGAAGAGGTGTACTGGAGTAGAAACTACTTATAACAATTGGCTAATATCTGCAAGGAGAGAAAAATCTTTTGGGCGACTAAATGATGAGATTGAACAATAGGCATTACGACATTCTTTCCAGTTAAACAATATTCATGATGACTTACTCGAATTTACTTCTTGACTGGCCGAATGATGTCCAAGTCTAGAGCTCCGTTGCCTGAACTATTTGATAAGTAGAAATATATTTCTATTATCTATCTATATTTCTATTGTTAACAAAATATAGAATATATTTGTTATACTCAGTATTGTACAGAACCTTGTTCTACTAAAATTGGAATAATAAGAATTATTCATTTGTATGATATTCAGTTCAAATAATCAGTTTAATAAAAAGTTGAGGTAAAAAGTAGCTCTAACTCTGAGTAAAGATCAACTGATTTTAATGTATATCTAATTCAGAGGTCAATGTATTCTGACTGGTCCGAAATACTCTACTTAAAATCATTTATTAGTAACACCATTATATAACTATATATTATCATTATATACTAATGATTCTGAAAATGATCGTCCTTCACTTCAGGATCAGGAGTGAAAATGTTTTGACAAATGTACGGAACAAATAATTTTCACCCATTGAACGAAAGCTAACGGAACGACTTTCCTCATATGAGGTGATGTAGAATATACAAAAATTTCAAAAGCAGTGCATATTGAAATATTTACCGTCGTACTGCTGCATACAATAATAAGAGTGGAATCTACTACGTACATTCATAAAAAACGCGGAGGCCAAAAGTAGAAACGTGTTATAAATTAACTGTTATTTTTCTCATTTTTCATTATATAAAATATTTCATACTTAAAGCTGCAGTTTCTATTCTAGTACACATCTTCTTAATCATTAATCAAGAGAATACCAGTCAATCAACGATAATGACCGTATTGTTTCTTACGATAATTCACTGTGAATCTTGTATAACTTGAAGTTAATCCTCTGTGACAATAATGATATTTGGCATTTATTTCAACGTGTTTGTTCTTTTGTTATTTAGGGAATTAAATTTATATTAAAAAATAATGGAAGGTGTCTACGAAGGAAGACAGACGAAAAAGCATTAATCGATTATTTGCCCTCTAGAATTATTCAAACTGTTCATAGAGGGGAACCTACTGTATCTGATACTAAACAACGCGCCAAATGAGCACGCGTCCAGGGTGGGCGTAGGCCCCAGCGGGCGGGCAGCCCTCGCCTCCTGCAAGATGCCGGCGCGGGGCGTCCGCGGGAATCGATCGGGCGGCCGGCCGGCAAGCGCTGGTGCTGGTGCAGCCGCCGCCTCCACCGCCACCGCGGATTACCCTGCGCCGCTCCGCGCCGAAGGCTTCGCCCGGCCCACCTGCCCAACCTGCCCCGCCTGCACCGCCTGCCCCCGACAAGGGACCGGTTGCGGTCGCGGTCACGGCGCCAGAACTAGCCCTGCGTTCGCTCGTTCCCGCTCCCGCCCGCGGGACAAAATGGGTTTAATGCGCATATCGATGCAGCGCACCCCGTATGTGCCGAGGGCCCAAGTGACACTTGATGGGATCATGCGGGAAGGGGTTTTAAATTGTTACAGAGAAGACATTTGATTATTCTCTAATTGGAGAGTTGAAGAACTCAATGTAAAACATTATTTGCATTTGAAACATTTGAATACGGGTTCGTTGTTTTCGTTTTTTCTTCTCCGTTTACACTACTATATCCAATTTGGGTACTCTTTCCTATCTTTAGAACTCATGAAAGATGTATCATATGAGATTGAGTGATCTGCCCATCGCCTGGCCCTAATGATGAGAATGGGGTGAAGTTCAAGGCTGGTAATCTGCCGTGGAGAGGGTAGGGATGTATCACGCGCGGTCCAGGGAGCGGTGACTAAATATGTTGTTTACATAGGTGCCGAAAATAACTCAAATTTGGCGCCTAATCTCAAATAGAAACGATTGTAAACTTTCTTTGGTATAAATTAAACAGCTAAGAGTGTACATTTCAAACGTTCCGCGTCCGAGATAGTCTTAATTTTCCCCAAATCCCGCGAACTTCAGTTCATAGAAAAAACAATGGGAAGGTCTTCGAAATTGCTTGAAGGGCAGCCACCAGAGCGCAACCCTGTCCGAGCCGAAGCGAGCGCTCCACACGTTTCTACAATTCTCACTTAACCGAGAAATCTAGCTACTTCTACATACGATGCTAGCACGCATCAACAGCCGGACCAGCTGTGACGGGAGCGGGATGCAGCGGAAAACATCGTCGCATATCACAAAGCTGAAATTATTTATTCTTAATCAACGTCTTGTTTTCGAAGATCCGTGACGATATGTTTTCCGAGATCCAACTGTTTGGCACGGCAAAGCGCGATAAACGTGATATACATGCACAGATGACGAAAGTGTAAAGAAAAGTAATTGATTAATCCCAGGACAGGTAACAGGGCTATTTTCATGAAATATTTTCATGAAAATTTCCGTTAATGTTGTAATTCAGATTCTACAACCAACGTGAGCTGACAATGATAATTTTTGTCAATTTAGAATTATCTCTTGCAGAACCAGGAAGGCGGTCTTGCCAAAGTTGTTCACCAAACATTTTAGCTCTCCCAATGAACATAAAACAAAGCATTTCGACGCGATAACACATGCACCTACACTAACTTACACCGGAATCCATCTGAAATTGATCTGAAGAAACCGCAGAAACTATTCATCAGAACAACGGATCTCTGGAGTTTTCATCTAGCCATTGGTCGGTGTCAAACCAATTACAAAGTTGGTGCCGAACATTTGCCATCGCCGAGACAGGAACCTGAAACTCATAATCTAAAAACGTCTGTTGCGAGCTCCCAAGTACACACACTAAAGCAGTCCGTCGTCGTTACATAAACATAATATTTCTCATTAAAGTTATGAACTTAATGAGGCCGATATAGAGCAAATAACGGACGCGGTTGAAGTTTGTAAACCCGAGCGATAACAGAAGCTAAAAGAAACCACGTTCGTTGTTTCTTGCATCGGCCAGGTCCAGTTCAATACTTTTTCACAATGCCATTTCTTTCAACAATCATCCATAAAAATACGAAATTCCTGTTCATTGAATACGAGCACTCGAAGACCATCTTTTGATGAATGTTCTTAACGGACGCGGGATTAAAATACTTAACGGAAGCCGGCCGTTGAGAGTAGTTTTCATTGATCTCTTTGGTTGCGTGATGTCCATATGAAACACATTATTCGAAACACGGTTTACTCACCGAATTGTTGTTTCTTTTGTTATTGTTATATTCCTGACGTCAACCGTTTCGTCATGTGTCTGATGACGTACATTTGGCATGTAATATGCGAAAATCGTCCCTCACCTATGTACCCTGTCATGTAGTCTTGGTATCCCGCTCCCAAAGATTTGCGCATGCACGATAGGTCGGGGAAAGAGAACTTAGAAACATGATTTAATATCCTCTCCCACCCATCGCTTCTCCAGACAGCCTTCAGAAGATGAGGATAAAAATAATAACTGAAGGCATTTTGGAGGTTTTCGAACGAGTATTTATTTGTTGTAGGCCCACAAACGCTTTAGGTCATTGATCCCGTAACTGTAGTCCATGTTATATGCCAGGTGGTGGTGGTGGTGGTGTTTTTCTGCCGCTGGAACGTGAGACCCGACGTTGACTTACACGTCGGCTTGCGGTGTTTTCCCTCTCCAGGCATTTCATCCCTCCTGATGAGACACTGCCCCAACCAGGAAAAGCTCTGAGTTCCAGAGTAATGTTTGGTAGTAAAGGGCAATTTAAGTTCAAGTATGTGTGAGTGGAAGGGAAGGGGAGGGGACCAGGGTGAGGAAGGAAAGATCGCGTGCGGCGCTTAACCCGACTGTTACGATATTGCTCTGACATTCGTTTGGTATTGATCAAAGAAATCTATAAGAGAAACTGACCGCTAGAAATCTCCTCCAGAAGTGTTTGACCCAGCTATGTCACTAGTAACATCCGCCACCTCGATACCCTAGAAACGCCCCTCAACGACGTTGTCTATGCAACTGTGTTGCAGCTGAATCATCGCAGCCAGTGAAATTCTCTAGTGCAGGATTGTCCAACTGGCGGCCAGCGGGGCCATGCGGCCCACAGTGTCATTTATTGTAACCCGCTAAAAGTTATTAGTGAAATGTGAAAGTCCATTACATCCATGGGGCGAGAACATTGTGCACCTAGTGTACGCGCCCTGTCCGGTTCATTGCCTCCTTAAAATAACAATAGATTAGGTTTATATTTAAGAAATTTTTCTAGTAAATTCAGAAATTAGAAATCATCCCAATGTGTGTCCCTGCGTTATGCATGTTACGGCCTGATATCATGCGTGGTTCCATGCTGTTTCAGAGCAGTCGAGCAAACTGCCGAGATCAAGAATTCGCGACGACGCGTGGATCGCCCGAGTAATGAAAGTATGGCCCGCAAACATATTAAAGATGTTAGTTGTGGCTCTTGAGGCCTTAGGCTGTCAGAGTGGATCTGTATTCGACCGAATTCACGTTCGGCCGAACACGGCCGTTTACCGTCGAATATTTCACTCACTAGAGCGCAGGCACGGTCACATTGCATCCGACAAGTTCTGGCAAACACGGCCGAACCTCGAAGTCGGCAGACCGATATCAAATGAATTTGATTTCTTCGGTCGATTAGAGCTGTCGGAGATGAATGTTGAAGAGCTGGTTTCACTTGTACACGAACGAGATGCTCTGTGGAGGACATCGGATTCCAAGTATCACAACAGGAACAAAAGCAGGAAATTATGGAATGAAATCGCTGAAGAAAGGGGCGAAACTTGTGCAAAACGTATTGTAAACATGGGACATAACCTCAAATACCTTAGGGTTAAGAATAGTCGTTCCTCTGTAGTAATGCGTTTTCTAAATTTCGACATTTTTTCAATGTCATCTCTAATTGTTCCAAGAATGTAAAAAAAAGTATTAGGCAACATTCTTGTGTATTCGAAAAATGCCACTGGTTGTTTCAGTAATTGGTAATACAAAGTATGAAATTCACCAGTATTTTCGCGATCCGCGAAAGTAGGGTTCACACAGTAATCTTTTCAATTTTCAAGCAGAAGAAATTTAAGAGCAGAGCTCTCAGCAAGCAGTTGTTAACTTCTCGCTTCCATTAGATGCCACTTATATTCAATAATTCACAGATGTCTATTGCAGTCGGTTGCAGTGTGACCAGTCAGGTCGGCAGAATCAGTCGGCCGTTCGCGCGCGAACTTTTCTTCGGACGAAAACGAATACACTCTGACCATACCCTTACAAGTTGGACACCCCTGCTCTAGAATATTAATATTGGTTTCGGGTAGATTGGTGTTTCCAACCCTCACAATTCCACACAGTTCGAAATCCCCTGACAACTGGATATCCAATGGGGAAGAGGCGGCGCAAAGAGACGTGCTGCTCTCTGTATGTGGGGACTCCAGTGGTGGGTGGAGCGGC
This sequence comes from Acheta domesticus, assembly GCA_031308135.1. NCBI lineage: Eukaryota > Metazoa > Arthropoda > Insecta > Orthoptera > Gryllidae > Acheta > Acheta domesticus. Next base: position 84,281,050 of record JAHLJT010004567.1, read on the forward strand.
GGCGGGCGCAGGTACGAAGCGGAGCCGAGCCGGTTAACGACGCTCGTAAAAGCCACTGCCAGGCTAGCGCTGGGGAGGAAGATGGAAATTTGTTTAGATTGAAGGGGCGGAACGCAGGAAAAATTGAAAGGCGATATTGCCAAGACAACATGCGAAACAAAATATTGTGAAAATATTGTCACAACTTAACAGCTAACTGATCAAGGACCAATAGTTGCCATATAAAAGCAAATATAATATGTACAACCAAATTAAAAATATAAAAATGAAAAATAGCATTAATATATTCGCAATAGGATAATTGTCAAATGCATGTGAATGGTGTAAGTTTTGTGTTCATCCTAATTTTGTTGATTACACATGAAGGTGTTCTGTTTTGGATACAATAGATATTTGCAGAACTTGAGTAAAATTTTTTAATATACTCGTTCACATCCGCCACTACCTTTCGGGTGCTTTTCATTCGTCAAAATGCAGCATTATAGCTACAGAGATAGCATAAGTGATATCAATATGAACCAAATACTGACTCAAATATAAACCCGTTTTAACAGTTTCGTGAGAGTTTGAATTGTGTCTTGTAGTAACACGAATGAAATCGACAATTGAAAATTTTCGAAAATGCATTTACCATGCATGAATTTTCATCTCATGTAAAATTTTTAATGGAAATTATTACGTCCTCAAAACAGTTCACAAGTTTCGACCGATGTACATATGAATAATAAAATGAGAAGGCCAAAAATGTTAAACAAATATTTTTATTTATTATATTTTACTTGAATCATAACACTAACGTATGTACCATTAATGCAATAATACTCGTACACCTATCAGCGTGTCAGGCAGCACACGCGGAGTTTTTTCTGAGTCTTCTGAGCTGTAGTCCTTTCTTGGCCGACACCCTGGGTAACTGAGACGGCATCTGGAGAATGAGGATCAGTATTGACGTTTTGTACCTAATCAATAATAATTTGCATAAGAAACTAGTATAACATTATTTATCGACACTAGTATTTCCACGGAGTGTTTGAAATACAAGTATCCTTGTAGATGTATCAATGTATTCTGACAGCTTCGAAGCCACCACTCTTGATGTACTGGTGTTGTTAGCACACTATCCACCGCCCCACTCTGCTGGAGATTCTTGGACAGTAGAAAATGAATAACTCTGGTATGAATTATTATCATACTTGATAATATAAATCGTTACCTACACTTCTGCTTGGCAGATGTAAATCACATATCCACTTTCATGAATTCGTTTACGAAAGTCCAGTTTGATATCTCTTTATGTATTTGTCACCCGTCAAATGCTTTTTCATTTACGAATTATTATTTTTTAAACTAACTTCTGAAATGAGGGACGTATATTTTAATGCAATAAAAATATTCTTATATATACTTTTCAATATCCTTGAATCCTCATAAACAAAATTCACATACAATTATGTACGTACACTAATGTATTATTTTTTACTAGACGACTTTGGAAATTTAATGCCATTACCCATGCCCAAACGTACCTTCATGTACGAAAATTAAAACAAAAATAAAAACATATTATACAAAATTAATATTTGTTTCATCAAATATAGTTTGGAACATTAGTTCATATCAAAATCTCATAATACCTTAATGACATTCTCTTGAATGCTTGGAAGAAAAATATAGAAACGCAATGGGGGCCTTAGACAATAATTTCCATTCAGTTGGAGGACGTCTCCCTTGATTCACGGAGGAAATGCTGATTGTGTTGTTTGTCGCCTCCAGGCAGTAAACGTATCATGCCGCTTCCCTTCCAGCAATACATTAAAATAACTTTTGTTTTCACATTAAAGAAACAAATCAATAAAAATTATAAATAAATAAATGATGAATAAATAAAATAAATAAATAAAAACGTACATGCAACTTCTTGAACTGAATGTAAGCAGTTGCAATCAACCACCTTTCTTGGATTTCGCTCTGCGTCACGCATCGCATTCGCGAACTTCTTTGCCTGCCCGCCCACATGATCGCCCACATGATCGCTGCATCGCACGGCAGCGCCTGCCGCTTCACTCTCCCCCTCCCTCTTCCAGCCCGCCCACTGCCTGGGCTGTCGCCCGCCCATCTGCCCTCGCGAGCGAGCGAGCGGGTGAGCGGGCGGCGGCCGCCACCGGGCCAACCTCGCCACGCCGAGCGGCCCTGTATACCGCTCGGCGTCGGGCGCATCCATAATGTATATTCAAATCTCTCCCGCCCGCGCCCGGATCGGCGCACCTCAAGTTATTTATTAAGAATTCATAAATATTTATCCTCGCTTCCGGCGGCGGCGGAGGCGGCGGCATGTCCGCGCAGCCGGGTGCCGGGTCGCGCTGCCGCTCTGTCGCGCTGCCGCCGCGCCGCGCCGCACGCACAGTGGAGCGAAATGACGGCGCATGCGCATAACGTTGCATAATTCCAGAGATTTTCAAGCTTTCGTGTCAAGCGACTAAATATTTTTAAAATGTATACCATGCATACATTTAAAATGTGCATGCAATGAATGTGTCCCGTTTTGAATAGTTTGAAGAATGTTTAAAGTGCGCCGTTATTATTTTCATGAAGTGATATTTCTCTAGTAAAAATGTTGATATAATTATAAATAATTTAATATTATGTAATTATCAGTGATTTTCATGGCGAGAGGATTTCTTTGAAAACAATAGTCACTCAGAGTCGAAATTTTGCCCAGGCAACGACGTTACAACTGTTTAAATTTTTGCAGTGACTTCACGAAGACTTTTTCTTATTCGAAAAGTCAATTTACCTTCGTATCATTATACCATGACTTTTTTGTCGTTTCTCTTCAGCTTACGTTTTGACCTATTTCGGATCAATATGGGCTGCCCACCCCACAACCTCCCACCGCCTACAGCCCGCCGACCGCTGCTCGTTACTTCCTGTTCGGAACTTGCTCCTCCACCTTCTCTCTCTACCTACAACCCCTCGCTTCCGTCGCACGCTACCGTCGCCAATGTCATGCTGAATATCTAGTCCCGTCGGGCCGTTTCTACAGATGTTATTATTACCACTGTTTTGGACCTCTTGACTACCTTCGTCTGCTTGGTAGATACCATTTTCTGTATATAGTATGTTCTTCGGAGTTTCGGACCTCAGAATACCGTTAAAATTAGTTGCTTTATACCTTCCGGCCGCCATGGGTTTGCGATACTTTACTTATCATTTTTTTTTATTTTGGAATGGTTATATTTTAAGTGCAAGGAAAATTGAGAAAAAAGTGCACAACACTAATTAATATTTAACCGCTTATATACGTTAACCAAGTGTTCATTAAAAGGAAAATAATTAACATAAAAAAGTGTTCAGAAATAATCTATATGTTTTTATCATTTTGAAAACGTTTTTGCTCATGCGAACGTTAGTTTATTGAAAATATACCATTAGAACCCGTGGCTATTGCTGTAGTATGGTTAGTGCTGTGACAGATTAACATGGAGTATGGAGGTGGTCCTTTTAGTTAATTTATTCACTTTTACTCCTAAAATCTGAGAACTTCTGCCCTCACGAAGAAAACAATGACACTTCTCCCAACTCAGTTACGGTAATTAATTAAAATTAAATCAGTTTATTCCAGAACGCTGATTTGAGTTTCATATGCAAAAATATCTTACAATGTTGAACTTGCTCTCTCTCTCTACCGCTTTTTCATTCTTTACTTTATCTGCTGGACCTGCATTCATTTTACCACTCAATAGAATATGTGGGCAAACTGGCTGCACTGAGTATTTGTTGGAAAAACACGTAAGACAAGGACAAGACTAGAATACCAAACTACTTTAAATAGGTAATTAAATTGAAGGCTATCTTTACGAACATTTTGGATCATCTGTCCTGCCTCATTCAATAGGTACCATTTTATTTACCTATATAATAATAATATTAATAATAATAATAATTATTATTATTATTTTTATTATAAGCATATACATCCCTTAGTAGGGCGAAGGCCTCCTGCTTAGGGCAGAGATGTTTCACTTCACCCGAACGAAACATCTTAGTTTTGAACATATCTAGTTCACTTACTTTTCGCCAGTACCCAATTATAATAATATTACTGATTATTTGCCCCGGGAATGAAAACAGTATTTTCAATAAGTGAAGTATATTTGTATATTCATAATGTTACAATACCATGCAATGCAATGCTGTGAAATATCTTAGAATATCAAGGCACACAAGGTACCAAATACACTTATATCATAATTTATTATGAAAAGCAAAAATACATCTATTTGAAATATTTTTTAAAGAGTTGATTAACTTAAATTAGACGTATTATTCAATATCTCTTATTTACAGTAGATTAAATTGTGTATAACATTGTTTTTTTATAATGTTTCTCGAAAATTCCCGTTAGATTTCTCAAAGAGACATGGCTTTTTCATTATTTCAATAGTTTTGAAATTTCTCATTTTTCTTGAAGTTTTCTCTTCATCCAAGATTTCCTTTCCCGGAGCGGAGTTGTATTAGATGAAGGACGGAACATAGGATAATGGAATGTCAGACCATCACACGACATTAAGAAAGGGGAAGGAATGATAACGTGTGGTACGTGGCCCGGTGTTGAGGCTTCTGTGGCATTTGACCGAAATTTATTGATCAGAGGAAATCGCGGAAATGACGGATGAGAATAGCCGGTCTCTGGAATGTTCATTCACGCAGTTGTGTGCGTCCGCCCAGCTTTTCAGCTGCGTCAAAAATTCGCACAACATCGGATCTATGACGTAGAACCTGCCAGAAGCATAGCGTTGCATCAATTGTGAATTCGCAACTACTTAGACTATGCAGTCGGTGATTGGGGAGTAAAGTACAATGTAAACTGCGTCGAAAGAAACTCAAGGCACAAAGTAGTTTCTTTTGTCACAGACAGTTATTGCTCATATGGGAAAAAATCATCAATATGGTTATATACTAAGATATATCAAACTCAAGTAACATCTTCGGCCCTATTGGGCATTCGGCGAGAACCGAGAGACTGCTGGCCCAATCCCGAATAACCGAAGTCTTCGGAGAATGTTCGCTGCCTTACATTTGCCACTTCAGTCGGAAACGCTCGGTTAGGGCAAGCACCAAATGTTAGGCGCTCGGCAAAGAGGAAGCAACACATCACCACCACTCGGGATTCGAGCAATCACTTGGGACTCGCCAAATGCCAAATGTGTTGTCTTGATACGTCACATCATCGCCCAGGCATTGCGATCATGCGGCACAGCCGTTACCCATGTCAATCCCCCGCCCTAGGCAGGTACCTATAGAGGCAAAAATTGCAACCTCGCACTTGTGTGCGCTCTCTAGCCTTTTTTATTTTCCGTCGTTGCCTAATGATGCCGGCAGATCGTCGCGCCGCGCCGTCTCGCTCGCCAAAGCCCACGCTGCTGTGGCCATTCAAGTAGCCGAAGAAATATGTTCTAAAAAACCATCACACTGTATCTCTGAAAATAACCGTTTCCTGCCATGCGTTGATATATGATTTTTCGTAAGAAATTGCGGCATTGGTATAAGGTGTGGAATGCGAACCGACGCTCACGCTCGCTCCACCTTTATTGGGAGGCGACACTGACTGAAGTGAGTGCCGTGGAGAACTGAAGACAGTACGTGACATTGAAGTTCACTGGGAGTGAATGGATTAAATTAATGGTTATGTATACAATGTAAAAAATATGAATGATGCGTGAATGAAGAAAAAAAAGAAAATCAACCAATACTTTACAAAAGAATAGAACATCACGTATTATTAAGGAAAAAAATAAATTTATGTGCAAGTTAGGTGTGCGAAAGTGCATACGTAATTACTGGGCATTTAGATTAAGTTATATTAAGTTAGTTTTAGTTAGGTTTTAAGAAAATCCCCACTCTAGCTACTTAAACCGCAAGAAAGTATTTCTATGTACCCAATTTATATAAATAAATTCCCCCCCTACAGGGGTACTAGGGAGGGGAACTTATAAAAAAATACTGGGAGTTTTTCTTTACATGGAGTTCCTATTAGTGAGTAAACCGAGTGAGTTTTCTTCCTATTGTGCACGGGGGGAGAGGTGAATTGTGGCGGGGAAAAAGGGGTTCATGAACCTCAAAAGTCCCCTGCACGGGCACCGCGCGCCCAGCGAAGTGCCTGTCGGCGAAAGGGGCATCGGCCTGCGCTGCCGTGCCGTGCCACCCACCCAGCCGCCCCTTGCGGCCGGTTCTCGGTCCAGTAGCGCAGGTAATGTTCGGGCTGGCCGCGGGCCACTGCAAATAATAGCCATCAGGCCTTGTTTAGTGGAACATCAGGGGCACGCGGATCATTCTTTCCCTGTAAAGGCAATTTTAGACGCCGAGATGCACCGCTTAGCCCAACGACTGACAGCCGCCTCCCATTTACGAAAGTAGCGAACATTACAGAATTTCTTGCTATTTTATTCACTTCTGAGTCATTTTTGTTTTGTTTTGAAGTTGTCTCTATTTAGAAAGTCTTTAAACAATTACAAAATTGTACTTTTGTAAAACTATTATAAATTACGACTGAATTATTAAAAATTACGAGTTAAATACGCAAGATGTTTATTTATACATTGGGTTAACTCCATGAATGGTTTTCCACATTCGTTTCGCTTCTAGGAACGGTGTTATAAATGTGTAAAATTGATTCAAGGATATGTAATGAATACGAAAATCTTAAAATATTAAAATCTTCTGGTTTTAGACATTTCCCCTTCACACATTTTCGTAACAAAATCTTCTACCCCTTCAACAGTAAGTGTTCACCATAAATAACTTTATAATTTACAGAAATAAAAAAAATCAGTGGTGTAAGGGATTATTCATAAATTACGTCACACTGAAGACGAGGGGGGATTCGAGACAGCGATACGCTGCGTTACATAGGAAAGGGGGGTACTAATAATAATACTACTAATAATAAATTAAATTTATTAGATTTTTTAGGCCCAGCAGCATCACCAACTCATTCCAATTTTAATTATCATGAAGGTAATTATGTAGGTAGCCAATATTCGTACGTGAATAAAAGCACATATTGAAACGAATCTGGATTTTTGAATGCTCAAAAGTATTCGTGTCAAATTTCAGAGCAATCACTCCAGTGGTACTATTTTTTTACACGTGGCCTTTTAAACAGCTTCATTTTTGAAACACTTTTGAAACCTATAACCAATGCCGAAGAATAAAATCTAGATTCCTAAAAGATAAATTTAACCTTCCGAAACAGAAACGCATGATTTCTCAAAATTACTTTCTGTTACTTCTTTCTTCCTGTAATTTTAACCCTTAGTTTCCCTTTAATTCCTGCATGCATTGGGAATTAATAATGAAGCTGAGCATTACCTGTACAAAAATATAACACAATAACGATTGATTATTAAGGTGTCCAGTGGGAGTATCCTCGCTCTTCTATTTGTGACTATTAGTGCCAAGTTGCAGTTCCAGTTCTTATCACTCTTATAAAGAGCGCTTGCCTCACTGTGTGAGAAAATGTAAAATAAATTGTAAAAATCTTTTGAAACTATATGCAGCAAAAATTCTGTTGAGCAAAACTTCACAAAATGGTTTTCCCAACAGTAGCAAGAACACAACTCAAGAATAACACTACAATGAATTAAATATTTATTTTAACAAATTTTAACAAAAAGTTTCTACGAATACTGCAATAACGCAGAGAAATGTGAATTCAGTACAACTGTTCTTTACATACCAAGAATGTCAAAGTTGCTGTTCCATATCACAACATGTGAATAGCAAAAGTTTAATGGCTGGTGGCATCTTCCTTGGAACCTTCCTTTCGCATGTGTTGTGTCGCAAGCAGTAACGTACTCAGAACGAGAATTCAGTAGGTACGTATAGGCGAAATAACACAATGAAAGATTTGGAATTTTCTGTCAAAATCGGAAGTTTCATTGTTTTTTTGTTTTTTTCAAGCTCGTATGTATCTAAAGAAATCATAGACACCTTTCAAATTACCGAATATTGTTCTTCTCTTCTCTGCTATTTGTATTTTACTCTCGTTCCTGGATATCTACCAAAATCGTAGAAAAGAGGCTGCCTAGTTTTTTTCAATATCTGCGCGCATTGGAATTTGGTAATATAGGTGTCTTTGGATTTTCCCGTATTTTAAGAATATACCAAAACCATAGAAACTATCACATGGTCAGAAACCCTTAGTTTCCTTTTAATTCCTGCATGCATTGGAAATTAATAATGAAGCTGAGTTTTTCTACTTTCCCCGAGTTCCTGGATATCAAAAGACACCATAGACACTTCTTACATGACCGTTTGCTACATACTTTTCTTTCAATTTCTGCCCGAATCGGTAATTATTAATACAGATTTCATAGAAATGCTTTCAATATATTAAGAATTTATTGTTTTCTAGATATATTCCGACAATTATGCGTATATTTTCGGTGTGTTACGGAGTTCTAATGGTTCAGGTGAGAATTTAAATTGTTAAACTGGGGGAATATCAGGAAAAATTCTTGTTAGTGGTACTTTGAATTCGGAGTTACAAGGGAGTATCTACGGGATATTTGTGGAATTCATTGAAGTACTTATTAACAAACGTCATTTTGTCCATTGATGCCGTTTTGCTCAGTTTTTGCTTTTGAGTCTACTTTGAGGTCACAATAAATACTCTCTTCTGTAGGTTAGTGGTCCTTCTGATTCAGGCAGGATAATAGGGCTTGTACGAAATGCAGCAACGGCCATTCTAATGCTGGTGTTATGAATTACATTTGGTAGATTTAGCAGAGGAATAAGTAACTGAGACATAATCTATTATAATTCTTATCATTGCTCGATGTGTTTAGTATTAACTCTTTGCTAGTACCCCAACTTAGTAATGAAATAATTTGATGAAATTTAATCTGTTAAGACATTTAGTTTTCAGTACTTTAACAAACAAGTTTTAAGCAATAAGTAATTGTGCAAGTAAGTTTTTCATCAAGGTAAAGCCTTATGATTTTGGAAGAATTAAGATATTTTGATCTCAACATTACAAAGTTTGAGATTCATAACACTAGTATGTTGGTTGATTTTATTAAAAATTATATATTCAAATTTACTTTTTAATATTTTATTCACAGAGTTGTTGGCCCAATAATTCGTCTCATTAGTTTATTGGAATATATCTTGAGTCGTTAAAAAGGTTTTCCCCCTGTATATAACAGTGGTATCAGCTTACACAAAAATTTCAAAAATGTGTTTTTTGAGACACTTTTCGTTTATTTTCTACCAAAATTTCTTAAAATGACGCACTTGTTTTGGCAGCATTCGTAGACCTGGCCTCCTCCAATCGGACAACTCCAACAGCTCATATTACATTCCTTATTAAATAACCCCAGACGGTGAGACCAAAAGTTACCGCTCTGGGTGACATCAACTCAAACTTCGCTTCAGGATCGATTTTAAATTCGTTTAAAGTGATTCCATTGCAGCCTCCGGCATTTGTGCGTGGAAAATAAACATCGATCACGAGGAAGATTGTAGCCATGGTAAAAGGGTCAGACTCAAACGCACAGGTATTATAACCCCAATCAAGTAGCCTGCGGGATGCATATATCGAAAGTAAACTTTGGCCTTGGTTAGTCGGCGACTACAGTCGTGGGACATTTAAAAATTTAAATACTCGGCATCTCGATGACGATATTTTGATGGTTGGCATCAGATGTTACATGAATAATATTTTTATAGCCAACGTTACGCGATACGAACAAAACGTACGATATGTTTATGTTGTTATAAAGACAGCATTACTTCAGTCGATTGTTAATCATAATAATTAGTGGCTCTTTTATTTTTACGTTTGTTATTAATACAGGAAAGAAATGAAAACTCTGAAATCAACTTAAATTCATTCTATATCCCTTCCCATAATTTTTGGTCAGGCATGTTGTATTATGGGTAAACATTTATGACTTCTATTTACAGATACAAAGTCCTGCATGTCTTGCTTAAAGAACTTACAATCACAAAAATAATATATTTATGTTCACATGCCAAGTATTATAATTACCTCGCAAGACAAAAATATTTAATTTCAAAATATTTCTTCCGGTTGGAACTTAAGTATTATTCCTCATATCAAAAAAATTTTACCTAATTTCAAGTAATGGGTATGTATTACATGAATTCCAAAACAACTATATAAATATACGAATTTCTACACAACTGCTCTTCATTATTCATTTTACCAATTTAAGGTGCATAGAAGTGACTGTCACCTAAAAATGATTTTCGTCACGACATAACATGTGATATTATGGCAAAAAAAATTATTACTAAAGAATTTAATCGTTAATATTTTTGCAGATCCTGAGATGAAATGCAGATTTGCATATTTTCAATTAAATTTCTTAATTTAAGAATGTTATTCTGATAATAATTAGACCCTTACTTATTGTTGACTAGAATTTGCGGTGGAGGTTGCATTACTTGTAGAAGAGATACTTCAGAAATATCTTTACAGTTAGTAACTATATAGATTGTTATTTATTCGTTTCGAGCTGCTTTAATAGTTAATTATAAAAATTTTAAAGGAACAGAAACGTTTAAAAATATCAACAAACAATAGTGTATTGCCAATTTCCAATTCACATTCTGAGGGGTCCCAAGGAGGTCTAAAACCAAAATAAAATACTTTTTGGTATTGAACGCAACGGGATTGCCCAAGATTTTAAGGCAAAAAATGATATTAAAATTCCATGACAATCAACCAGATCTATGGTTAGGAAATAAACAAAATGGCTCATAATATAGTACATGGCGAAGAAGCGCAAATCGAATCATAAAGATAAACGAGATAATAAGCAATACAAGATAACAGAAATGAAAGATCACAATCGCTATTTTTTCAGGTACACATGTGATAGTGGCAAACACCTACACACACGAAAGGAAGAAAAGACTCCTTGTGTGCGCTTTGTGCACCCCTGGGGGCGGCGTGCGATCCTCCGGTGCCTCGAGCGCGACCTCGATTCGAACCGGGCGGCGGCGGCGGGTCCTCTGGCGGGCCACATCGCGCCTCGCGCAGCTCCCGTCCCACACCGCGCGCCCCGCCCCGCCGCGCCCCTCCCCCGCCTCGCCCCTCGCGGCGTCAAGCGAAGCTCCACTAATTTCGCGCGAGCCGTCGTCGCCTCTGCCGCGACGCGGCGGCGCGGCGCAGAGCGCACAGCGCGAACAGCGGAGCGGCGCGGCGCGGCGCGGCGCGGAGCGGCGCGGAGCGGCGCGGCGGGCGCGGCGCGGGCGGCTTCAACAAAGAGCAGCTCGCGACTGGCGGCGCACCGGGTGGGCGGTGGCGGCGGCGGCGGCTCCGCGCGCGGGGCCAGGGTGTGGCGCGCTCGCCCGAGGCGCTGCTGTCAGTCCCTCGCCTGCACACGAGCGCCGCCGCCGCCGCCGCCGCTGCCGCTGCCGCCATTCTTTTTGCTCATCGCTGTCTCCGTCTCTCTCCGGCTGCGCGTGTCTCCCTCTCGCTCGCTCGGCGCTCGGCGCCCGCTGCCGCCGCGCCGCGCCGGTCCGCCCGCCCGCCCGCCCCGCCGCGCGCCGGGCGAGCGCCCGCTGCCGCCGCCCGCCTCGCCCCCGCCCCGCGCTCCCCCGCCGCCACCGCTCCGCCGCCGCCGCCGCCGCCGCCGCCCGCCCGCTCGGCGCGGCGCGGCGCGCTCCCGCTGCGAGACCGCAGGCGGCGGGCCGCTACCGCGCACAGGACGACCCACAAGTCGCGCCCTTTTCGGCACCGCGCCGAGCCGCGCTGCCTCGTGTGGCCTCCAGGCGCGGCCCGGCCGGCGCGACGCTTTGCGGGCCGGCCTGCAGCGGCCATAAAATATTAACTAATTAAGTTTTTGAGTCATTTGAGATCCGTTCATGGATCAATGCTTCCGTCGAGTCTTTTGTATTATTATCGATCTACTAATTGCACTACCTTTATGTGAATATTTCCCCCCCTCAAAGGTTCGTATTCATTAAAATGTTTCGTGATTTAATTTGTATGTTATATTAAAATCCTATTGTAATTGTTTCTCGATGATGTTTATAAACAAATGACAATATTATAGCTAACACTTTATTCGAAATTTCTATAACATTTTACTAATTGTTTTGAAGTTTGTAAAAAGTTCTCTATAAATTCAGATTTTAGTTAAAAAACATGTTCATGACAATTATTGTTTCATTAATACACTGAACTCTAATAATTCATTTATTTCACACAGAAAATTAGAAACATTTACAGTCAATACATAGTCCTCTGCGAGAAACACGAATACTTCTAGTTTTGGGAAACATATCTTTAGAATACTTTCTACTCGTTTCAGGAGCCATCACTAGTACTCAATGTTTTTAGTACCTCAATCTTTCATCTCTATGTTATTATATTTCTTTAATTTTATAGGATATGAGAACTTTTTGATGATTGTGAAAAATGTATCGCACTGTTCAAGCTTTAAAAATAATTTTTCCCATTTATTTCTAAAGAAGTCACATATAAGTACTCATAGCACCTGTTCTACGAAGTTGACAGTTTTTTCAAATTACACCGATAATTTAAGCTTTTTAGATGTTTTTCTCTTACTTATTGGCAACATGCTTCCTAATATTAATTTCAGTTTTACGTAAATATAATCTATATTGCAATATTTGAAGCAATGAATCTATAAAGAACTTGACAATGAGAGGATTTCTCTATTGTGTGAAACTGTTTACTGATTTTGATTGTCAGCGATACGACTAATTAATGAAGACGTATTAAAGAAATACGGTAAAAAGGCAGTTTATTCAAAACAATGGCATTTTAAGCTTTAGAAACAGACATTAATTATATTATATTAAAGATAGTAATTGTTTTCCATACTTTTTTCTGATGTTTTGAACATTGTTCTTTGCAACTCCCTTGAGATACAAAGAAATGCCATTATAGAAAGAAAAAAGCAATAATATAAAGAATATAAATAATAAAAAATGAAACGAAAATGAGAAGAAAAAGGAGAAGAACAAAAACAACAAGGATGAGTACAATAAAAAGTAAAATTATAAAAATAAGAAGTAGAAGAAGAATTGGGATACTGCTCGATTCAGTTTCTCTTACAATTGAACCATGTAACTACTATTTTCCAATAGAATGTCCCTGCAACTTCAAAATGTTGATTACAAACTTATTTTAATACGAGATTTTCTTAAAAATGGCAATAATCGCTTTTAATATATCTTTCTCTGTAACTTAACAGCTACTATGACTAATTAATATTCAATAAAACAAACTGAATTATTTCTTATACTACTTCGTGATGTGAAACCATACAACAAATGCATTCAGTATCATCTCCAGAAGTAAGAAGTAATACGTGTGCTCCCTTTAATACAATTCCTAGTGAGGTGTATTATAAGTGTGTAATAATTTAATTTTGGAGAATTTTCTATTTCACCTTTTCATCCATTTTTTACCACCCGAGGGGAGGGGGGTAAAAAGTTGGTTTTCCAGTAACCTAATTGTGTCAGTCGAGAGCGTAAAGAAAAACACACGACAAAATTCGAAGTTGATGTGACTGCTAGGAATATTACAAACGGTCTATTGCGGGCAGATAACTGCGGGCAAATGTTGGTAGTTCGGTTCGCCCTTCATGTTGCGTAAGAGGATTCGAGCGCGACGCGGTTTGCCGCCATGTTGACCTCCCGCACAGCAAGGCTCTCCGCGTTATGCAATCCTAGTCATAAGGTGAAGCATCATTTCAGAGGAAAATCTAAAAACATTATACCGTTTAGGAAATTTGGTGGTTTCACTATTCTCAATATTACAGAATATTTCTGCGAGTTCGATGAAATGATACAGCATCTGTTCGTCTCAGAGGACCAGAGTTGTCTTGCGAGGAGTTCTTTTTACGAAGAAACAATGAAATCTCCATCAAATAATTTTGCCAACAATGGCTGAAATGTTCGTTCGCCTAACCTCAATACAATCTTAGTTATATGTTATTTCTTGGCAATCAGGGACTAGCTTATAATGCCTTCAGTCATTAAGTGAAGACAATAAATTAGAAATTGTAAATAGGTAAAAAGAATTTCGGAAATAAGAATACGACAAAATTTGAAAATATTAATTGGATTCTACGTTTATTCTACACATATCAACTGTAAGTTACATGACTGCGACGTACGCAATAATTGACACAAATATCGACGTGACCTCGTTGAAAATTTCGAAAGATGTCCCGTAGCAAGTAATAAAACATTTTTTTTTCTCTAAAGATCAATTCCTCATTTTCTCCCTTTTAAGGTGGCAATTTAGGAAAACGATACACGTCATTTGTGTAACACAGAATCTGAGAATATAGTGACACAATGGCTTACTTAGAAAACTTCGTAAATAACTAAGTATTCGCAACGTTACTCTTACCTTGGAAGAAAATCCCCGGGTCAATACGCACTGGAGAAATCTTCTGGCGAGTTAAAAACCACTCACCATTTTGTAATGATTGCACAATCATGAAGATTAGAAACTCACCTATTCAGAAGCAGTAGCTATCGAAAATCTAGATCTCTAGCAAAATACTGGGGTACCAAATTGCTATCTTCAATACATTTATGTGCAATTCTTTGAGTTACGATTATGTATGGTGTATATTAAAAGAGACTTGATGGTGGTGGTGGGGCGGTGGTGGCGATGGCGGCGGCAAGGCGGCGAGCAGCGCGGCGCACATCAAAGTGGGCGAGCGGCTGAGGCGACGTTCGGGGAAGTTAGGAATCGTAAAACGGGCGCCGAACGAACGCCGCGCGCCGGCTCGGGGCCGCGCGCTGCCTCGCTAAGCACCGGGCGCTCGCCCGCTCCGCTCCGATACGCTCTGCCTGCCCTCGCCCACTCCGCGCCGCGCCGCGCCGCGCTCCCGCCTCTTCCACTGCCCACCGATGCCCCTCTTTTGATACCGTCCGTACATCGGTGTCCGTACGAATGGGGAACTCGATGACGTCTATACTTCGTTTTTTCTAAGGTGGCCGATGTCATTAGGACATTAATAGAACACTGCCTTATTAAATGAATATTTTTAATTAATTCGCGAACGTCCTCCTCAACGGGGATCGTGGCCTCAAAATAGTGCATGCCGCTGTTAAAAATATTCAGTTTATAAGGCAGGAGATGTAATAATAACCTAATGTTATCGGCCGCTTTAGAAAAAACGAAGTATAAGTGTTTGTAAGAAAGATGAAATTTAAAACTAGTATTTTTCGTACCTAGTTTGAAATGAATTAATACGCCTTAAATGAGTTTTTTTAAAAAAAAAGTATTCGTTAAAAAATGTATTTTATGTTGTAATGTTTTTATAAAACGTTAAGAAAGGCACACGTATTATTTTCAAATATAATTACATTTGTTATAATTAAAATATTCAAGTTAAATGTAAAATCAAATATGTTATTTGTAAAATCAATTGTAACAATGCGTTATTGTTAAAGTAAACAATATGACATTTCCTTCATTTCGTTATATTATGCAGCAATACTCTGCTATGGCAATCGATAGTTGATGTTACACTCTACTAGCATAGTAGAAATATTACTAATTTTATCAATACGTTTGTTGTTAAAATGAGCAGCTTATGATGAAACTTGGAAAGGAAAACAACTTTTATTTCTACTATTCAAGGGTCAACAAAGCCTGAGCAGAAGTTCAGATACCCTTAGCTTACTTGGTATTGGCATTCTCTAACACAGGCTTCGATTCCAGAAATTTTATCGAATCAAATTATCTCATCCTTACGTACGAGGAGTGAGATATTAGTGCATCAAAATAAGTATACTGTAAGAGATGGATTTTGAAGTCTAACCGAACGGAGAGAACGAGCATTCATGAGGGAAATCTCTCACTTACTTCTATCACTTGAAAATAATATTTATCCTTAACATTCGCTGATAATGTTAGAGATAGTTGAAAAAAAGGTTCAATTTTTCCGCTGTGTTGCCCTGCATAGCACTGGGAGGGGGCGACTTTCCGCCATGTTGAGCAGTAAGGACCCCGTGAACACATTAACCAATATGCCACTGGCGTACTGAAAAAGCCAGTCCCAATCCCTTCGGCAGTGTTCTATCCCGGAGAGTCCTCGCTGGCGGCGACGGCGACGGTGGCAGTGGAGGTGGCGGCGACGGTGGGGTGGGGGCGGCGCGGGCGGCGACAGGGGGCACACGGCGCGTGCCCCTCCGCACGCGCCAGCCCTCCCGCCCCCCGTTGCCCCGCGGGGCGCCGCGGGGCCCCGGCCGTGACCGCGCGCCGGGTGCTGGAGGCGTGGCACACGAGGGGGAAGCGGCGGCGGCGGCGGCACGGCGCGGCGCGGCGTGTTGCGGGGCTGAGGGCCGGCCGGGCGGAGTGGCGTGGCGTGGAGCGGCGCGGTGCGGTGTGTGGGGCACGGAGCGGGATGATGGGGGTCTCGGCCGCAGTCCCGCTGGCTACTACGGGTAGGGCTCTGTCGGAGCTGGCGGCGCGGTACTGTGGCGACGGCGGCGGTGGCAACTCAGGTTGAATTCTGTGAACTCTAGAGTAGACTGGACACAGGAGGCAATATTCTATACTGAGAAATGGTGCTGTACGGAGATGTGTCTGGCACGACGGGAACATTTATTCTGTCCTTTTGATCTGAACAATTACGATTTTTTAAGGCGTTATAAGCAGGAAATGAGCCTCTCATTCCACTTTTAATAATTTATTCTATTTTATTTTAAAGAAAACTTTCTAAATGTTGCGAATAATCAATCTTTAATAATTTGAAATAACAATTTAACAACAATACTTATCAAAATCCCCTCTTTCATTCTTGGAGACAATGTTTACACACACTCGGTACAGACATTAACACAGCGTAAGCATTCGGTATTTTAGCTCTTAAGAGTCTTTTGGACATCAGTAACAGCTCACAACAAAATGTTGAATGAGGCAAGAACTTTTGGAGTTAGGTCACTGCGTTATTGGTTTAGCGGTACGCTGGCATTTAAAATAGTCGTCGGCATTTGAAATGAATTAAAGGTGTTATCGTTGCCAACAATATTGTTGGCAATGAGAGCAACTTTAATTATTTCGTAGGTCACTGCAGCCGACCAAACGGATACGACTGTCACGATTTTCAGCCCTACAAAGCATTGCTGTTGTGCATCCAGACGTAATGTTGAAACCTCTGGTAGAATCGGATTAAGGCGGAGCCAGACTGCGGCACTTGGCGAGTACTAAGTGACTGTTCGCCGAATCCAGATTCAGGGGAGGTTCTCGGCGATTATTCGCTTCCTCTGCTCTGCCAAAAAAACGGACACGCTGCAGATAGGACTAACACCGAAAGATTGACGGTCGGCAAAAAGCAAGCCTACCTATCTATCAAAGAGCATATCTATTACTACTCGAAATTCGACGAGCATTCGCTTGATACTGAGTGTATGAATATATTTTATAATATCACTATAAAATATTAGCGAATGCAAGTATCGTTTTTATATCTTGTATTTTAAAGAAATATCGTTACTTTTCTGTTCGCGTTGTTACAATGTTTGTAATGTTTATACATAAATGTGATTTCAAAGACAACTACATGTTTTATCCAAATGTTTCGGTGTCTGTTTTAGCGTTGCCATTATATTAAAGATAATTTTTAAAATATTGTTTCATCTGGACCCTAAAATTGATGACGACGTTGACAATGACGATCGAGAAGCTCTGGCCAATAGTAACAACGTTATTATTAAAGGTAATTGTGATAACTACGACAAAGACGCTGGTTGCGTTGACAACTGCTGCCGCGGGACAGGCGTTGACTCAGGTGGCGGATGTTAGCGAGGTTTCTGCTAGAAAAAGAGATGATTGCCAGGGCACTGACTTGATTTAATATCGTTCAGCCGTTCGGCTCTTTCATATGTTCTTTAAGATCACAACACACTTAACACATCACTATAGACAGAAAAGACAAATAGTACAGTTTAATATCGATGGGGGAAACTCAATCGAACAACTCCAAATGATTTAGTGTCTTAGGATACTTCTACGTGATGAGTGAGAAAGGAGTAGAGAGGGTACAGGTTTCTAAGTCTCGGGGTTGGAGGATCTGTTGAGACCTATTTGAAAAGGTAAGATGTCTGTAACCTTTTGTATGTTAAAAAAGAAGTCATGAGATGTAGTGTGTATACAGTTTTAGATGGAGGAAATATTTAAGTCGGAGTCGAGAGAGTTGTTTCTTACAAACCAGGGTGCATTCGTTCCTTTTTTTTAAATTTTTTATTTTTTATTTTTTAATATTTGGAATTTGCATATAAGGGTAGAAGCAGCATTGAACCAGATTGGGAAAATATTTAACAACATAGGTCGTATAATGTGTACTAGAAGTGTGCATGTGGTAGAAAGAGAAGAATGACGGTTTATTATGGGTATGCGCTTTTTTATTCGGTTGAGTTTAACAGTGATGTGGTCTTTCCATTTTAGTTGAGAGTCAAGATGTAATCCTAAATATTTCACTGAAGTGTCTTTACGAGTCCAAGGGATTTAGGCGTTGTTTAGAGTTGGTGGAGGTGGATAGACTGGGTAACTTAATGTATATATCTTTAGTTATTGATTTTTTTAATTTAGTATGATTCTCCACTTTTAGTCTAGTTTTGTAACGATCGTAGATGTTCTTGTATTGTTCTCATCATAGTTTGTATGTCGTAACGTGATTGGTAAAGCACCGTGTCGTCAGGAAAAAGTGCAATATTTATGACATCTGAGGGAAGGTCAGTGGTATAGATGTTAAAAAGTGTAGGAGAAAGGGGATGAAACTTGCGGGACTCCGGTCTTCGCTTGCCGACTGGCAGCAGTGGCGGTGGTGGTTGCAGTGGGCTTTCAGACGGCCCGTCGTAAGCGTAAATCATGCTTCCCTGTCTACATTAGCTAATGCCCAGTTCGTATATCTTCAGTGGGACTGCGACTTATAGGCGGGTCTTGCTCGAATTCGAGTACGCTCGGGTACATGCAGCGGGTGCGAACTGTAGTGGTTCTGGATCCACTGCACCTAAAGCTTCTCTGCTATCATTTTAGTATTTCGCGATTTCGAACGAATTTGTGGAAATGTGGACATGTAATTAAAATTTCACTTAAATTACAAAATCGTTTAAGACTTTTATAATCAACGAATACTTCATCATGTACTTTGAATTTTGTGCAATTCCGATATTTGGTCTACAAAAATTAAAGGGAATCTCAAACAAAACTCTTCGTTGTAGACTACCTTGTAAATCTGACAAGTCTGTCTGGAAAATGAATTGTTTCGAAGTCTTACAACAATCACAAAGTTTCGTTAACAGAATCGATACGTATCTTGTAAGAGGCACTTTTGAATAAATAATACACCTTAGCATAGTTTCTGCGATCGTGGATATTAATTACGCATGCAGATAGGTCGAATTCGGTCGCTGGCTGGAGGAGAATTCTAGCGGCCGGCTGCTCTGATCGATAGTTTTCTGTAGTTTCTCCGATCAACACCAGGCGAGTGCCGGAGCAGTACCCCAACAAACGGGCCAGGCAACGCTCACAATCTTTCCTTCCTGTTCCTTTTCCTATCTTCATCCCTCACTCACACACTACTACACATGTCGGGAGGCCGGTCGGGGCTTAGAGCTTGACCCGGTTCGGGCGGTGCCCCGCTGGTGGGAGATACCTGGTTGACGAAAAACTCGCTAGTCGACGGTAGGTCGGCGCCGGATCTCGCCATCCAGCGAGGGAAGATTACCGCTATCTCCCGATGAAAAAACATGCGCTACAATTACGGGACTAATAACCTCAGCATCTCTCGAAATCACTAAAAATTAAACAATCAATTAGGTGTATTTGTACGAAGTTTCCTATTTCTTATTCCAAGGAAATAAGAAATAAAAAAAAGTAGATAGTGTATGTATAGTAGTGTATATACACTGTAGTATGTTTTCCTTGAAATTACTGTTACTAAGTTCGAATAAATATTTTACGGAACATCCGGATTATGTGATAATTTGATTATTTGTATTCGAATCAGTATAATAATTTAAGCGTTTAATTTAACCTTCTTACCTATTACGTACTGGAACGTAAGAAAGAGAAAGTATTATAGCGCTGCAAAGGAAAGTGATGATATTGGATTTGTGGGCCTCTGATATCGAAAATGTACCGGCTGAGTTTAGCTTACAACCAACGTCACCGCTCCAGTTAGAGCAACCTGGGGACCGCCACCTCCAGCGATAAAACATTCACTACACCAATTCACTACACTAATGATATCAGTTAATGTGCCCGGAAACATCACTCAATGAAGCAATCGAAAAAGTGGAGAAATCTTGTTTCTATATGTAATAAATTACTTCCTTTAACACGTTGTGTAGACAAGTAGTAGTTGTAGAATCCATGTTTCGTGTCCTTTATGCCGAAAAATTGGTTTACGGCAAAACTTCTGCCCGTCCGTCCGTCTGTCTGTCCGTCTGACTCTCCGTCTGTCCGTCCGTCTGTTCGTCGACCTGTCTGTCTGTCCATCTGTTCGTCAGTCCAGCAATAGTGCCTAAGCTGTTCAGACAGTGTTGTTTACAAATTAAATTCCCCGATCGATCTTGCCGAATTCGAGGCCCTACGAATTTGATATTTTGATTTTTAAAAGCACATAAAGTTTCAATGTTTCCAATTTGTTTTTCAAAAACATGCGCAGAATTTTGAATTAATTTTTCGCAAATACTGCAAAGGGCGCTTAGAAAAACAGGTGCATGTCTTATTTTCCTTGAACTTTCTGAATTCTTAGTAATTGCATAACTTCAAAATTTTTCGGCTTCTTTCTTAAACTACAAAAACCACAATATTGAATCTAGAGATTTTATTCTTAACTAAATCTGATCTTCAAAGTTATGTCTTCAAATAAAGTCAAGTGCAATTTTTCGAAAATATGAGTAGTTTTCTCGTTATTTTTTGTGAAATAAAGACAAAGTTTAAAAACAAGATTTTCTCAAAAAATACTCCAAACTTTTTCTTTATATTTTCTTTCTAGAACAGAGCAAAATGCGCTTATAAAATATGACGCATGTCTAATTGTCGGGAAACTTTCTGAATTTCCAAAAATTGCGAAGATTTATCTTTGGAAAAATACGATATTGATTATAGAGGTATTTTCGTAATGAAAGTTATTTTCAGTAATGAAATTGTTTTTTCAAAATTAGATTTTTAACCAAAGTCATGAACATTTTTTGAAAAAATGAGTAGTTTTTGCGTAAGTGTTGCTTGAAATGAAGGACATATAAAGAAATATTTTCTCAAAAAGGGTCCAAATCATTTCTTCAACTTTATTCTCGAATAGAGCCAAGTACGTTTATAAAAGTTGCGGAGATTCCATTTTCGTTGAACTCTCTGAATTTTGGAAAATTGAGAAAGTTACAAATAATGCGTGAAAGTATATGCTGTAGTAGCAATACAAATTTCCTCGTTGATAAGTGACAGTTACTTTTTTCTGAGCGGAAGGGAGGAGGCTTCCACTTTTATGACCTCATTTCCTGGAAAGGAGATCACAGAGTTGTTTTGCCATAGCCTTCTACTAGATGAATGATGTGATCATGAGGGTGTAAATGATGATGCTGATGCTAAATGAATGATTAGGAGTGATATGATGATTAGATGTTATACATGTGGTGACATGTATAACAACCATAACATTCTTCAACCATTGCTAACCAAACATGATCCACATTGCGAAAACACCTATATCTCACGAGGGACTCGAAACCACCATCATCAGATTCCCACCTGTGTACTCTTCTCCAAGCCCCAGTGCATTGAGGCCGACTGTTTTCGTGTTTATTGATTTTATATGTAAAAACTACGCAACTGATCAGAGTAAATATATTTTTTTTCATACACTGATTAGCTCATGGCACTAAATCAAATCTGAAAATTAAAAGAAATGTACACATGTCGTGAGATAATTACAAATGATGATTCCTCATAATGAAATCTAATTATAAAGAATTAAGAATGCTGAAGCTAATGGTTAATATAAACGATTCCCATCTCTATGCGTCACCTTCCAAGAATATTAATTGTTTAATCATCCTGGCTATTTTCCTAACAAGGACCAGAGGATCCACTTCTCCCCTTGGGCTCGAGTCATGAAGACGACAAGCCGACCCATAATTTCATGCTGATGCCGTTACTTTCAAATTTATAACTATTGTGCCAGCTAGATCCAGTTCAAAACGAGTTCTTTTCTTCAATCGATTTTCTATTCGACGATCCACCGGTTTTCAAGCAGTTAACTTGAGAAATTACAGCGATGTGGTCCTACAAAGATTGACGTGAAACAATTTTGAAGGGGACAGAAATGATAATTTTTTGTTTTACAAAGAATAAAAACCGCTAAATTAAAGTGTGTAATAACTAGAACGGCGGCAATAAGAGAAGACGTGACGCATTTTATCAGAATTACAAAATATAAAATAAAACAATTCTAATTTTCTCGAAAAAACACGAACGTTCATCCAAGCATTAACATCAGATCTTTTTTCTTACTTGACACGCAATATTCCTCAAGTTTTCTCAGATAAATGTGGAAATGCTTCACAAATGAAAGAATATTTATTTATGCTACACAGGTATTCTAACGTAATTATTTTATATTTTTAGGTTACTCGTACAAATATCGATAATCAGGTACGTTTACACTCGGTTTTGTAATTGAAGCTACATCAAGTCATTTAAATTTCAAATAGTGCGTAAGTAACTTTCATTGTGTCGCGCCTAAATTCTTCGTAATTTCAGAACAGTATTATTTTACACTCTGCACGAATACTGAACTCTCATTCGTAAGACACACACAACAAAACTTATAAACTCAGAAATTCGATACGGAGCGCGTCCTGAAGAATCCGGTCGTCGCCAGTCCAAAAAGGCGCCTGTCTCGAGTATTGACGGACGAAGTATGTTTTAACCTAACCGATGTACGATGCTAAACAAATGCCCGAAAAAAGCTGGCGAGCTCGATACCGAAGCGCGGCACGTCGTCGCCGTCAGCAAAGAGCTCCGCGCCGAAGACCGCAAGGCGGACAACACGACCGTGAAAACAACGAAGTGGTCAACAAGCACCGCAACGAAAGGCGGAGTGCCGCTGGCGGTCACGAAGCGGCGCAGGGCCGCGCCGCGCCGCGCGACAACCACGACCTCTCCGCTGGAGGAGATGCACGGTGTGCAGCCTAGGGGGAGTTAGGGAGTGGGAGAGAATGAGAGAGTGGGCGAGTGAGAGAATGAGAGTGAGCGAATGTGAGAGTGAGTGAGAAGTGACCGAGAGAATGAGTGCGAGAGGGTGGATGAGTAAGAGTGATGAGTGAGAGAGCGAGGGAGTGAGTGAATGAGTGAGAAAGTGAGTGAGTGTGAGAGAGAGTGAATGCGAGTGATTGAGTGAGAGTGAATGAGGGAGAATGAGAGAGGGTGAGGAGAGTGGGTGAGGAGAGAGGGTGAGGAGAGTGGGTGAGGAGAGTGGGTGAGGAGAGTGGGTGAGGAGAGTGGGTGAGGAGAGTGGGTGAGGAGAGTGGGTGAGGAGAGTGGGTGAGGAGAGTGGGTGAGGAGAGTGGGTGAGGAGAGTGGGTGAGGAGAGTGGGTGAGGAGAGTGGATGAGGAAAGTGGGTGAGGAGAGTGGGTGAGGAGAGTGGATGAGGGGAGTGGGGGAGAAGAGTGGGCGAGGAGAGTGGGGGAGGAGAGTGGGTGAGGAGAATGGGTGAGAGAGAGAGAGAGTGTACTTCGGGTTTCCGGGCGTGTTAATTACTTTGGCTATTAGTCTCGTGAATGTAGTGAGACGAACTGAAGTAAATGACACATACAACTGCGTTGAAGATAAAATTATTTACATTTATTTACAAGGTAACATAAGAAGTAAAGAAATATACAATTACTGATTAAATCCCGGCAACCTTTTTTTCCCCTTAGCCGCGAAAACTCCGCGACCGTCCTTAGGCCTACAGCCCAGTGCCAATGCTCTAAAGCAGGTAACAACGCGTGATGCAATGCTATCGGACGTTAAGGCCCCGTAACTAACGTACCTACATAGCCTGGCGCCAAAACGGTCTCCGCCCCGGAAACCACGAGTGCACTGGAGATCGCACTCAGCCCTTCGGCTAACAACGAAGCTCTACGAATCTCAGTGAGCGCAGACGGCGCTCGCATTATACACATCCCCGTCTCCCACATCCAGCGCCATGTTGTCGGCGCCCCCAGGCTCGATGGCTAGCCAATTCCAGGGCTCTTGCACATTCGTTCCAGACTCACCACTAACGTTTCTCAACAGTTATGTTTGCGTAGGGTTTTTTCTTGGTGCAGCTACCTTCTGGCATCCCATTATTTCTAGCTAAGGTGCGCCCTTCCACCACAGCTTCCGGTTTAGGCATGCCACCCGCTTGAAAACGTTGCCACGACGCCACAGTAGTGCATGTTGTAACCGCGATGTGATGCTCCCACGCTGGAAGTGAGGTCAGGCGCATGCAAACATCGGTTAGCGGGTTTTACCTCCCCCCCATGTACCTCTCACTGTTGTGTAGTGCCCAAGCCACGAGAAACTAAGCTCCCGACTGGACTTCCGACACGTAAGGGGATTGGAGGGGATAAGGGAGGAAAGTTCGCGTGGAGCGTGATCATGATCGATCGAGCTTAACTCGTTTTTTTTTGTAATCGCTTCAACATTTACCTGATACTGACTGGAGAAAACTACCAATCCGTGCAGCCGGTAGACAGAACTCTTCTCCAGGCAACCCTTGAATTTGCTCTAGCTATTTAGCTAGTTTCAAAAATCCGCCACCGTCTAGACTCTAACCAAACAACCTCCTGGCCAGCTTTTTCGCTAACAGGTGTCATATGCAAGATTGCCATATGTATGTCTGCTCCACGTCTCTGCGCCACTGAGTTTGCCAAGAAGGTGACGGTTGCCAACAACAGAAATGGAAATGTCGTTGGGCATCTCGCGGCCTGTACGTTGCTGCCCTCTCAATTTATGTCCATTTTTTACGTCTTTGCACATTTCGGTGCCTCCAGACGCCCCCTCCTCCCAGCAGAGACTTCTTTCAGCGGTGTAGCCAGCGCAGTGCCTTCTGATCTCCTCATATTTTGCGCCGATGTGTTTCGTGAGCCAGCATCGGCCATTTTAGGCATACTGTTTCTCGTGAGCCAAGTTGTAAATTATATGGGGCCAGGCTGCACTTAAATGGTGCTGCGATACGTAGGCCCGTACGTCGTTCACCCGATCATCTCCCTGCTCACAACACTTACCAGGTGAAGGTAGCAAGGGTAGGATTAAAGGTTCAAGAGTGATGCAAGGAATGCTCATCGTTTATGTCGTACGTGGGATTCACACACTGATTGCAACGCGTTCTTTGGTACAGATACCTCAATCTCCTACACCACCCAACACCGGCCAGGAATGAAAAATGAGAGTTGACATGTTAAATGACGATTGGAACAGGTCCACCATGGCACAATACACAAGCAAACATCCATTCCCGAGGAAACATTCGAACCGGCGACTACTCCAACTGAGTATGCTAAAGCACTTCTACTTGGTCGGACCCGAGCCTTCACCATAAATAGCGGCTCAAGTGGTACTTTCTCCATATCTGCGGTGGATCCTTCTATCTATTCCATCTGACTGGTAGCTCTTCTCTATTGTCACCAACTCAACGTTGCATCTCACAAAAGCAACAGACTTCCTCGAGACGAGATGCACGAGAGAATACACTTACTGAAAGTTACGGGGCAAATTCTCGACAAAAGCTCGATTGAACAGAAGATGCACAAAGTTAATAAATAATATTTACGTATATCATGTGTATTATCTACTTTGAACCAATTAGGCGCGTATTCATAACAAATACAATTGAGTGCAACAAAAAAATAAAAATTAACTTGAACTTTACGGATGAAGTTGCAGATTTATAACGAAAATGTTTAGTTCTTTGAATTTAATTAATACACAGGAGAATCGATGTTAATTAATGTATACTATAAAGAAAGAATTTTCTTCAGCTAACCCTGTGGTGCGAGTAAATCCTGCAAATGCTCTCTTTGCACCCTACATCCATTAGCAAAGCCTTCCAGAAGTGACACCATCTTTTCAAAAACTGATGGAAACACTTCTACCATTTCTGTTCATGTCACGAACTCACATTACTCATCTCTACTCTAAACTGGGTTTAGTTCTTCCCTCGACCGTGTTTCAAGCCCCACTCTCGTAACCATCCCGTTGTTTATTGCCGATGTAGATATTTCCATCGTCAGTTTTCATCATTCGTACCCATGACATCATCGTCTGACCCGAAACCCAAGTTGCTCCGATATTATTCTCACTCCCATCATCTACGACTCGTTTTCGTCGCTGACTCCACAGCTCTTGCTGTTTCTGACGCCTTCCCCACTAAGTTCTCAGAATCGACGGTGTAGTTGTTTGCCTTGTTTAGTCTTACTTCCATGACCAACGTTCCCTTTCTAGTAGTGGAGATATTCAAACTTTCTCGTTCATGGAAACTTTGAAAATACTATTTTCTTATTTTCTCAGAATCTGATCGCTGTATTTGATTTTTACAATATTTTATGGATTCGACGCGACTCCCTTAAATATTCTTGTTAGCATGTCCTTAAATACGAGAAATTTCTAAAGTGAGCCTGATGTAATATGTGTTTGGGCTGAATGTACGCTACACGAACGTATGTAAAATGATATAAACTGAATGATATGATGCTTTTTTTCTGTTATTCTTCGAAACACAAATAGCAACCCACAATTTTGCTCTTTTGAATTACTTAGAATTACTTAGAATTACTTATAATTTGCCAATAAAACTGACATTTGACAATTTTCCTGTAACCATTTCTCCGCTTCTCCGAAACATTACAACGAGGCAGAATCCAGATCAGGAAATACTGTTCTAAAGTTGTCGCAGAGGCCGTCGCGGACGAAACTACGCACTGTGCCGTCTTCCCCGCTATCTCTCTCGCCTTCCACATGGCCGTCTCTTCTCCCGAGGCCCTTGCCATCTCCTCGCCTCGCCTCGCTCTCGCTCCTCGTCGCCGCGCCGCGCCGCGCCGCTCCTCTCTTTTTGCGCCGCGCGGGGCCCCTGGCGACCCTCCGCCCGCTAATTGCGTTTTATTGAAACTTAAACACGGATGCGATTTGGTCTGTTTACGTCTCGCGTTCTTTTGTGAGTCTTATTTCGCCTCCGCTGCCGTCGCGAAGGCGGCGCGGCGCGGGACGGGGACTGGAGCGGGGAGCGGGGTGCGGGGAGCACAGGAGTTGGAGGCAAACGAGCGTTAGGCACGTGGGTGGGGGGGAGGGCGGGGGAGGGGTGTTGGCAAGCGGAAACGAGGCGGAGAACGCACGGCGCGGCGGCTGGAATGGGAAATGGGGAGGGGGGCGACTGCGCAATGCTAGCGGGACGCTCAAGCCGTCAGGTGGCACTTGCGGTGTAGGTGAGAAGGTGCACGAGTGGGGTGGAGGAGTGGGTGTAGTGGTGAGGAGATTTGCGTGTGTGTTATAGTAGGTCAGATTTGCGGGTGTGTGATGGGCGTAGATTAATGAGTGACGTGAAATAAAGGATGGGGTAGGTGGGCGATTTCCAAGGGTAGGTGGTGCAGAATAGGCGGCACGGAACGGGGCTGAGGAACAGGGTGCGGGGCACGGAGCGTTTTGTGCGGGAAAGAGAGGAATTGGAAGCCAATGAGATAGGGTCCAAGGAGGGTGTAGTGAGGCTGCGGGGCAGGTGACCGGAGGGCGGGGGCGGGCGATGGGGAGTGAGAGGGGGGGCCGAATCCAGGCGAAGAAAGCATGGCGCAGCGTCTGGAATGAGAAATGGGGAAGGGGTGACTGCGCAGTGCTAGCAGGTGACGCGGGACCCTCAAGCCGTCAAGTGACGATTTGGTGCCTGGGTTTGGGTGACTGGGTGTTGTGATTTGTACGAGTGGTGGGGGTGGGTGTTGCAGGTCAGGAGTTACAGATGGTGTGGTGAGCGAGTGGTATAAAATAAAGGGTGGACCAGGTTAATGCGTTACACGGGTAGGTGGTGCAGATGCATTGGTAATATGGGAACATTTTGATGGGGCTGAGCGAAGAGTAGATTTCCTTGGGAGTGGGTGTGGCGGGTCAGAGTTTGGTCCGGCTGATTGGATTATGCACGTATATGTAGAGGGAGTGGTATAGTACATGAGAGGCTGGAAACGTGGATGGACCGATGAGCGAGTTACGCGAATGTGTATAATGTATCATGCAGATATATGGTGTGGTGTGGGTGAATGAATGGATGGGAAAATGGCTGGAACTGGTAGGCTGAGTAACGCGAGTGTGTCGTGCTGGCATGTGATTCAGGTGGTGAAGATGAGGAGGTGATGCGGGTGTGTGGCTGGTTCAGATACGTGATGGAGGTGAGTGAGAGGTGCGAGTGATACAGATGTGTGAGTTGTGTGGACAAGAGGATTGTGCGAATGAGAGGTTTGTGCAGTAGAAAGGAAAACGCGGGTGAACAGTGAGTGCAGGCATGGCGCACGAAAGCGAACGGTGAGGGTTTCCGGTGGGCTGAGTCAATTGGAAAGGAGCTGCTAAATGCTGGAAGCTGGAGAGGTCTGATGGACAAATGTGCCGACAGGATGATGGTGTAGGTCAGTTGGTAATGCACGTGTGAGATGCGTGCGGACAAGGATAGTGCCGCGACAGAATAGGCGGTATAATAATTTAACTGATTATTGAACACTTTAAGTGTTTCAGGGTGCGTCAACTACTATGATAATTAGTCTCGTTAGCGGAATACTCCGGAATATTCCGGAAGGTGGTTGTACGTTACATTCGCTGCAATGTGATCTCCACTCGGCTTGCAGAGTTTCGTCCATCCTGGTATCTCACTCAGTGGGACACACCTACCGGGACATGATCTGTGCACGTTTCCAAGGCCTAACCACATGTGTGACGAATATAAGTGTAGGTATAGATGTGTGTAAGAGAAGAAGAGGAAGCAAGGATGAGAATGGAAAAATCGCATTCAGTCCGTCCGTGGTTCGTTTTATTCAAGTACTGTTCCAGCAGTCACGTAGTGTTGACCGGAGAAACCATGGAAAACTATCGATCAGAGCAGCAGATTCTCCTCCTAATAGTGAATTGAATTTGATCTAGTTAAGTAGCTAGAAGGGATTGTCCTGGAATCCCCTACTTATAAATTGCAGCGCATCCAAGTGAACTTTTATTTAGGGTTAACACATTATTTATCGGGTAATTGTTATGGTGTGAAGGCTCTAAGGTCATGACACTATACATTCTGGACCTCCAGGTTAGAGATATGGCAAGAACATTTTTGAGGGACTGGAAGGAAGGAAGATTTTTGAGGGAATTTTGAGGGACTGGAAGGGAAAGAAGATGATACTCGCCAAGAATGACGAGAAAGTAAACTCACTGTATAAGAAAACTTCATATACTTCTAGTATATACCAAGAAAATAATCAATATCTTATATTTTACAGAAAAGATAAAATGTTTTCATCAAATTTTTGACAGAATTTACTTTTTGCAACATCTTGTTTTATCATTCTTCATGGAAAATGTGATTCTCAAGTCAGTTATTACATTATTAGTCATTTTCTCTTTTTTGGTGAACCATTCCTGACCTTATCCCTTTGAGTTCCATACTCTTACTTTTCAATTCCTCCTGCGTGTCGTATTGTTGAGAAAAGAGCATTAACATTGCTGGGAAAACTCGATACCAAAATGTTGACGGCAACACACGTTTAGAGTCTCTTATTCTGAAAAATAAACTTTTTTTTCGACCAGTGAACCACACACCCATACAAATTATGCACAAATGTCTCAGCAAAATGGATATTACCTAATCTCGTTCGTCGAATTTTAAATTAATCTTCTTCTTCTACTTCTTCTTTTTATTTCTGAGAGGGGTGTTCTTCGTGACATAGCCCATAGAACATTGTCGATTTTCATTCAAAAATGGGTCCAGAGGGTTTTATTTAGATTTTTTCGAATACAAGTGCATGTATAAGTATTGTGGTACATGTTCGATTTTCATTGAAACCTCTGCATTTTCGAAAATTGCAAAAAATCGCTAATTTGAAAATTGCCACTATTTTCGGACCTGTTCTACATCATCATTTTTGATACTAGAGATTTTTCATAAAGGATTCTTTCCTTGGATATTATTGCAGGAAGTCATTTCATACACTGTATTTTTAAAATGTCAAACATTTTAAATTAAATCGTGATAATTTTCCAAGGATGTATGTAGAAGATTCTGCTCAAATTGTTTTCTTTAAACATTTTAAACGGATAGATCACAATGTAATAAATTATATGGTATAAGTGATATTAGTTTCATTTAAACATTTGAATTTTAAATAATTTTACATATTTAATATATATAAAATTATTTAAAATATTATTTTTTCAAAACTTTTGATCTTCATTAGTAATTATATTAGAAATGTATTTAATAATTATACAAAAGCTTTAAACGACCGCTAGTGAAGTTTTTTGAAATTCCAAGATGTTTCGTGAGTAAGGAAACAAAAAATACCGCATTTCAAAGACGTTCAATCGAAATTTTCACAAAACGTGCATCAATTTTTTCTATCATGCAATATCCTGATTAAAAAAGGGTGTGCATTCCTAAGACAGTTTTTATGTCGCAATTCCATTAATATAATAGGGAGTCCAAAGTATGAAGAAACGCGAAATATATAGATGTTTGTTTTAACAAAATGTAAAATATCAAAGTTATATTAACGAAAAGTAAACGATCGTGTTAATTGAAATTTTCTCTAAATATTGTGTTCTCAGCATTTTGCAAAAAACTTTGTTATTTTTAAGGAAAATGTTCATTTATGGGCGAGGGAGGTAATGTATTTACCGTTGAAAAGACTTTTGTTGCCATGCTACCAATGAACCCATTTTGTTTAACGATGTTCAAATCTATATAAGCCAAAGGTATCTATAAACCAAGCTGTCGGCGAATTCTTATTCATTTTTCTTGAGGGCACATAGCTTGGTCAGCATCTCGGGAGTAGAGTCCTGCTGAACACGACCAAAGCAGTTTGGAGTTAGTCGACAAACCTCGTTCCGGCAAGAGCGAGGGGAAGAGCATTTGCGTAGAACATTGTTGATAGTGATGACGCTGCTTCGTTATCTTTACTATCGTTATTTATGCTGGTACATTAATTTTTGCGTATTATTTACAATATTTTAAAAATATTGTTAATGGTATGCCAAAATAAATAAATGGAGAATTAATTAATTGACTGAACGACCACGCGAATTCTTCATTCAAACATCACCGTTCATCGCGTTTTTACATACCTTTAATTTTACTGAAAGGGAGAGTAAATCTTTTTGATATTTAAATATATGTCGAGTTTAATCTATAGTAGTTGGAGGATCTCGATTTGACTGTGTGAAATTTATTGATTGTCAATGCAACCACATGCAAAATTACAATGAACCGCCTTGGGTAAATACATCTTTGATAATCATTTTGACGTCCACATTCTGTTTAACAAGATGGTGAGTTTTCTTTTTTATGTGAGTCTTGGATGCTTGGAAATTGACATAGTACGCTGTCATTAAAGCAGTGCGATGAAAGAAATTTGAAATTATAAGGTTGAAATAAAAATATATATGAAAGGGACAATATAATTATTAGAACTTTTCTGTACCGTCACAAGTACCAGAAACTCTGTGCCATATTGTAGCACCACTAGTTTCACCTCATTTCAAGATACAGTTACGCAGATCTTAAAGTACAAACATTGAGCCTTTTCGAATGTTATCACATCATAAAATATCTGTGATTACCATGATGTCGAATATTATTCTTATTCTACGCACATAGTTTCTATTTCAAATTAATCTAAAAAAATCATAATTACCAGACGTAGTAAACAAATTTCTAATGAACTGTCAATAAATACAGTCTTATGAAAGAAAGATAATTGTGTCGTTTTCTACATTACATCGAAAGTAGTAAATATCCTAGATTAGATGAATTTTTAATTTTGGAAAAATAACAATTTCAAGATTATCCTTAAATCTTAGTATTTATTTAGAATAAGGTGAAATTTTCTTATTTTTACCGTTCTTATTTAACTTTTTTTAAAATTTCGTTATATTATTTTTTCAAAGGAATCATATTCTGAATTATCATGACATGGAAAATAAGAACTACAAAAAAGTATACACCTTTTTGTACACACATACACGTTTACAATTTTTTTATAAGAATTTATTGGTTTTTAATTCAAGATGTTCTAGCAATTCAGACATTCAAGGGATATCCCTTGAATCGTAATTGTTTATGAAGAAATCGAACTTCGCAATTTTGAAACGAGTATCCAGAATACTGTTTTTACATATAGACGGTTAAAAAACTGTTATTGCAAAATATCTATCCATTAATAGGTGAACTTTTTTAAACAGATAGAGAAATTTGCAGTTTTCCGATTAAACGAATTAGATAGCAACTTTTTAATCGATTTCTTTCCCCTTTCGATTTAAACCACTTGAGTTGCGACCTTCCGCTAAGAAGAACCGGGATAATTACCGCTTCTGCTTAGGGCGGCCGAAATTCAAAACACGCCCCGAGTTCACGCGACAAAATGTCCGCCGTCGTCCCCGCAGCCGCTAGCCACGGCAGGCGCGCGCGCAAGCCATCTCCACGCGGGGATTTGTGCACGCGCTTGCCGCCTGCCGTCGTCAGTCCCGCTGTCCCTCAATTCGCCTTGTTCCGGCACGTCCCGCCTCGTCCCACCCTCCCCTACCTTGTCCAGGCACGTCTCTTCCCGTCCCACTCCCACCCGCCCCGCTTCGCGCGCGCCGCTCCAGTGCGACCCTGCGCTCGCGCGCTGTAACTCGCGGGTAACGCGTGTATTATTTACAGGCTCTAAATAAACGCTGGCCGCAACTAAACGTGTCGGCGTGTCGTCGACGGCGGTGACGCGGCCCCGCCGCCGCCGCTGCCGTCCGCCCGCCGTTGCTCGCTGGCCGGCGCTAATAGCAAGCGCACCACCTGGCGCTCTCTGCCGCCACCGCCCCGCCCCCGCCCCCCGCCCGACGCGATCGTTCGCCGCCCAGCCCCCTCCCCTGCCCGCCTCCGCTTCGCCCTCGGGCGCGGCGCGGTGCGGCGAGGCGAGGCGAGACGAGGCGGTCGCTGGCTGCGCGATCCGCCCGCCCCCGCCCCGCCCGGCCCCGCCCCGCCCCCGCCCGCGGTCTGACTGCGCGCCCCGCAGTCGCTCTACCTTCGGCTGGCGCTTCGCCCCCGCTCCCCACCCGCCCCGGGCCACGAGGCGGCTGCGGCCGTCGAGGCTGCAAGCGGACGGGGGCGGCATTGGCCCTAAATCCGTCGCGGGTGGGTGGGTCGGAGCAGGAGCGGAAGTTTAGCGGGCGGGCCGCCGGCCTGCGTTCGCCCACGTCGCGGCGGCAGAGGCGGGGGCGGGGCGGCGGGGGCCGGGGGCGGCGGCAGTGGCGGTGGCGCTTCCGTCCCGGGCCGGCCCGGGGCCCGATAACGGCTAACGAGCCACGCCGCTCGGCGGCGGCGGTGGCAGGCGGCAGGGGCGGCAGGGCGCGGGGGCGGAGCGGGGCGGAGCGGAGGGGGGCGACGGGGCCGCGGGAGCCGCGCGCCAGCGCCGGCGCCGCAGGCGGCGCGCGGGGCGAAGGGGCGAGGGGCGGCGGCGGCGGCGGCGGCGGCGGGCGGCTGTGAAACCGTGCGGCGGCCGCGCCGGGGGAGAGCGCGCGGAGGCGGAGGAGAGCGCCAGGGGGCGGGGGAGCGCGGCGCGGCTCGGCGCGGCGCCCTGGGGGCGGGAGAGCTGCGCAGCGCGCGCGCGCCGAGAGCCGGCGGCGTGGGAGGAGGAGCGGCTCGGCTCGGCGCGGAGCGTGGAGGAGAGGCGGCGGGGGGAGAGCGCGGCTCGGCTCGGCTCTGCTCGGCGCGGCGCGCGGGCGCGTGGGTGTGAGGCCGGGCGCGACGGCGGCGGCGGCGGCGGCGCTCTCGCGGCGCCACCCGCTCCACTGCTGCCGCCGCCGCCCCGTCGCCCCGCCGTGCCGGCGCTCGCGAGCGAAGAGAGCAAGGGAGACGGCGCGAGAGCGGGGCAGGGTCGCGCCGTGGGGCGGCGCGCGGCGGGCGGGGGAAGCGCGAGCGAGAGCGCACGCGACGGAGACGGAGAGTGCGCGGGCCGCCGGCCGAGAGGCGGTGCAATCAGGGCAGGCGGCAGCGACCGCCGCGGCGCGGCGGGCAGGCGGGCGGGCGAACGAGCGAGCGTGCGCGCGCGGGGAGCGGGGCAGAGGCGGGGGATGGGGGGACGGGGCGAGGACTGGGGCGCCTGACAGTGGCGGCGGCGGATTACACGCGGTCAGCCGCCCGGCGCGGGCTCCCGCCGCCTCCGCCTCCGCAACTCGCCGCTGCCCGCCTGAGCCGAACCGGCGCGGCGGCGGCGCGGTGTCCGTGCCCACAGAGCGCCGCGCCGCCGCCACCGCCACCGCCATTCCCGGAACCCGTCTAAATATTCCACTAATAGGTAGAGCCAACCGGCGCACCTGCGCGCTAAATAACACTCCGGAGACCTGCGCGTCGAAGATGGATTGTGCAGTTATTCTAAATGCGCGTTCAATTATTTAGGCCTTCCTCTGCGTGGCGGTGAAATGACGGACTGTTTCGACCGGCTATTCTTCCTCCGGTCGTTCGTTGGTTCGTCGGAGCGCGAGTGACATCCAGAGAGGAGCAAAATAATGGAAGGGAAAATGCGGAGCGCGGATCGCGGTTGCGACGCACGGGGCAGAAGGCTCGGTGGCAGCAGCGTTGGCGGCGTTCGACGGAATAGGGGGCGGACGCGGGCCGTCGGAGGGCTCTGAAATATACGCGGACGGCGGCGGCGGGCGGCGCGGTGCGGCGTGACGGGGGAGCAGGTGACGAAGCAGGCGTTGGAGGCGAGCGAGGCGTCGAGGGCGTCGCCTGCATCTTGGTCTTGGCCCCGCCTCCTCCGTCGACGTCGTCGTTCTCGTCGCTTGCGCCGCCGCCGTCGTCTCCGCCCCGCCGAGGGCGCCGCGCCTGCCAAATCGCCGCGTCCCGCTTCGCCCTGCTCCGCGCCGCCGCGCCCCGCCCCGCTCCGCCCTCTGCGGCGTCGCTCGCGCTCGGCTGCCGCTCCCTCCCCGCTCCGCCCCGCCCCGCCCCCCCATCCCCCCCTCACCCGCCCCGCGCCGCGCCGCCGCCGTCGTTGCCGCCGCGCCGCCGGCTCCGGCTGGGATGTTTTTATCGCCGACTGCGGGCGCGCCCCGCTCCGAGCGCGGTGGCGTTAATCTTGCGCGCTCCGCCCCGCCCCCGCCCCGCGCCCGCCCTCGCCACCGCCCCCGGCCGCGTAGAGCCGCGTCGAGCCACGCCGCGCGCTGTTCCAGAAAGGCGGAAAATTCTGCGTAATTCGCCGAGGGCTGCGTGGCAGGCGGGCGGACGCCGCGGGGGGCGGGGGCGGGGTTGGAGGGGAGGGGGGCGGCGTGTGCGGCGCCGCGGGTGGTCGCGTGGGCGGAGGACGCGGAAGAGCCAGCGGCGAGAACGCACACGCGAGAGTGTAGCTATGAACGAACCGACGGAAAACATCAACAATTCCAAATGGAAGAATTGACACGTGTGCGCCCAAGAGACCTCGTGGGACCATCAAGTTCAAGACGGATACTGGAAATGTGTGTTACACTCACACAAACAATGTGCCTTTCAGAATCTAATGCTTGTGTGCGAACTCAATTGATTGCAAATTAATTCAAGTTTTTTAAGTTTAAATTTTATTCTTAGAACTACATTTTGATTTTTTTAAGTGGCCGAAGACATTAGGTCATTATTACACCGCCTGCCTTATAAAATGAATATTTTTAATTTATTCGCGAACATCCTTTTCAAGGGGGCTCGTGGCCTTAGACATGTGCTGTTAAAAAGATTCATTTTCTAAGGCAGGAGGTGTAACAATCACCTGTCATCGGCCACTTTAAAAATATCGAAGTATAGTTAGTATTAGACACATTAACCATTAAATATTAACTTTGGGATGTAGAGACTTAAGAAGGGAAACCATTGAAAACTGCAGATGATACAAGCATGAGTGATGATAGCAAACAATTGCAAGCGATATTGGATCATTGACCATTTTGGTTACTTATCTAAGTATTACAAACATAGATGCGTCCGTGAAACTGTTAACGAATACTAAACTAAAATAAGATAGAACAATGCAATATTTTGTTAAGAACCCGTTGGAAATGAACCATTGACAACTGTACTACCTGACAATAATGAATTAATTAAAAATGGAGAGGGACACGGGAGTAGTTCTTGAAGATGAAATATCATGAAGATTTCGAAAAATGTTAATCTTGCGAGTGCTAATGGAAGTTGAGATAAGGAAACTCTATAAAATTCACGTTAAAAATCTGATTTTGAAAAAAAGGCAATAAAGTAAAATACACATTTCTAATAAAGATTCTAATACCATTCAATTCAATTCTAATACAATTCAATGTATTAAAAATCTATTAAAAGATTTATGATCAAAGTAGATTTGTCATCAACGAAGGAGTGGTCACACAGTTGTCGGACATTGTTGCTGATTCCACGAGGAATGCCGACGTCAAGGAAAATAAATCAATAATTATGGAAGTAACAGAATTAAATAGCAGATTTTGCTGAATAAAATGTATCAGAAAATTGGCAATCATTTATAAAAATATAAGTACTCAACACTGTCAAACACGCGTACTTTAAAATTTACCACATATATCAGTTTCTAGCATAAGTATTCTAATTGAACTATATGCAATCGCACGGTGTAAGTAAACATTGTAAATAGACACGTGATATTGATATTCGTCTGTTACATACATAACTGCAAAACGGTTTCAAATTGTGCGAAATATTGAGTTGTCTTCAACGATGTTTTAAATGTGAGGTTTATCATATTAAATTTCCTTTTTGTCGGCTCTAAAGACTCTTTTCTTACAATTCAGGAAATGTTTAAATCAGTTTAATTTTATTTCCATATTCTATGTTTCCATAGCCTAATGAACCTTTTTACTGTTCGAAAAGGCCAAGACTTCGCAGTGTCTACAACAACGACTTGGTTACGTCCCTTC
The DNA here is from genome assembly GCA_031308135.1 of Acheta domesticus. Lineage (NCBI taxonomy): Eukaryota > Metazoa > Arthropoda > Insecta > Orthoptera > Gryllidae > Acheta > Acheta domesticus. Next base: position 84,318,204 of record JAHLJT010004567.1, read on the forward strand.
CCCTTAAGAGTTGCTATTTCAAAAATGGTCACGGAGAAAATATTCAGCGACGTAACCTCTTTGTGAAAAAAAAAAAATACATCCAGTACTATCATTTGTTCTTGGCGTGCTATTTTGATACGAGAATGTAGTATTTAAGATAAACTATTGGCGGTTTCCTTATTAATACTCTGATAGGGAAAGAATCTTTTCCTATGACACCAACAGATATAATATGATCCTGATATAATCCATGATATAATCCTGTTCAAACACAAGAGTCAAAAGTCCATGTTCAAGGTGAGGTCAGAAGTCATGTGTCGATACTACTCGCGCTTTTGCGAGCCGGTGTTATTTCTGTATTTCTGTCTTGTTAGGCGCACTTTTTACTTTCTATTATACTACTTATATGGAATAGAGAAAATATTATAATGCTGAGACAAAAAACGCCGATTTTTTAGAATTTTATAAAAAAAAATTAACACTTCTTCAAAGTCGCCAAAGTATTATGTAGTACATGAGATCTACGTTACACTATCAAGCAGTGGGTTGAAATATTAATCAGATACTCCCCGCACCGAATCTTTTTCAGTTTTAAATCTTTTCATCTTATCTCAAACCCGGACAGCTGTGTCTCATCTGATTAATCTTTCCCGTGCAGATGAAACAGGAAAGAAACCAACAACTTGTCACGAGCTGCATTTGCGATTTAAAGTTATTTTAAAATTATTTATTCTTCCTGTTTAACATTAATATTTTACAGGGAATTTCAACATAATTTTGGTAACATTTGGGACGATCTCGCAGTTGTCAGGTTAGTATCCTGCATTCATGAGATGTAAAAAATTAAATAAATAAGTAATTTTGTTTTTAATCATTCAGTTAATTTATAAATTTAATTTTTGTGTTTATCGAATGTTCATGGCTGACGGAGCAGATCCTTCGGGTATCTTGAATGTACACGGCAATTTTGTTTTGTTTTACCTAATCTGAATGTGTATGTGCAAGGTAACGATGAGAGATTGGAGAAGAAGTTTTTGGTTAGAGATTTGATATATTGGTCAAGAGGTGCAATTTCATTTAAATGCCATAGACACGTGCATCGCGCGGAGCGGAAGCGTGCCACGAGGGGGGAGGCGGTGTGCGGGTGGCGCGTCGCGTGTGTCCTCAGCGCCGGCCGCGCCGCCGTCCCCGCAAACGCGCGCGTTATTTCGGGCGCCGCGCCGCGCCGAGTAGCGCCGCGCGTGCTCTAATCGATAGGCACCTGGCGCGCCGCGGGTCCCGCGCCCGCACTCCGCGGGCTGTTCCGCGCCGCGCCGCTGTCACGGCTTGCTGCGCCCGTGTCCGTCCCCCCCTCCCTGCCACCGCCCATGCCTCCGCCCCCTCCCCTGCCTCGCGCCTGCCTCCATCCAAGTCGTATACTCCGTCTTTCCTACTACACTACCTCTGAAAAGGAGGATCCAGCCGATCATTTGGGGGGGGGGGGCATTATAGAGTATTATTAAATAATTACATATTTGTTAATCTATCGTATATTATTTTTGTACACTATTCTTATTTAAATAATTAGATAATTTTAATATAAATAAATATTTAAATCAATTTTGCCAAATAAAGGAAGGTAACAAACTACATCCTCTAGGATCCAGGTTTGGGAGGGGCACCACTATCGTGACAACCACCACCACCACCACCACCACAACCATCACCATTCCACCTCCGACTCCTCCATCACTTCTTCCTTCACCCCCACCTTTTCCTTCTCCATTTCCTCCACTTCTTCGTCTTCATCTTCCATTTCTTCCTCCACTTCTTCCTCCTTCTCTTACTCCACATTCACGACCACCACCACCTCCGCTTTCTCCACGGCCTCCGTCGTCACGGCGCCTGCTGCCGCACAGGCCCGCCGGGGTCACCTCCGCCTCCGCTCCGTCGCCCACTTCTCTGCTGTTTGTTCAACCTGCCGCCGCCGCTTCTGTTATTGTAGCGTTGTTGTTCGTTGACGTCTGCTACCATCACCAAAGCCAAGGTCTTTGTCATTCACTTGTTTTCTTTCTTAGTGGCGGACTAAGTACGCGCGAGTCCAGTACAAATAATTTTACTCTTCTCTTGAACATTATTTTGCGAAATCCAATATCTAGTTTTAAAATATCGACAAAATTTTTGAGGTAAGAGGAATTCACTTCACACGGTGGATGATGTAAAGCTTACAGGCCTGAAACCAGAATGTCATTCTTTACTTTGACTCGACGTTTGTTTATGAATATTAATGCTAAAATTTGAAATTTCTTTTACTTTAAAATACAATAGCGGATTCAGGAAGATTCATGGACGTCACGACCTCCCATCAAAATCCTTGACAAAAATTTCAAAGGAAGGAAAACAAAATTTACTCGTAAAATAGATTTAGGTTATTTGCACGAATATTAATTCATGCTCGCTGCTAATAAATTACGTTTAAATAACATGAAAACGTCCCAGCATCAGTTGCGCGGGAGCCTTAAGCAACGCCACCTTATGCGGAGATGAAGGCTGTACTAGATCCATATCCCCCGTCCCGGTATTTTTTATCATGTAGTGTGGCGAGGTTTCATTCGCATTCCTGCTCATATTGCATATTCTATACGATAATCATTTTTGTATCATCATTCACCCCTCATAATCACCCTAGGATCTTTCATCCAATTGCAGACAGGAGGCGAACCTCCATTGTGATCACCCGCTCCAAGAAGTGCAGGGCAAACGTCCTCTCTGGGCTCAGAAATGTCTACCACTAATCAGCAGTGGGTCGAACCGCAACAAACAAATTGCGTCCGACGGCAGTATTCAGAGTTATTAGTTCCACAGGCGTTAATTCTTCCAGAGATTTCATTAATAAAAAAATCTCTTAGAGATTTGGTTGACAAAAGTTCCACTGAAGAGCTATTTTTTTAGATATCTTTTAAATAAGATAAGCTGAAAACGAAACCTATCCTACAGTTTGCGTTTCACTGAATTCCACAGTTCACGAGAAAGAGAAGTTATTTTTCTTGATAAACAATTCAGATAACACGCCAAATTTTAAATTCTTTATATGCGGATAAGGAAAATATCGGTTTTTTTATATCTGCACCGTTCGGAAAGCCCTTGCTCGTCAGTGCTGCGCCTTTTAGACAAAGTGCACGCAGTAGTGATTTACGGGTAGACTTACTAAGACTAGTAGAAGAATAGAACTTTGCGCAATTAAACATTCCAGAACAAAATTTTAGATGTCATTTTACCTCTAGAAAAAACACAAGGGGTATTTTATTTTTCTTCTAAGTACGAACTAATTGGTGCAACGTTTTTGCGTGCGGAATGTATCACCATGTATTGGGATCTATTAAAGCATGACGTGACCCCGTCTTCAAACTGAATGATTGGATCAAAGCTTATCGGAATGTTGCATCGGGAGCGCCGATCACTTTTACAAGGCCGGAGGAAAGGCAAGAGCGACGACGTTGAAGACAAGGATGAGAGTGGAAATGAAAACAGCTGCAAAGTGGCTGCTCATCAATTGACACATTTTTGAATTAACGAAAATTCCCTTAAAAAAATGTGAATTCTTGAAGGACTGGGTAGAGGAAGTTGAAGAGAAGGGGGAAAGTTGGGTAGAGCGTAAATTAATGATATTTCCTTTGTTTAAACCAGCACGACTATAGGAGTACACATACAGGCTTGAAGAAACTTTAAGTGCGAAGTAAGTTAATATCGGACAAAACGATGTAAGTGTCCACTGAAGAAATTTAAGATAGAGCCATTATATTACTGAAAGACACGAAGAAATACAGTATGACTCGGAATAAATCTTACAAACTTCTAGGACATATGAAAGGGGAGAAACTAATCGATAAAACAGATGTTAAGTAGGCACATGAAATGTCCTTGACTGGGCCAGAACGTGATCTGCCGAACATCCGTTCATACGGAGTTGCCTGAAAATAAGGGGTATCACATGGGTAAATTCATAAACTTCAAATGCAATTTATCATATGTTTATGGTAAAAAGTGAGCAATTTAGACCCATTTTGCATGCCCTAGAAATTCGTAACATTTATTCTGAGACATCATTAATGGCAGAGTCTCTCTGTACACACTCCGCAGCGCGTTGCAGGTTCGATGTCACCCATCACTTTGACCTCTGCAATTCTCGTACCTCCCAAGCAGTTGCTACCAAACAGTCTCCTAGGGTTCCTGCACCTCTGCGGCCGCCTACTATGAGCCAGGAGCAACCGAATCAGGGAGCAACCGCTCCAACTCAGGAGCAACCGCTCCAAGGAGGGAAAACGAGATGGGCTCTGGGGGAGTTGCTCGAATGTGAGGCGTTTGCGTGAAGAAGTGCGGTGAGGGCACACGCGACGAATGCAAGAAACCGCCATCTCGCTCGCCGCTTGGATCCGCGCCGTCACGCCGGGTGCCATTGTCGCCGGCGCGGCACTGATGTTGCGTGTGGCGCACAGTGCTGTGAGTAGGGGCCCCATCGCACGCAGAGGACGGGCGTAACGCAGCAATAGTTTGAAATTATTTGTAAAATTACAAATCCACTTCTAGGTACTGTATGTTCGTGGACTGCCAATAAAATTTGAATTCTAGTGATGATATCTATTTGAAACACATTGTTTGTAAACGGAAATGCCAAAATTGCGTGAGTGATGAATGGTGTCATTTTCCTCACAGGAAAATTTATATCGAACGCTCAGCTTTTTTTTAGGGGCATATCGCAACAGCTGATCTTAATTGGAATATAATGATCATTTTTTATTTTATAAAATACAAATATATTCCGAAGATGTTTATTTTATTATGATGATTCTATCAAATCGCAAGTCAAAGTTTGTGAATAATTATGATTATGGAAGACTGCAACTGCATATTAATTATTAATTAAAAAAAACAATATAAACGATTTATTTGAAAGTTAAAATATATTTTAAAATGCAAAATTATTAGCAATAAACAAATTAAAAAAATATTTTTAAGCAAGAAGTTTAAACAAACAATCACACAATACCAAAATTTCTCAGCTAGATGGTAAGAAGTATTACTCGACTATAACTTCCAACTTTCGTACGTCTTTTAAACATTATGTAAATACGTGAAACTATATTTTATTTTATTTTATTTAAAAGAATCTTTTGAAGTTGAACGAAAAAAATACTTTTTTTCGTTTCTATAGTATTTGATGTAGTTTTTGTATAGTCACGTATTTAAAAGAAAGTAATTGTTTAGAAAACTGCTGAAGCGCGGTGTGAAACAAATTCTTTGCGTTTGTGGCCGGTTAAGTGGCGGGAATCTTTCAAAGTTAAACGAAATAAATATTTTTTTCATTTCTACGGTTACTATTTCATGTGTTTAGAATAGTTACTATTTTTTTAAAAAAATGTTTAAAAACTGCTGAAGCGCGGTGTGAAACAAATTCTTTGCGTTTGTGGCCGGTTGAGTGGCGGGAATCTTTCAAAGTTAAACGAAATAAATATTTTTCATTTCTACAGTTACTATTTCATGTGTTTAGAATAGTTACTAATTTAAAAAAAAAATGTTTAAAACCTACTGCTAAAGCGCTGACTGAAAACATTCTCTGGGTTTGTGGGCGCTTGAAAGGCCCGTGAACGCGTGCGGGCACGTGTTAGCGTGGAGCACGTTGCTCCCTGGCGAACGGGACCGGGTGTCGCGGCGCGGGCGCGGTGGCGGCGCGGCGAGGCACGCGCGCCTGCCGCGAATGAAGTCATCGAGAGGTGGGCGCGCGGGCGGGCGGGCGGGAGGGCGGTGCCTGGCGCGGGCGACGCGACGTCGTGCTCCACGCTCCCTCTCCCCTCCCCTCTCCTCCCCCGCGGCCCCTGTCCGTGTGTTGGCACGCGCCGCGCCGCGCCGCACGGCGTCCGGGTCGCGCGCGACAACTGCCAATAGCCCACGGCGGCGGAGGACGGCAACGGCTCCCGGCCTGGGACGTTCGCCTGCACCGGCGCTGGCATAGCGACACGGGCTTGGTGCAAGTCACTTTTTTTGGGTTATACACGTCAAAATCGACAGCAAATAACAGTCGTGGTTGAAGTTTAGGAAGCCGAGGCGTTAGATGACACTGGCATCAAGTTCATGATTTGCAATGTCAGTCGTGCATGCTAAATATTTCTTTTATAATAATCACCTTCTTATAAGGAAAAATATAGAAAAAAATACCTTTTTTTAAGAGTAGCACATATATTTAGATACAACTCGTTTGTTTCGATTGAACTTAACAGAGACCGTCGTTTTCTATTTATTTCTAAAATTTATTTCTGAATAAATCACTCTTACATTGTCAGTGGAGATAATTCTAATTTAATAACAAATATGCTTGGCAATTATCAAGAAGAGTACAAGAAGAAGAGTACTTGTACAAGAAGAGGCTCTTTTTTCTTTCGAGGGATTTTTTGAGAGTTGATCGAGAAAATGTTCATTTTAGTATATTGTAAATTTTTTTTTCAAAAGAACAATAAAACCAGTATCATAGTAAAGAACAAAGGCTTCAAAAAAAGGAATATATCCATGCCAGTTGTATTAACTTTACCTACATTGTATACGTAATATTTATGTGAGCCATTGTGTCACATCCTTGTAAAAGTTATCTTTTGCAGAGATCAAATCTTACCAAGATAAAAATCCTACAAATTCGTACTATATATTAAAGGCATCAAGTGCATGTGATGCAAGAGTTGAATAAATAGGTACTGTAAGGTTATAGTTGATGATAACCTTAATATATTTTTATTCGCTTATTTATTGAAGAAAGATGAATGATTCGATCTCTCTATTCATTAGAAGAGTATAACTTCTTGGAGTCATTTTGTTCATGCTACTTGTAGTAAAAGTAGTTATTTATGAAAATTTGTGAATAAACGTATTTCTTTTCAAATGTGCCTTCTTTTATAATATTTTAATGTCAACTTATTTATCCTGAAATTCTCATCTATTTAACTGATTTTTTAATTCACTAATTTTTTATTAATCCGAAAGAACAAATGCGTTCCTTGAAATTCTTATAAAAATAATTTAAAACTATTAAATTTAATTCTAGAGATCAGAGGATAACATAGACGAGTCATGATTCTACAAACAACAAAGAAAATAATAATTTCTGTATCTCCTGGTTGATCTTGAAAGGGAAATCATGTAAGAATTGTCGATAATAAAAGAAACTTTCAATGTTTTGCCGCAAGAAATGTTCAATGGAGAGGAATCCTTGCAGGTACAATTTTGTGGATCTTACCTCGAATTAATTTGGGAAGATTGTAAGGTTTATGTGGGACACACTTCAAAAGAATATTAAAGTAGAAGAATGATATGCGAATAAAAGGTAATTCGTATGTCCACTAACGAAATAGTCAAATATATTGTATTTAGGCATTCGAAAATCTAGTTTATACATTTCTGAATATTCAGTATTTTTAGTTTTACATTTCTATTACGTTACCTTATTTTCTTAATCAATAAATGAACATAAATTCCATAATAATGCTATTTAAAATAAAGTTTAAACAAAAATTGGATGGTAAAAGTTTCCAAATCAATTTTTAAAGAAACATATTTTCAATTTCGTTTGATTTATTATAAAAAATCTGATTGTCTAAAAATTGTATTGGGAAATTTTAGTTAGAAACGTAATCATTAAGCAATATAAAAAGACATTGGGTGGCTTACTCGAACTGAGAATAATTGAAAAATGTTTCCACGTGAAATTGAAACTAAAAAGAACGTATGGACACTTTCACTATTAATACTGAGTATATATTACTTGTATCTTCTATGAATTCAATTATGCAAAAAATACTGTGTATCAAATAATAGTGAAAGGACTATAATCTATGGAAGAACAAAGAGACTTATTGTCTTTAGTTCATCCTATCTTTTATATACGATTCTTCTTAGTATTCTATACATTTCCATATAAATTCCATTCTCATAGCTTTCATACACATATTTTTTTATTGTTTACATTCCATTATTGATAAGAATTGGAATGTGATGGATCAGAAGCAACTACGAATATTTATAAAGAAGTTTCTTGAACAATTTTGTTGTTTTTTCATTATCACTAGCGGTTTGGTTCTTCCATAACTAGGCTTTTTATCGAACCAAGACTGTGAAGTTCCGGGAAGATCCCCGAAGCGCAGGGCGTCGCCGCTCACCGGCGAGTGCAGCGCCGCGCGGGAGGCCGTGGGAGGGCGGCGGCGGCGCGCGGGCGCGGGCATGGGAAGTTGCCTCCCGCAGGCTCTTTCTTTCCAGCGCCGCGCGTCCGCCCACCCGCGGGCAGGGGGGCGGGGCGCGCCACGGGCGGGCGGGTAGGGCGCGGATAAAATCAGGCAAATACCCGCCGCTCTAATTAATTTAGCGGCGGCGGGAGCAGGGGAGGCGGCGGGGGCGGCGAGAGCGCTGGGCGGGCGGGCGCTGAAGCGGCAGCGGTGGGCACGTGATGGCGGGCGCGGGGCAGGGGGCGTGGCGCTCTAGCGGCGGCGGCGGCGGCGTCGGGGAATTAGTCAGCGGGCAGATCGATGTAAGGCGGGGCGGCAAGGGGCGGGCGGCAGCAGCGAGGCGCGTATCGCGGTCTCGCGCAGCCGGCGGTGGCAGGGGGCGGCGGGGCGAGGGCGGGGGCGGAGCAGAGGGCGGGGCGGGGGCGTCGGCCGACGACACGGCGCAGCGGGCCCCGAGCGGCGGTGGCGGCGGCGGCGCAGCGATGCCTCGCTCCGGGGGTGGGGCCGGGAACCGCCCCCTTCGCTCCCCCTTGCCCTCGCGCCGCTCTCAGCGGCTCCCGCCGCGGGACGCGCGGTTTAAATCAACGTAATCGATCGCAGGACAATTAAGGACGCGGCGACGTTGGTGGCGGCGGCGGCGGCGGCGGAGGGGGTGGGGGTGGCGGCGGGGGATGCGAGGGGGCCGGCGAGGGCGCAGCGGGGGCGGTGGCGAAGAGCAGGCGGCGAACGGCGCCAAACGCGTCGCCCCTCGCCACCGATGTCAACTGGGGGCGGGCGCCAGCCGCGGATTTTTTACCACGCCGCCCGATGCAAGCAGGGAAATGCAAGCGCTGCGCCCGGATGGTGAGTAGAAATAGAAAAGGAAAGCTGATCTAAGGAGCGGTGTTTGTTGCACACATGTGTACCGACTTACGAAAAAATAAAAATGAAAATCTCGCAACTATAGAAATAACTTTATATTGAGTTTTAATATTTCGTTTTTTCCTTCGTTTTAACTGTTCGATGTCAAATAAATTATTATTTATCTATTAACAAATAATGTACGGTTGATTTAAATTTAGTTTAAGACTGTAGTACATAGCTTTGAAAATGACACAGGGATCGCTGTATATGGTTGATTGCATTTTTTTGGAATAGAACGTAAATTCTTGACCTATGTTCGCCTTTGAACTGAAAACTCGAACACTAAGAAGTCAGTCGTTTCTGATCTTTCGATATACTCGTAGAACATAGTTGTGGTACATTCTTTTAACGTACCCCGTTACAAGACCTCTGTTTAAATATCCGCCAAATTGGTACTTTCCAATTTTCACACAATCATAAACAACTCTTTTTTTACTGAACATTTGTGACTTAACTGTATCAGGAACAGAGTACATACGTGTCCGATGATAGACACAAAACGAAATTTGTAATTTTAATTCCATTTTCCAAACCTGGCTGCTCCAAAAACACCCCGCTTATCGCTCGCAACTTTTTGCGTTAGTTTCCACCCTGCCTTCAGCACAAGCATCGCCTCCGCGCGCTGTCATCCTTTCTCATCCCTTCTATCAGCCGCCTCAGCGCCTCCCCCTCCCGCTCCACCGCCGCCAGAAATTTCTCGGTGGCTGAGCGCCGGTGAATGCAGGGCCGCTCCGCTGCAACGCGCCGCGCCGGGTCGCGTCTTTTCTTGGGCGAGGGCGTGGAAGGCGGCGGCTGCGGCGTGGGTCGGGTGGCGGGGCGGGGGAGGGGATTGAGGGGTGGAAGAGAGTGTTCTGGACGCGCGCCCGAGACTCGGCGGGCCCGTTTGCCGACAGGCGGCGTCGGCGCCGCCGCGCACTGGCCCAACGAGCCGCCGACTCATAACATCTGTAGTCGTGATATGGAGCAATAATAATAATAATAATAATAATAATAATAATAATAATAATAATAATAATAATAATAATAATAATTACAATTTAAATGCAAAGAAGTCCTTAGAGAGAATTAACATTTTGCATATAATGAAATCACGGAATATGAAAATAAAGTACGGATACATAGAAATGTTTCTTTGACTTTCTCCTTGCTACGCACGTGACCTCTTCAGAAGTGAGTTTAAATATTAAAAACTGAAGAGGCATGGTGTCATAAATGTGGTATCTTAACAAGCATACCGATACAAATCTCTACGTAAATGCATCCACAACTCTACATCACCATATCTGTTTATACAACAACACATTTTAAACTATTGAACTGTGTTCAATACTGATACTCAACCTCTCAGATATCGATGTTTAAACTGTTTCGCATCACGGGCTTGCACATGGCCTGACAAAATTTGGAATAAAATTCCAGTACAATATAAAAATCTACATCTTTGCATTTGAGAGGCTTTCTGGACAAACAAATATTTCAAGAAATATTACTAAAAACCATAATAGTAATTGACAAGAAAATTGCAGAATGAAAGAAAATATATCACAGATTACAAAAAATATCTCTGAGTAGTCGTTAGGATGAAGATCGAAAAAATGAAATATCGTGATCAACAAAGAGTGACCAGAAATACCACTCCCGCTATTATGCTGTTAAGAGTTATTTCACCAGAACTTCAAAAAATAATTATAGGGATCTGACAAAACATCAGAGAACCCTACGCCTACGGCTTGCGAATAAGGCATTCCATGGAAGATTGTTCTGCTGAGCACCGCTCACATCCTGCATAGAATTTGAGATTTCGCATACTTAGTTGGGACATAAATCGTGAGATTATTTCATTCTCTACTCTTCTGGAAATATTGCAACAAGTGCCAATCATAAACCTCCAACGACAAAGCAATGAACGTTTAAATTAAATAGAAATTTGTGCATTTGGAGGCATTTGGGCCCACTGCGCGCCCCTTCTTTGCTGCCTGGTCGCCGCGTCGTGCCCCGGGCGGGGCAAGAGACAGCGGAGTGGGCGGCGGGGCTGGCTGGCGGCGCGGGCCCGCTCTCAGAAAGACGTCCAACTCGCCGCGACCTGCGCGGACATATTCGGACTTTTGCCAGAATATTTAACGCGCTGCAAAAAGTACGTGTCGAATGTTTCTGTCCAAAAGAGCGTCCTGCTGATTTGTTTAGGAATTGGGACGCCAATGTTAACTTCTATTCTTTGCTATCGTTTAAATTGTGATTGTTTGTAATACGTTTTATTGATAAAGTTTCCAAATTCAATTTTAAGTCAATCACTTCTCTTGAGACAGTAACTTACATTTTAAAAACATGCAAATGGAATAAATTATTACAATTTTTTTCAAAATAATTATGTTACTGTCTCAAGAAAAGTGATTGTCTTAAAATGGGATTTGGAAACTTTATCATTATATTCTTTTCTTTGCACTATAGGGGTCAAAATACTTTTGCGATACTAATAAAAATTATTCTAAACATCAGGCGAAAAAATTATAAAATGGTATGTGTTGTGATTTACAAGCAGGTATATACAATTCCACGTTCAAGAATTCGGCAACCAATAACCTCTGAGAAAAACGAGAACAATGTTTCATAAGATGCCGATAGACAGCAACCTCCTATTGGTTTTTTCACCACATATCTGTGTCTCTGGGCTTTCATCATAGATGGCACAACTAAAAACTTTTAAAAGTATAGTTCAATAAAAAAAATACCAGTCTTAACTAGTCCTCGCAAGAGAATAAATCGTTACACAAATGCAACGGAATTTCATTTACAATACGAATTTGCCGATGAGAACTGTCCAGCAATGACAATATTTTTTTCTACTATGGCTTCTATTTCATGATCATCAGCTTAAAGCCTCTCCTCCGTCATCTCCGGCGTCATCAAATAGACGCGAGCGGCGAGCGGCGCGCGGAGCGCGGTGGCGAGGCTTTGCGGAGCCCTGTGCTTTCGCCGGGCCTTGCAGGAGCGGCCGCTAATAATTTCCCGAGTCGAGCCAAATCCCGCCGAATGTTTACTCTTTCTTTGAGCGAGGAGCTTTGCTTCTCCGCGAAAACAAACCTTGGCCGTGGCCGCGCGCGGGCGAAAGAGGCGGAGAGGGAGGCGGCGGCGGAGGCGGTTGGCGGTCGGCGGCGGCGGCGAAAGAGCGAAGGGGGCGGCAACGGAGGCGGCAGCGGAGGCGGCGGAAGAGGAGGTGACTGAGGAGAAGGGGAAGGGGCAGAGGTGGTGGTGGTGGCGGAAGCAAAAGTGCAAAGGGGGTAACGGTGGCGGTGCGAGGGCGGAGGGGGAGGCGGCAGTGGTAGCGAAAGTGCAAAGGGGGCGGCAGCGGAGGCGGTGGCGGCGATGAAGGCGGTTGGCGGTGGGCGGCAGAGAAAGAGCGAATGGGGTGGCAGCGAAGGCGGTTGGCGGTCAGCGGTTGGTGGTCGGCATTCGACGGTCGGAGGCAGTGAAAGAGCGAAGGGATGGCAGCGGGAGTGGTAAAGGTAAGAGTGGCTCATAGAGACTGTGGCGCGGACCACGCAGAGCGTCGGCAAAGAGCACCCGGCGATGACGGCTGAACAGCAGTGGAAATCAGGAAGAGGGAGAGACGTTCACTGAGTAAGAGTTAGCAGGTAAGTGGGATAATAAGTGAAAAGATGGAAGACAGTAGGCAGGAGGGATGGATATGATACGGTGGAGGGAAGAGGAAGGATAAGAAGAGATGTTGGAAAAGAAAGCAACGTAGAAGAACAGAAGAAAGAACCTACGAGAACTGAAGATGATAACGAATTTAACATGGATGTACTGAATAATTTTAACATCATATTTTACAATGGAGTGAGGAATAATACGTGGAAAATGGAGAGAATAATAGTTTAATGTAAGATGTGGAAAACGGAAGACCAGGTAGTACATTGAGATATGAGAGAAGGAGGTAATTCAGACACAGAGGAACGCAGTCATAAGACATTTACTAATAGACGAATAGAATAAAGAAGGAAGAAAACAAATGGAGATTTAATACAAGCAGCTGGGTGATAAATCGTAGGAAGAAGAGCAAAGGAAGTAAATAAAGATAACAAAATTAAGAAAATTGAAAAATCGGGTACAGATAGGGAAAATGAAAGTATGGCTAGTATTATTTTAAAAGCATAGAGGAAAGATTCGGTCTTTTCTCTATGATGAAAATCCGCGAGCTGATGTTGGAAAAGTATCCCGGGGTGCGAAATTTAATAAGTTAGTGTCAGGATTAATGAATTTAAAAGTGTGGGCAGCTGTGTCAACGACGGTTTGAAACGTCAGACAGAAGCGTATTAAGCAGGAAAAGTCACGAAGTCTAAAGGCGAAGATAGTATAATCCCAAGGAATATTGTGCTGTGTAGAGACATGAGAAATGGAATGACAAAGATGAAAATAATATTTTAGAGAAAGTTCTCAAGAAAAATAAAGTGGATCTATGATAAATATAAAGGAGTCTAGATCTACAATTTGGTAGATGCGTGGTATCAATGTGGGTACCTGGTGTTAATATGGGTTAAGCGAGAAACGATTCGGGGGAGAGGAGAAGATAGACGTAGGAGAAAGTGCATAAAGTGAAGGGCGAATGATTGAAAGGTGGATTAGGAAGTGATACAGGATTTCATAGGGAATGAAGGTGAAGTGAAGAAATAGGAGGTTTTTCTGCATTATTTAAATTGATTTATTCATTTTGGTTATGGGTTCTTCAAATGTTGAGGTTATTGCAGTCCAAGAGTGATCTAGTGAGATGATAGTAATGATGATGCAGTGAATGATGATGGAACAGTGGTTGAACAATGGAAAGGGGAACAGGAGACCCCAGAGAAAACATTTGGCGACGGCTCTCATTGCCTACCACAAATTTTACTCATACATTAGTCGGGAACAAGCCTGGTCCCCAGAAGTCAAAGGCCTATGGGCTAGCCAGTACGCCACAGGTCTCGAGTCTCGGATTCATCTGACAATTACAAGGAAGTGGAGGGGAAACAGGGCAATTACAAAAAAGAGAACGATAAAGGATGGGATCGCATCACGATTGGTACAGCCGACGAGAGCAAGGCTGATGCGGCAAAACCGAAATCGAGAAAGGAGACGCCGAAGGCCGATGGGGTTGGCCAAGGGTCCGGGCTTAGCGGGGCAGTGGCAGTGAGAGGGTTGAGGAAGGCAGCGGTGGCAGCAGCAGAAGCAGTGGAGCGATGGTAGCGCAGATGGCGAAGGTGACGACGGATTCGGTGGCTTAGGGTAAGGTCAGAATGGATCCGTCTTCGGCCGAAAAAAAGTTCGCGCGCGAATGGCCGACTGATTCTGCCGACCTAACTGGTCAAACAGCATCCGTTACAATAGACATCTGTGAATTATTGGGTATAAGTGGCATGTAATGGAAGCGAGAAGATTACAACTACTTGCTGAGACCTCTGTTCTTAAATTTCTTCTGCTTGAAAATCAAAAAGATTATTGGGTGAACCCTATTTTCGCCGATCGCGAAAATACTGGTGAATTTCATACTTTGTATTACCAATTACAGAAACAACCAGTGACATTTTTCGAATACACAAGAATGTCGCCTAATACTTTTTTTTTACATACTTGGAGCAATTAGAGATGACATTGAAAAAGGTCGAATTTTAGAAAACGCATTATTACATAGGAACGACTATTCATAACCCTAAGGTAGGGGTGAGGTACCGTAAGGGTGAGGTTATGTCGTATGTTTACAATACTTCTGTACTAGTTTCGCCCATTGCTTCTGCGATTTCATTCCATAATTTCCTACTTTTGTTCCTGTTGTGATATCTGGAATCCAATGTCTTCCACAGAGCATCTCGTTCCTGTACAAGTGAAACCAGCTGTTCAACATCCATCTCGACAGCTCAGATCGACCGAATAAATCAAATTAATTTGATATCGGTCTAATGACTTCGAAGTTCGGCCGTGTTCGCCAGAACTTGTCTGATGCAATATTACCGTGCCTGCGCTCTAGTGAGGGTTTGAAATATTCGGCCGTAAACGGCCGTGTTCGGCCGAACGCGAATTCGGCCGAATACGGATCCACTCTGACCGTAGCCTCAGCGGCGGAGGCAGGGCGGCAACGGTGGCGTAGAGGGGGTGGGGTTTGGGTGTCGACGCCGGCGCAGGGGGGGGGCGGGGCAGCGAGTCAGGGAAGGCGGGGCTCCAAAGGGCGAGAGCCCGGCGGCGGCGTCGGGGCGGCATCAACGCGCCCTCGCCGCGCATCACGCCACGCCACGCCCCTCCCCGCCACTGCGCGCCGCGCCGCGTCGCTTCGCTTCGCGTTGCCCTTAATAAGCGCCCGCTCCGAAATTGATTACCATACAAATGGAGGCCTGCTACCGCATTCATGGATTCCGGAGAAAAATCAACTGTCGCCTCCGGAGCAAACATTTGCCGCGCAATCACCCGCCGCCCTCATAATTATACACAAAAGTAGATATACGTATTTATTACCGGCCTAATCGAGCCCACGTGAAAAAATTTCCCTCCGCCATTTCGGAGGGAGAAGGTTAAAATTCAATTTTGTCGGACTCCTTCCAGGAGTTAGGGCCTGAACGTTTACCCCTTCGGCAACGTCGCACCCTTCCCAAACTCTGAAATTAGCAGGGTCGGGCGTCTCTGTGTCGGAAGGGTCCTCATTTCAAAAATGCAGGTGACGTCTTCAATTAGGAAGTCGTGATAGAATAATGGTAATGTAAGGGGTATGGTATGAGGGATGAGAGATATATGTTCGGCCTAGGAGCACTTTCGTGACTGTAACAATGCGTCTTTTCTAACGTTAATTATATTTCCTTTTTGGTAATTAATTTATTCTTTCTGGATAGTTCTGAGACTTGGAAAACTCTTCCGTTCATGCCTCCTTACCTAGCTCGAAATACATTAAGGGCGTAGTTTGTACCCATTATAAAATAATTAGATATTGATTTGAAACGATTACGAGAAGAAAGAAGTACCAATAGGAAGTCGTTTAACTTGTTCTGAATGCCTTTACAGCACTCAATCGTGATGCCTGTTGCTTTTATTCATTATCTATCGGACATTTGACTATTTCCATTAAGTAGTTGTTAATGATACTGCTAATGAAATAATTCAATTCACGATCAGCTTAGAGTCGTGTCCACTTAAGAACCTGTCCCGCGCATGTGTTCACGTGTATTTACAGAAGCATTAATGTGCGGTGATTTGCCGCACGACACGTGACTGGCGTCCCATTGCACCTCATCTGCTGGTAATGAGACAAGTCAGTAAGCCACGCTGGGGTCGCGGTTACGTGAACGGACACACCGCTCTCTTCTTTTATGGTTGTTAAAGGTTGATGGGGATTGTGTGAACGTCTGCCCTTATTCAATGATACACGCGATACAAAAATGTACAAAAGATATACCCATTTTTTCTACTGCGTATCATCGACAGGATATTATGTGCCTTGCAAATACTTTTATTCGGATTGATGGCCATACAAGAAGCGAAATTAGAAAATAAATCCAAGAGCCATGGGGAAAAAATAAGTTAAATTATTCAAACTTTCACAAAATTGTTGCAATTGTCTAAAGACGAAAAAATTGTGGAACTCGCGTAATATCACGAGACAAAATGAAACATTTCATCATCACCTGTGTTGAACTCAAGCCGTGTCTCTGAGCTTTACGTGAGAAGAGTATTGGAAATATTTAGTTAACCAAGAAGAAAACCAAAACAAAACACAAATGGAAAACAAGAAGACTGACTCTCTGGATGTGATTTTGTTCGACCCGAAACACGTGATTGTCCTGGTATATAGAAGTTAGGTTTATATAGGACGAAAATGACAGTTCAGAAAACAAGTATCCCTTCACTGCTATTGTACGCAAAATCATGCTTCTTTGTGAAATTTTTGTTTGTTGAAGGCTTGCGGAAAGACATCATTAACGGTCACGAATCTCGTGGTGAAGTAAGCACTTCATGATCA
Organism: Acheta domesticus; assembly: GCA_031308135.1. Lineage (NCBI taxonomy): Eukaryota > Metazoa > Arthropoda > Insecta > Orthoptera > Gryllidae > Acheta > Acheta domesticus. The sequence goes on from JAHLJT010004567.1 coordinate 84,335,307, forward strand.
AGATCAAATCTTAAAATATTCACAACACTACTTATAAAAAATAATATATGTAAAAATGATTATAAAAAACAATTTTTAAAGAAACAAGTTGCTCGGCAACTTCTAATTTCTCTTGACGCACAGTATACGGATCAGATCACATTAGAGAATGTCAAAGTCTGATAAAAGTTTGCCAACTTCTATGAATGAATGAATGAAGGAGCGCCAGTCGATACCATTGACAAGCGCATGGACAAGTCCTTCAGTAATGTTGCCAGCAAGCTGTTCCTCCCGTGCTCTCTAGACCCACCTTCTGTAGCGCGCCAGGGAGCACGGTCGGTTTGATCCGCCTCATGGTGCGCCGCGGCCGCGCCTCTCCACGCCGTTCCACGCTGCGCTCGAATATTCGTAAACACCCAGTAGCGATCGTGCGGAGGCCGCGGCGCGAGCTGGGCCGGGCCAGGCCAGAGGGCCGGGCGCGAAGCGAGGCGAAGCGGGAGGGCGGAAGGGGAGGCGTGGGGGCGGGGTGGGGAGTGGCGGCGCGGCGCTTGCATGGAGGCGGGCCAAGGCGGCGCGGTGGTGCGGGCGCGGGGGCTGGGCCGGGGCTGGGGTGGGCGGGGGCGGGTGAAGGGGCGAGGGCGGGGGCGGGGGAAGGGGCGGGGGCGGGGCGGAGGAAGGGGCGGGGGCGGAGGCGGGCCGGGGCGCGCCCGCGTACGTGCCGGCGCGGAGGCGGACTAATTATTTCATATTGCGTGCGGCGCGGGCGGGAAGCGATGGAAAGCGCGGGATGCCGGGAGGGGAGGAGAGCGCGAAGCGGGCTCGGCGTGAAGGGGGGGAGGGGAGGCGGCGTGGAAGAAAGGGGCCCGTCGTGAGCCGAACGGCCGAGAGGGCGCCTTGCCGCGCCACGCCGCGCCGCGCCGCGCCGCGCCGCCACGAGGGGTTGCAGAGGAGGAGGAGGAGGAGGAGTTTGGGGCGGGCGGGAGGTTGCGGGGCATCGCGGGGGAATGAAGTAAGCCGCGCTGTGCCTCGCGCGAGGGTGCACTCGCGGGAGTTACAGGGGCGGGGGGGAGCGCAAAGAGCGGAGAAGGAGACGAGTGGTGTGGAGAAGGAGACGAAGAGGCCTGCGGTGGATGGTGACAGAAAAGGAGACTGGAAACGTAGTAGAGAAGAGCAGAGAAAGGAAGGGTTTGATGGGTAGTTGTCGCCTGTGGGGGGGGCTATATGAAATGGAAGACATACGCAACTGAGAAAGTAAATGGATGTATGCATTGCGTGGAAGGTGTGTTCACAATGATGTCCAACAAACTATGAGCATGTTAGTGACGATGACGAAGAGGCTACGATGTGTCAGATGCACCGCAGAAGCGAAAATACGACGGGAATCAGCAGGCAGCGAGGAGTCACAGTGGAGAATACACGAAGAAATAAACTTGCATCGGCAATGCGCCGTCGCCGTGGATGGTGCTTCTGCACACGCGTAGCGGGCGAGGCGAGAAGATGAAAAGAGACGCCGGAGAAACCCCGGCCCGGGGAGGGGAGACGGCGCGCCGCATCGGGGCGGCATGGGGCGGCGCGCCGACTCGCGTATGTAGGGCGGGAGAGATTTGGCACGGCGCGTCGCGGAGGCCCGTCGGCAGTCGACGGCGGAGGCGCGGGGGAGGAGGTAGCCGAAACTCGACGCAGTCGGGGAGGGGCCCGCCGTCGCCGCCGCCGCCGTGGGGCGCTCAAATCCCGTCTCGGCGGAGGGGGAGAGAGCTTCGCAGCGCGGCGCGGGAGCGACGACGGCAGCGCCGCGACGCGGCCGCGCGGCGAGGCGGGCCAACAGGTGCCGTCGCCTCCGTGCCGCCCTCATCCTCACCCTCACCCGCGCTCTCTCCCGCTTCCGCCGTCCGCGCCCTCCCGCCGCCCCGCGAGTCGGCAACGCCGCGGGCGGCGCGGCGGTGGCAGCGGCGGCGGCGGCGGCGGCGCCGCACTGCTCGTCGACCGGCGGCGGCGGCGGCCAGGGAGGGGGACCGCGTTAATTGCCACATCAGGCTTCTTAATTACGAGACGTGCCGGGCGGCGCGCGCCTAATGATGGCACGCACGGGCGGCGGCGCGGCGGCCGTCGGGCGCCCGATAGGCAGGCTGGCCGTCTCGGTGCGGGGGGGGGGGTTGGTACTTGGAACGGGAGGGGGCGGGGCGGGGCGGTGACCGGCTCCTCGCTTTCGGGCCGCCGCCGCGGGCGACCGCGCGGGACGCGCCGGGGAAGTCGTGGGATGACAAGGAAGCAGGCCGCACGGAACGAAGCGCGCTGGGGCACAGGTTGGGGTGCGGTGCAACGCGTGAGCGGAGGAACCACAAGGTGGAAACGGAAAGGCGAGGAGACCGTGCTATGCGATTTGGGTTGGATGAATGCGGAAAAATGTAAACAAACTTACTACGGTCAAAAGTAGAATAGGTATATTTTGTTTAAAATTGAGAAAGAACTACAGACCGCGATAAAAATGAATGTGCAACTGCAAAGATAAAGAGGGAAACGAGCATGTCGGAAGGAAATGAAATGTTGATCAGAAGGTCCAAGGTCTATAAATACATTATAAGAAACGTGGTGGTATAAATAAGATATGGTAACGAAAGAGGATATTTACTGTATTTGAAAATATTTTTGTAACGGGAGTCCGACTGTCTCCAAAAAATATCACAAATAAACCCTTGAGAATAACGTATGAACTGTTTCTATGAATGTCTTCTTACATCTATTTCATGAACACCTGGCCAAAGTCGTTTGCACCATTCTTATCAGTTATCACCTTTGGAATATACTAGTGTACGCGATGAAGTCTTGAAGCGGAACTAGCCTCTGATCTGCCTACACAGTATGCTTCTGTAACTAAACAGGAGCGTGCGGGAGTGAGAGAGAGAGAGAGCCGCCGCAGCGCGGAGAGAAAAAACGCCGCCCATGCGGGCGGGAGGATCATAAGACGCAAACGAGCGGCCTGCGAGCTGACGGCAGTGGTCGGGCGGGGAGGAAAGCCGCCGCCGGGCCGGCGCCGCCGCCCACTCCGCACGTGACGCCGCGGCCGCCGCCGCCGCGGTAGCCTGTGCTCCGCCACCGTCCGTGGTACCTCGAGATTCATCACCACCATCCACCCTTTTCCTCGCAGGTCCCACCACTGCCTTCACCACCCCGCTCACCCTCGCTGATCTTGCTACCCCCACCGCCACCCGGTCACCGCCGTCCCGACCCTGCCACGCCCGCCGCCCCTGTCGCACCTACCGTCTCCGCAACCCTTGCCTCTCTCGCCGCCTTCGCGCCTCCCACAGTCTCCGCTTGCCTCTCCCTCACGGTCTCCTCCAATGCCTCTCCCCCGCTACCGCCCTCGCAGACACGCCTCTCTATCTGTCATTGCCACTCCTGCTGCCAGTGCTGTCGCCATCGCCTTCCCACTGACAGTCAACGCCGCTGCTAGCTACACCTCACCCACCACCACTACCACCACCTCCGCCACCACTATCACAACCACCATCACTATCTCCATCACCATCATTACCGCCTCCGTCCTCCTACACGCCTCGCCACCATCACAACCATCTCCTGCGCAGTCCCCACTATTGCGCCCTCCATCTCTCTACCTCCGTCCTGTTTCTGCTCCACCTCCACCGCCCCCGCCCCGCCCCCGCCCCCGCCGCCGAGGCGACTTCCAAGTGCGGCGCCTCATTTGGGCGTGGAGCGCGGACGGCGGCGGCGGGGCGGGGCGGGACGGCGCGGGCGGGGCGGGGCGGGGCTGTGCGGGGCACGGAGCGGCGCAGGGTTTATCTCGTTCGGCCGCCGACAGAGGCGAAGGCGGCGGCGGCGGCGGCGACCGCTGGGCCGAGGCGACCGGTTCCGGGCGACGTGGCGGGGCGTCGTGCCGGTGGCCGGGCTCCGCGAGCACGCACGGGGCGGAGAGCGCGGCGGGTGGGGATTAGTGGCGTGCTTCTTTTTAAGGCACCTCGCATTCGCGGACAGCAGTGTCTTTGAGGAAGCCACGATCTGGGGAGGTATTCATCCCTTACAACGGGAGATGAAATTCTGGGCACGGTCTTGACTGCAGGAATGGAAGAGAATGCTTGATGTCTTGATCGAAATGGCTCAAAAGTCGTAAACCTTTTTTAAGTTTTATCCAATTCATTCCAATTTACATATTGATATCTTCGAGAAATTGGGTGATATATTACAAAATCCATATCAAAGACTGTACATAAGGCAGCAATGAAATAGTTCTCAACGATGAAATCTAAATAATTATTTAATTACGTGGCAGGACGGTTCTGATACTGCAATATTCCATAAAAGTTCGATAGTGCTCAGAAAAAGGCACGAACAGGTTTCAAAGATCTTTCCCTTTCATCAAAGTTACCACAAAAGAAACCTTATGAATACGAGATAGTTGGATTAAACATTAAATCGAATGTTTCAATTCGTTGTGTTAATCATACTTTTTGAATTGCTTTAGAATCTACCAGCAGACACTGAATAAGTGTAGGCTTTTTCTAATAACCCTGATATTTTCTTTTGAAACAGTAATGTACAGGCTCCATTTTTTGAGTTAGTTTTTTTCTGATTTGGTCTTGTAAATATATGCATAAAATATCTATTTAACCTAAATTTAATTTTAACCTGTTATACAGTCAAAAACACGTTTAAAATAAAAATCGTGAATATTTACTTTACAAAAGAACAGAGTTAGATTTCTCTACATGCATCTAGAATTCTCACAGAATATTTTCAAAGAATTTCTCTATTGATCCACCACAACTGTATGAAAAACACCACAGGAACCACCACTTCGTAACGATCGCACTGTCACACAGGCTTTAAGAAACAACCGATCATTTCCTGCAATTTCTACATTTCTCAATCCATTCTCTGGCACGTTACATTCACGTCAAATTTCTTGCGGCCTCCATTACTCTTCGTTGGGCGCTATTGCCGTTGGAACGAATAGTAAAATGTGCTGTATTAATGAGCAAAATGTCCGGCGGCTTCCAGGAAGAGCGGTGGCCACGTTACGGGAAAGGGCTGTGAATGGGCAGACGAGAGTGGGAAGGTGGGTGGGTGCGGGAGGACGGGGAATAGTGTGAGCACGGGTGGACGGGTGAGGGCGAGAGAGGCCGGGCGAGAGTGGCCGGGCGAGAGAGTCCGGGCGAGGCCGAGCGAGGATGGGCGAGGCCTGGCGAGGATGGGCGTGGACGGGCGAGGATGGGCGAGGCCGGGCGAGGACTGGTGAGGCCGGGCCATAATGGGCGTGGACGGTCATAGAGGGGCGAGGATGGGTGCAGATAGATGGATGTGAGTGGGTGCGAGTGGGTATGGATGGGTGTGGGCGGGTGCGGGCGGGAGTGGGGTAATGTGGGGGTGTGCTGGCGGGTGGGCGCGGGTGGACGCGGGCGATGTGGGGGCGGACGAGGTCGGGGGAGTCATCTCCCTCCTGTTACACACACCCGCTGCACCGGAGCGGAAGCCACTGCAGCTGTCTGCGGAAAGCGTCGGAAGCGAGGGCGCCGCCGGCACAGCGGGACTGCAGTGGCGGCGGATACTTCAGGTTCTGCGCCGGGATGACGGCTGTGCCGACAACTAAGTGGTGATGGTGGCGTTGAGGTGGAGACTGTGGCTGTGTTAGGATTGCCGTATCAACAAACGTGATAGTGGCAGGAGAGCTGGTAATGTTAATGGCACCACCAATGTATCATCGATCATACTACAACTGCTATGACGTTTCGTCACTTTTTGTACATTTTATTGCAACTTTTGTTTGAGTGATGCCATTGTACTCATGTACCATGCTTGAAGGGCTTACATTTTGCTCGATTATGATCGTTCACGGTTCGTATTGCCAATTTGAACTTCCAAGGGATTTATACGATCTAACTTTTATCTAATTTGATTGAAAGTAAGGCAAACGTTTTTCGAATTTGAGTTCTCTGCAATACTAGATAAATTTTACAAAATAATAATTTTGAATTACTAATTTTCCGAGATGGAATAAACAATCAGCAACAAATACATTGATGTAGTTTCATAAAAATAAACGTTTTCTAATTCTGAATTGGTATGTATTCCATCAAAATAATGAAACGATTCATAATAATTAATTTTGGGTATTAAATTAAGAATTCCTAATAAAGTATTGTGTATTCTGTGGCTCAGGATTCGCGCACGCACCAATATGTACACACATACAGACACACACACACACACACACACACACACACACACAAGTGAAGAAAGAAAATAAGTGCATTAATTATTGAAGTGACAGGAAACATGAAATTGAAATAAGTGTGAACAGACGGCACGAGGAGCTATTCGGGGTGTTCCACGTTTGTCTTCAACTCCTCGATGAAAACAAACCTTCACCTCCTACTTATTTTGATTAAAATTACGTTCACTTAAACACGAAGTGAAAGAGCATAGAGATTTGAAAAAAAATCCTGTTCACCTTCTTTCAAAATCAAGGTTTGCTGATATAATGGTGGTAGGGGAAACTCATTTTCCAGGCTCTACTAAAATGTCGCTTTTTGTAAAAAAGTTGCCATTTTGTCTCTGAAGTTTACTAATGAGTCTGTGGAAATAATAGAAAATGCAAATTTTCTTTTTCCCTTCACGTTTGAGATAGGGATGTTGTGTTTTGTCGATGGATGATAAAATGGAGAGTTTTTAAAGTTCTTTTCTAATATTAAAAAATTAATCAGGGAAAAAATTCAAAATTCAACAATAATTCTGTAACTCACTAAAACATGGAAATATGTGAGTGTGCAATGAATTCGTTCGTTAGTTTGTATATTTAATTTATTACTTAAAATATTAAGCACACTCTTTTCATAATCAACCTTGAACATAGGAACACCGTATGTTTTTTGAATTGAAGTGAATATATTTTTGGCAATTTGAGAATTCTCCTACACCCCCACACCCATATCCACACACACACACACACATACACCAGTTTCATTTATATAATACCTGCCAACAACCATTTTAATCTACTTAATATAATAATGCATTTTATTAATTTAAGTGATGATTTTTACATTCACCATTGCTATTTCTGGTGTATCAGTAAAAGATAACACCTTGCAAATTTAGAGCTGTTGTGTAGTTGATGAATTTTCAGTTAAGTCATTCTGTTGGGTATCATTATTGCTGCGATAGGCTCTGGGTTGTATAGGACGACCCAAACCTTTGACCACCACCGGTGATCTCGCAAGTGTACCCTGATCATTAAACCTGACCGTTTTTCTAATCTCAACGCATAAATTTAATAGGCCATATAACGGAGTCAGATTGCCTATCATTTTTGGGTGCAGACTATTCTGTTTATCGTTCGCAACACAAGCTATCTCAGTTCGACAATAGCCCATATGCTCGAGAATTATCACATTTATATTGATTAAAAAACAAAAAGGAAAATCTTGTTGCTATTCAGTTAATGTTAACACTTTAAGTTTCCGATTAAGGGTACGAGGTGCAGAAATGTGAAATGAATGGGTCTATGATATTATTTTCTCTTTAAATTTATTTAATTTGTATCATTAGACAGTGAATTTGAACTAAACGTAAATGTTCGTAACCTTCTGTTAACTAAAATGTTCACGAATTCTATATTACAAAATCAAAAGTAGTATCTTCGAATGTAACCCAATTGTACTTGTGAAGTATACAACATATCAGTATTTTATTTAAAAACTAACAATATAATAAAACAAGACAATAAAGAAAAAACAAAAGACGATGAAAAAAGCGAATGAAACTTTTAAGGGTTGTTCAAAGTTCACTTCATTATGAAAAGAACACAGCATATTTGATGACATTGCCCTATTTAAAAAGAAGTATTGCATTGTTTCGATTTATACTCGTGGTTTCCTGATAACTAGCTTAGATATTATTTTTCAGCATTTAAAGGTAAGCTTACGTTGCGATAATAATTCACAATAAGATAGGATTCTTAACAGGATTTACAATGTGTTTTAACATGTCATTAAAATAGTATTTTCATTTCCGATAATCTTATTTTATCCCTGCAAGGAATATATATCCATGAATTTTATTAGTCGATTTTCTGATAACATCCCATCAATCATTTTTTAAATCATTCTACCAGTATACCTATTACAATTACAATTCATAATACTTCGTGATTAATTGATTATTTCGTGTTTAGTTTATGATCGCGACAACTGCAATGGTCATTAATCCAGTAAGTGTAGTGCATATGCTTATCATGGGAGGTAGCTGGTTCTTCCCCCACTGGATGATGATATCCGGCGCTGACCTACAAGTCGACTTGCGGGGTTTCCCTATCCAAGTATCTCCCTCCCAGCCGGCACAAACTCTACGTTTCTGATTAGACTCTCAACATCTGTGGTAATATAGTGCAGGTAAGCGTGAGGGGTGCGTGTAGGAGAAGGAAGGGGAAGGAAAGTTTGCACGCGGTCCGTGAACCTTTTGTTAGGATATTGTACCGGCATTTGCTTGCTATTGATCGAAGAAACCACGGAAAACTACCGATCAGAGCAGCCCTGCTATAATTCTCCTCCATCCAGCAGCTAACTCTGATATAGCTATTTAGGAAGTATCGAAAATGCTGCACCTCGGGACTCGAACTCTAGGGTCTGCTCGTTAGAGGCACTGCCGATACATTAGTTGATGGCCCAAGCCATCTCAGCCGGCACAACAAAATATGTAGTGTAGTAAATGTACAACACTATTCGTAGCACTACATTGATGCAAATACTATTTTACTAGCTGAATGTGACGTCGCCAACGCTTTAAACTACCTTCGGTTGTTTGACTTCTTTTTTTCTTTCTTCGTCTTTCTTCGTCTTCGTCTTTCTTCTTCTTCTTCTTCGTCGTCGTCTTCTTCTTCGTCTTCTTCGTATTCTTCGTTTTCTTCTTCTTCTTCGTCTTCCCCTTCTTCGTCTTCGTTTTCTTCGTCATCCTCTTCTTCGTCTTCCTCTTTTTCGTCTCCTTCGTCTTCTTCGTCGTCTTCTTCGTCGTCTTCTTCGTCTTCTTCGCCGTCGTCTTTGTCGTTGTAATCGTATATTCGTCTTCGTCTTCTTCTTCGTCGTCTTTTTTTCTTTATCTTGTGCGTCTTCTTCTTCGTCGTCTTTTTTGTATTCATCTTTTTTTCTTCGTCTTGTTCGTCTTCTTCGTTGTCGTCGTGTCCCTCTCTCTTTCTCTTTGTCGGTATTGGTACTGGGAACGGGGAACTAAATCAACCCACATCTAATTAGGTAGGGTTGAATTAGTTTCCGGCATACTCATTAAGATCGTAGCGCGAAACATGAAAAAACACGTTTTTGGAAATTTCTTATAATTTTATGGCCGAATCTGAAAACAAATTATCAGTTCCCCATCAAGAGACTGAGACGCATCGAATGACACCTCGTATGTCTCGATTAGTGCATGGGAAGTGGTCTTAAGTCATCCCAAGCTGAACACTTACGTGGAGCAGACGTGGCGTAAAGGGCGGCGAGATTTGCCCTGGGAGCGGGAGGGAAAGCGCCCGCTTTTAATGCGGAGGCTAACGGCGGGCGCCGCGCAGGTGTAGGGCGCGCGTGCAGCGTGCAGCGTGCGTTCGCTTCCCAACTTCGTGCGAAGCGCTCGTAAAAAAGGCGAACGCCGCCCGTAACCCGGCAGACGCGGGCGGCGCTGTGCAGCCATCGGCCGACTACAGTCCCTAGATACAATCCTTTGCACTCCCGATGCCGCCATTTAATATCCGGTTGTCAAGGGGGATCGAACTGCGCGGTATTCTGTTTGGGGAGAAAGATCAATCTATTCAAAACACGCATTTATGTTGTACTCGCAACTATCCATAATGCCTTGAATTGTTATCATTTCTCCTCAAATCCTGTACGCTGGCGGGTTGAGTTAAGCTCAAAGCCAACACTGCTGCTGTCTCTTGCGACTCTGACCGACAGTCGCTAGGTTCGAGCGACGACGGTGGCAGCTTTTCGGCACTAGCTACATAGAAATGTTGAATTCAACCATTGTCTGAAGGAGAATTCTAGCGGCCGGCAGCTCTGAACGGAACTTTTCCGCGGTTTCTCTAAATTAATATCAGGCACATGCCGGAGCAACACCGTAACAAACGGGCCAGGGATTGCGCGCGATCTTTCCTTCTTCAACTCTTCCTTACATACATTTACACTTACATGCCCTACACTACCACACATTCCGGGAGACCTGTTGGCAGCTTAGAGCTTGTTTCGTCTGGGGCGGTGCTCCGCTCAGGAGAGATATCAGGATGAGGAAACCTCCGCACGCAATTTAAAGCAAAAAAAAAAAAAAAATCAAACGAGTACTCTCTTTGCAATAATTTGACATTATTAAGAGACACACTGGAAATTTGTAGTGTGGATACATGGCAGAAAAAAATCAAAGACAGTTGAAATAATTTAAACAGCAGGTACAGCAAAATATTCAATGAAAGTCGTAAACGATATGGATAAAATGTATTGCCATATCTGAAATGAATAGACGATTTGATAGTTACACGATTGTGAAGAAATACTTAGAACGTTGATTGAGCACTCAAGAAAAGAGGCAGGAGGCAAACGGAGAACTCCAGAAAACCAGTCGCGAGCCCGCTTTGTTCTCCACAAATTACATCAGGCATTGAATTTTCAACGGGAATTGAACCACGGTCCTAGTGACGGAAGGCGAGCGATCTGACCGTAACAGCACGGGTTGCCACAGGTAGTCACAAATGGGTCTGGATGGCGCGAGTGCTAGGGCAGGGCCAGGGAAGTAACAATTCACCGCCGTGCCGTCAGATATCGCGTTATCCGGCGCCCGTCCTGCCGTCCTGGAGCACTGTCCCACGGCGCTGACCCACATCCACTGGGCCGCCGCCGTCGCCGCAGGCAGAAGCAAAAACCATTGAAAACGACGTCGGCGAGGCGCGGCACCGCGGGGGCGCGGCCGGCGGGCCCACAAAGCGGCGGCTGTGGCGGCGGCGGCGGCGACCGCGGGAGCGGCGGCGAAAGCGGTAATGGCAACCGAGGCGGCGGCGATGGTGGGAGCGGAGGACTGACTTTGCGAACGGTGGCTATGGTGATGACAACGGGGTAAGGAGCTGCGGCGGGCGAGTACGATGGTGGCGGCGGGTGTGATCATGATGACGGGTTGTTGGCAGGACCAATGACTAAGCAGGCGAGAGATGGTTACGTTTTTGTGATGCCGCTGGTGGTGGTAAGGGTAGTGGGGATTGTGGTGATGGTGAGGGAGGTTTTAGTGTATGGTTTTGGTGTTCAAGTGAGGTGGCAGTTTTGGTGTTTGTGATAGTGATGATGGTGGTAAGGGTGATGGGAATTATGGTGGTGGTGGTGTCTGTGGTGAGGATGATGATTTTGGTGATGGTGATAGTTATGATGATACAGTTGTGATGGTGGGTGACGGAGGTGGTGGTGATAATGGATGTTTTAGTGTCTCGTTTTGGCGTTCAAGTGGGTTGGTGGTTTTGATGTTTGTGGTAATAAACGTGGTAAGGATGGTGGGAATTGTGGTGGTGGTTGTGGTTTGGTTGATGATGATTTTGGTGGTGGTGATAGTGATGATGGTAGTGGTACGGTGGTGATGGTGAGTGGTGGAGGTGGTGGTGGTGATGATGGCAGTGTGGCAGCGATGTAGGTGACGGTGGTAGTGTCGGCGGCAATGGCAATAGTTGGGGATGTGACAGAAACAGGTGGGGTGCTGGCTGTGGTAGCCAGTGCGCCAGCCGCGACAGAAACAGGTGGGGCGGTGGAGGCGCTTGTGGCGGCGGCGGCGGTGCGGGCCGTCGCGTCGCCCCGCGGGAGCGGCCGTTCTGCGGCCGGCGCGGCGCAGCGGGGCCCCGGGCGCCGCGCTGTGACGCCGCGCTTCTCGGAGCCTGCGCCCGCGCCCGCGCCGGTCGAGCGCACGCAGGGGGCCCTGCCCCGTCCCACCCCGCCCCGCCGCGCCGCGCCGCGCCGAGCGCTCTTCATGGCGCGCGGGGGGAGCGGGTTGGCTCTCGCATAAAACGTGTTTCGGGGCAAGGAAGGGACGAACAAAAAAGGGGAAAATGCATTAGTTTGCTTCATAAGAGAAGGTATGGATTTAAAATATTCATGAGTCAAGAAACGTTCATTGACATTTTGCATTAAAGAAATGTGTATTTCAAATATATTTGAGTGTGGAGTGATGTTATATTTCGCTTTGTTCTGTTGTACAGGCATGAGATGCGAATCTAGGTCCGAAACAACCTTTGGATATAAAAGACAACGTTTTATTTAAAATTCCAAAAATATTGAAAAAGAAACAACAACCGAAACATACTGTGTGAACAATCTTTTTGTTTTTGGTAAGACTAAATTATTGGATGTAATGATATCATAGTTGATTTTTGAACCACACTGAACTGATTTAAGAGATTTCATGCATTGGACTATTTGGATATAAATTCACGTAATTTTTCGGAAATACTCTAATACTTTAGAACACATTACGACTCCGGCCACGTTGTTTTGACCCAGAGATAGAGAGGTAATATTAAACATTTCCGTAATTCAGGTGCAGATGGAGCGAGGCGCGCGAGGTGAATGGGTCGCTCCTCGCCGAGGGGCGCGGGAGGGCAGGGGCCGCAGCGGGCCGCAGAGGAGTGGCGCAAGGCGGAGCAGGGAAATTGAAAAGCAGCGGGCTGACCCGCCGGTCGACCGCCGCGCCGGCAGCGGGCGGCGCGGGCGCTGCGGGGCGCGGGGCGCGGAGGCTACTTCGGCTAACGAACGGCCAGCGGAGCGACTCGCCCGCGACCTCCCACGTCCCCTATCGCTTCGCCACCGCCACCGCCCGCGCCGCGCAGCGCCGGCTCCGTAGGCTCGGCCGCGCCCACCGCAGCTGCCTCTCCGGCGCTTTCCTCGCCCCAGCGCAGATCCTGCGTTAGATATTTTTATGCCCTCTGTTGGGTGTGTCTAATGCACGAACTTTAGAGTTTATATCTAAATATATTACACTTATGTAATGATAATAATAATAATAATAATAATAATAATAATAATAACAATAATAATAATAATAAAAATAATCTGCATGAAGTTTGGTCTTGGTCTGGACAAGTATGCAAAAGTCAACTTAAAAAGAGGCAAAATGACCACGTCAGAGAACATTGAACTTGATACGCACACTGTGATTCAAGATCTTGAGCCAGGTAAAACTTACAAATATCTGGGAATTGAAGAATGTGAGATCATCTCTAACGACACAATGAAAGAGAGAATTCGCAGGGAGTATTATAGAAGAGTGAGACTTGTCCTGCAGTCCGCTCTGAATTCCAGGAATAAAATATCTGCAATAGGTAGTTTGGCGGTGCCTGTAGCCGAATATAGTTTCGGACTAGTGGACTGGACTGAGCAAGAAATTTGCATCATGGATCGAATAATAATCCATGGATCGAAAAACCAGAAAACTAACAATGCATCATGTTTCCCACCCTCGAGCTGATGTACATAGACTTCATGTGTCACGTAAGGAAGGAAGAAGAGGCCTCAGACAAATTGAGGCCTCCTGGCACAACGCAATAGTCGGGATGGGAAAGCATGTAGTCAGCCATCAAGTTGACCCTCTAATGAGGCAGGTCATGAAATCTGACCGAAGAATGGGAAGCAGAGGCATTGTTAGTGTAGGAAAAAGCATTGCACAGAAAACTATGCAAGACACGCAGAATGACATTGAACTTCTGGTGTTTCTTAACATGAAATGTGAGACATAAAAAATGTTAAAGAAATCGTGGAGAGGTAAACCACTCCTCGGACAATATTTGAAACGAATGGACAGGGTACAGATCAATGAAGATCAATCATTTATATGGCTTAAAAGGGGAAGAATGAAGCCAGAATCGGAAGCAGTTTTAATAACTGCCCAAGATCAGGTATTGAGAACACGACATTATGATAAAGCGATTCTCAAAATTTCCCATGATGAAAAATGCCGCATTTGCCAGGAAGAGTTTGGAAATCGAGATCAGCCGAATGTGGGGCGTAAAAGAGCAGGTCGTCCCGATAGTTATTGGAGCTCTGGTATTTGTTCCGCAAAATTTGTGTAAGAACTTGTCTAAACTCCCCGGTAATTCAAAAGACTGGGAAGTGCAAGAAATCAACGTATTGAAAGATTGCTACATACCAATTAAAATTTTGGACTCAACAATGTCTCATTGTATTTTTGAATTGAACATAAATAATTTCTGTCCTTTTCCATCAGTATTCACCCTTCTCTTTACATTCAATATGAGTCAGTAATAATTTCAGCAAATAAACTGTTTTGCTTACTTTGCTTATGCTGAAATACTTTTTTTAAGGAGATAAAAAAATCTTTGTGTTTATTGTATTCCGAGAAAATCGTGAATTTCGAGAAAGCGTAAGTTAAATTAATGCAATTTTATTACCAATCTAATTCTTAATTAAAACCAGTTTTGATGTATTAAATACACATTGACATCGTAAATCGAAATCCTATTGAAAGCAGTAATATTTACTGATACCCACGAAAGAATATCTGGGAATCTAAGTGGAAACAAAAAATAATTTGTAGAACGTTTTTTTAGAAATGTGATACTACACTTTTTTTAAAAGTGATGAATAATTTCAATTACGTCACAATACAACTGTATAAACATTTTTTCGAACGTTTCAACTGTATGAAAAAGGCATTTATCCCTCCAGAAGGTGTGGTAACAGATTTCTTGAAGTTGTGTCCCCCTGTTCCCTTCTGCGAGACAACCGGTTCGTGAATTCGAATTCTCCAACCCTATACTTGTATGACCACATGTACTGAAAACCGAGGGGAGTGTCCAAAATACACCGCGAAAACGGTGGAATTCTATTTTCCAGTTTACGTGAAAGCACTTGTTTTGGGTCAGTTGGGCATGCATTTTAAGATTATTAATTTTTTAAGGAACATTATAATTGAAACTGGTTTTTCTAGGTCACATGGATACTAGTGTTTACTTTAAAGGTAAAGCTTTTTAAATGAAAAAAAGTCGAAAAGGCAACCCTAGAAGGTTGAATGTACGTGACGAATTTCCGATTGAAAATTTGAATAAAAAACAAAGGACAATTGAATTTTTAATTTTTTCATGCCGATAAAACATCAGGATCAATCAGGAAATGCATAGTCAAAATTATGAGAAAAATAATAGGAAAAGGAAGATTATATATAAATTTTATAAAAAGGCGGAGGTGGTTATCAATATTTTTAACTCTAAACCCAATATGTGAGGATTATTATTCGTTGTGACAAAGAAAAATACGTCGTCTACATAAATACACTTATGAAATCTGCAGAATTATCAAAAAATAATTTGTAAAAGCTCAATGTCTCCTTCTGAAACTCTGATTTTTATTTATTAATATCCGTAATTTAGAAAATAAAATTGCCTTACTCGAAACGCAAAAAAAAACTTTAAATTTAAAATGGCAAGGCACTTTACGAACATTCCTCGATATAACAATATGAAAATGGGGATGAACATTCCTCGACGTAAAGATTGGTATTCTCATAATGCAACTATATTTGACAGGCGCTGGTCACAAAAAAAAATGTATTGGCACCTGACCTCACGCATACACAAGTTGCACCCCGACATTCATTCGATGGAGAGAGCGCTCTGTATTTAGGAGGTCTGCGCTTCGATTCTGCCCTAAATAGCAGGCTAGAGCGGGCCGTTCGCGGTTTCCCTGTGCTGATTGCAGCTCTGTTGGACCGGTTCCTAACTAGACAGCGCCCTCCGCCGCCTGACCCAACAATCGCCCGCCTCGAACGCCTTGCCAACGTCGCTTGGGCGGGGGACGTGGGATAATGCCGCGATCATAAATAATGATTATATATAGAAAATTAGAAGCCGCTGTGCAAATAAACAAATGAACGGACGAAGAAGGACGCGAACCAAGGAGAATGCTCGATTGTGTTCGCACGTATTTGGAAGAGGGAGAGAGATGGGAGGGAGACATGTATTGAGAGGTACGGGCTGAGAGTCGGGGCCAGAAGACACATGATAAATTATCATGACAATTTTCACAGTGAGTTCTGAGAGTATATTCCATTAATAAAGGATCGTTAAAACAAAAAAAAATATATTATGATTTTATGATGATCAATTTCTAAATGAATAGGTTAATATTCTGATTTCCTTTCTCATTGATTGCCATTTCTCACAAACAACGAATTACAGGAGGGTTTTTGAAAATTATCTGATGAACAATGAATAACCAGGTTCAACAACAATTACTAAAATTTTACATTCTTTCAAATCAAGAAAAGGTAGGGAAATCGAGTAGAACATAAATTAAGAAAGGCAGAAAGCAATCACACACAGTTACATACACATGCATGCGTGAAAAAATAGAGACTGTTATAATAACAAGAGAGATCGTTTACAAAGAAAAACTAAATGTGATGAGCAACTATGAGATGACGTTTCTCTCTGCAGGGATTAGAGTGCATTGAAATCGAACATTACAATTTTCGTATTCCTGTCCTTTTAGAAGGTACATACTGATATTTTTCTTAAAATATAGATTCACAACTTTAATTTCCAGATGGTTAACTGGTTTTAAATATAAATGGATAATTAAAAATATTTGCAATTATTAATTTCGAATGTATGGATACATTGATGGAAAACTAAGCAGTCTCTGGTCATATGAAAAGTGTCAATGGTTTCGTTAGATACCCTTGAATTTGGAAATATACCAAAACAATTATTTTCGATTTTGACTGAAAAACGCAAATATTATATTGTGTGATTCCCTTATTCTTATACTGCACATACCGACTAAGATTTCGTACTCACTACGTTACTGCTTATGACACGGCTCAAGTTAAACGACAACTAGGCTCCAAGGAAGAGGCCGCCAGCGATTAATTATTTGCTATTCGCATGTTGTGATATTGAACGTAAATTTTTTTTATATACTTGGTACGCTAAAGAACTGTTGTGTTGTGTGTACTATACTATGATATTAGATTAATCGTGAATACTATTTTTGAGAAAATATTGAATCTACTGCAGTGTTATAGGTTTTTATTTTTGTTGTTCTTGAGCAGTGTGCTGGAAACTGCGCATATCGACTGAATTATCATACTGATTGTCATAGCGTCACAGCTTGCTGCTCAAATCATGCGTCATACGACGTGGAAGAAAGAAGCTTCATTATTCACAGGTGCCTTTTCATAACAGACAACTTTTGCTACTCTAGGAACTCATTTTACACAGTCTCGACAGCGGCATTTTTGCTGCTGCTGGCTTCGAGTAAATATTTGTAACAGGGAAATACTATTAAATAGTTGCTTAGTGAACATTAGGAAATTTAGAAGTATCTCGTATAATTTACTTAATCGTAATACTTCTTTTTCATAAGTTGGTAACACTACAAATTCTTTTTTCATTTCTACATTTCATTTCACAGTTCTAAATAGATATTTAGAAATAAATATATGTAAAAACAACACGTTTTGTGCAAACAATGTTTTGCGCAAAAACTGAGTTTGCAAAACAACTGCTTACTGCTAACAGTTATTTATAACGGAACTAGTGAACTTCAGTGACTGATATTTCCATTTCAGAAGGAAATGAACAATTAATGTAGAATGATGGAAATTTATGATTATGCGATCACAAATGTGTGTAATTGCGTGTGAATTATTCGCATGGGAACTGCAAGGAGGAGGGTTTCGCCCGCCGAGCTATGTTGTGTACCCTACAGGAAACATCTCCATGAGGAGTAGTTTGCAGATTCTAGCGAATAATTAATAATTCTAGCGAACTTCTTTGCGTCGTCGATTCCACCATTTCTTATCCAGTTTTAGAAGAATTCGAACAATGTGTTGAGAACTATCAATACATTAAAAATTATTAATGAACCCGAAACTCTCTACACCTTCAATTCATTGGTCGTTCAGCAACGGTGGTGTGCGGACGTGCCCAGATCCGCTGCACATGCTTTGCTAGCGCTCAGTAGCGCTTGGTTCGTCTACCAGTGAATTTTGTGCCTAGTGTTGTGTTCCCGTAGGGCGTAGTAACAAAGACTGGTGCATTACATAACTTTCCCTATACTACGCATGTTACTCCGCATATTACGTACGTGTACGGGAAAGTAAAGTCAGTTTGGCTCCTTGTTCCGTTTCTTATATTGTGCTCGACGGCTTCATAAGGTTAAGAAAAGAAACAATTGTTATTTGTTTAATTTTAAAAGCGGAAGAAGAAAATCAGGCAAGAGTCGAAGGAAGACCAGATTCTATGTTCATTATATTAACAAAACGAGAATGACAAGAAGATAATTTCGAGTAATATCTCTCCGTCAGATGGAGGATGAAAACTTATTTAAAAGCACTTTAGAATATTTCACGATAATTTTGAAACTCAATGGGATATTTTGAAAAATATATAAATAAATATTTTGGTAAATACTGTAAGGTATACAATTTTATTGAAGAAGGAGACACAATCATAATTGCACTAATTTTTATGGCAGCTTAAGAAAATAATCGGCACAAACTCAAATAAGACAAACATAATGAACACTGGTTAATAAACAAGTTTACAATTTCAAAATATAGTATACCGTGCCCAAATGTAATCAGTTTCACTAATATTCACATATTTTTACAAATATCTATTATTTTAAATTTGGCAAATGTTACACCTTGATGCAGGTATTTTAAATAACCAGATACAATGACACTTCCGATTGTTGGGTAAAACACTATGTAAAACTTCATATCATGTTATACAACTCGGGATAATTCTGGGTGAATATAATTAAATTGGACCATGTTCGTTCCACACGCTTCACCTAACCTCACAACTGAAACGGAGGAAAGGTCGACCCGTCCAAGCCAATGACGTCATTGGTATGGACTGAATGTCCATATCGGGATGTCCAGAAGATTTTCCGTTCGGACTTACTGGAAACAGCGGATGATGCGTGTCGTCCCGTGCCGGACGTGGACGGCCTGGTGCGCGCTGCGGTTACGGAAATCTGTAATCAACTTTTAAAAAATTCCCGTCCTTGCCGTACCGACCCAGTGCGCTAGGGTTATAGAGAGATTATTGTAAGAAGGGAACTCTTTGACAGCAACAGCTTGGCCACCGCTGGAAACAACGTCAGGTTACGTTCCTACACTCATTTTATCAGTGCGTTTCTTTACAGTTAACTTATTTGTAAATGGCATCATCAGTTTCTCGTGCAATGTCATCGCCCTGCATGACGTTCATTCATTACCCGATCGGTCCAAGTGGTCCCTTCTTATAGCAACTCTTCTGTACAAGGGACTCTGATAGGAACTCGCTAGAGTCCCTAGATACAGAGAGTTGCGCAAAAACCGGCAATTTATATTCTCCCACCCTATAGCACCATCAAGCAGAACTCGTAAATTCAACAGAAATGATAACAATTGGTGACGTTATAGAGATGTTTAAGAATATTAATATTGATTTGGGATAGATTCATGGTTCTTAACACACAGAACACCATAGAGTTCCAATTCTCCTGACAACTGGACATAAAATGGCGGGATCGATGGAACAATGGAATGCGCTACTCTCTGTATCTAGGGACACCGATTAAAATAAGTTGGTGATTGACAGTTGCTAATGGAAAAAAGCGACGTTGACAGTTTGCGTACCACTGAGCCCGTGTTCCCGGAACACGAAAGTAAACATTTGAAAAAAATATTTATTAAAGTAACCAAATCATACCTTCATATTGTAAGATGTTACACCTTCATAAACAGAACTGTCAATCACCAACTTATTTTAATGGGACCTTAGAACTCGCAATCGCGTCGCGCGCTCGCTCGGGCTGGAGCGGAAACGACCCGCGCTGCGGAAGGGCGTGGCGAGGGGTTGCGCGCGAAGGGCCGTCGCCGGGGCCCACCCACGGCGCACACGCGCTTCAAGGGCACCGCCTTCGGGGCAGTTTGCTTGGAAACAAATACGAAGAGCGCTGCCAGGTAGATCTCGCAAAGCGGCTCTCTCGCAACACGTTGATGGATAATAATCGACCAACACCACGCCTTGCGCGTGCGTTGCACGACTATTCGCGCCCAACACATCGTGAAGTCTTGCATAAGGTGTCCCTCAGGTAAATTCTGTTGTGTGAAGATTATGTTTGGTACAGTGGAAAGTGAATGTACGCTAATCATCTGTAGATTATTTTTTAATACGTTTCTTTTATCGTTAAAAAAAATCGACATGAAAGGAAATCTAAATTTTGACTCGTGCAACTTCGAGCAAGTGGTGTAAGCAGTCTCCAACTTTTAATTCAATGTCCGCATACAATGGGTGTACAAATTAAACCTTATTAACAACTTCCTGGTTAATTTTCGTTTAGGGTCGCGCTTTAACGTCGCGTTAAGTTCAAAAAGGAATTTTGAACGAGCTAATTCCATGTTCTTGTTATCAACCATTGATGTTGTACGTCCTTGGAATTTAAAAGTTAACATATTCAATTTTCTTATGCTAAATGAATCATTAATGAATAATATATTTTCAGTGTGCAAATCTTTCTTGGAAACACCTTGCCGTAGGTCTTTGGCTTTTGGCTTTCTGCGCTTGTTACTTTTGTAGATGGTACAAAAGTGATACTGAATCTTAAGCCGATCTTGATTGTCGCGCTCATTGCTCATACATGATTTTCTTTTCGGGACGGCCGAAGTCCGGGAGAGGAAGGGCCCGCCTGGCATTCATCTCGAAACCGGTTCGGTATCCGTCTGGGCTAACAGAGGAAAACCAACATAAGTCACAGTGAGACCCGCCAGCCAAGAATTCGACCCCGGATCCTTTGACCCTCGAAGTCCCCAAACGAGTCCATCGTTTTTCAGAACGAGAGCCGGAGGAGAAAAGTGTACAAGGAACATTTTTGCGAACTGTTGACACATTCGCTAAGTATTTAAAATGTATTCTCAACGTTATTAGTGAAAATGGGATAACAAAAAAAATGAATGGAATAGAGGTCTTTAGAGCCGGGTAGAACATAATTTCAGCTGTACCGACACCGCGCAACAATACTTTCTTATTATAATAATTACAATGAGATTGTTCAAATTAATTTCACGATTTACTAAATGTTTTAAGTTTTCAGTTTTTTCAAGAACATGTTATAATAACATTTAATTTTTATTTCTCAATGCATTTGGGTTTCAAATGTTTACTTTCTCGTCTCTTTTATTCTGTACAAGGCAAATTAATATTTTTTTACTTTTCAGCAAAATTAATTCATTGTCTTATTTCAAATTCTCATGAATTTGAAATTCCCAGTCACTATAAACTTTTTAGGACTACTAAATTTGCCAATGTGTCTGTAAACGATGGAAATAAATCAAAACATATCATTCATGAAGTGAGTTCAGAATACAGAAAATTTGGAGAAGTTAATTCAGCATTAGGAGACAAGGAATTCCATCCTAAGCAACAACTCGTTCATAATTTAAATAAAATGAAAAGTATCAAACGTCATTACGATTTTGATTTATTTAACGACCTAGCTATCTATATAGCTAGTATTGAAAATCCGCCACCGTCCGGTTTCGAAACCTAACCTTTCTTGGCGCGTGGGGTCTTGTATTCACCACGGAATATCTCACGGTATTTCGCATCATTCTCGTTCCGCTAGGAGTCGCATGATCGCTAGCACTGCTCGGTACAGTCACGATCATGCGACTTCTGGCGGCACGACGGAGAACGTCGCGAAATACCGTGACATATTCCTTCGTAAAGACAAGACCCCACGCGTCGAGAAATAAAACCCAAGTGTAGGCCCTCCAGATCAGAGTCACTGCACCATTAAATTTTGATTGGGAATGTACTCGTACTTGCTACGAAGTTCTTCCTGAGCTAGAAGTCTCCTTTACTAAGATCTATTAGTTTATAGACCTCACAATTGCTATACATTTTATCCAATCCATTATCCGTAGTTTCTAAAACTATATCCCCCTCAACACACGTATCCATCAATAACTCTCCCATTACATACTTCGCCCGCTTTGCTGCAGACGACGCGAGACTTATGAGCGAGCCGCTGTGCTTGGAGACACCGGGGCAAACGTGCATCATAGTTCTTGTTTAATGAGGCAATTATTTCACTTGGACCTCAATATTTCATTTTATGTGTTGCTAATATTTGTTAAGATAATTAGTTCCTTACTCTCCCTTTTTGGACGAACAAGTAAGACAGCAAGATTAATTATATTTCTGCAAAAAAATATGGTTTTATGAAATACGAAACAACTTTCACAAACTTTCACTCGTAGGTTTTTGTATTAAAGTGATTTTAAAATAGTACACTCTTGAATTTGAACCACCTTTTGAATGAAACTTAGTATTAAACACACTGTGTAATTTTAACCGTGCAATTCCTATCTTTTGAAAAAAATTCTTGAAACCATTGACTTGGGTGTGGTTACATGATTTATAGTACGAACAAAGTAAGAGAATAAATAATGAGTAATGTTCGGGAAAAATCAATTAGATTCGAACATCATATAGTTTCAAAAATCACTTAGAAGATCGTGTCATGATACCTAATTCCAAAATAATGATACTAAGGTCAATCTTGACGTCATGAATGTTTTAAAATGGTAATGATAATAGGTATTCGTCTATAGTGACCAAATATTAGTTTCGCGAAAAATAAAAATTAACTTTTAAACGACAGAACTTCAAAATTTAGCATAAAGGAAACATAAACTCTGAAATCTTGTTGACGAAACGTGACTTGTAGAAGATCAATTTTATTGTACCAAAATTGTGACATATTGCAAAAATAATGAAGACATACTGCAAAATAATGCAAAAAGATATTACAACACCTGGCAATGATACGTTTTGTTACAAAATCAAGAGATAAGAAACGCATAGTTTACGTTAACGATAAGATAAACTAGAGGTGCTACAACTTCACATATTTTCCCGCGTAATTGGAAACAGCTACGTCATATGGAAATATTGCATTTTCTGCTCTACAAACATCTTAGCTATTATTTGAAAATGTCCAATTCAATAAAGAAGCGAGCAACTCACTGTTTCCATTGCAGTGCTGTCAATAATATACGAATTCGCTTGGCTAATAATGTTAAGATAATAATTAGAATATATGCAATTGACATCAAAATAATCCCGGAAATTCTCGCTGCTCACTCGTGAATTGCCTTCCGTCGTACGATAACAGTTCCGACAACGTTTCACCGTTTTCCTTTTGTTCAACACACAGTAAATTTTCTTAAGCGTAAGATGATATTAAATGGTAACTAGACCTGGATAACTAGACCCCGCAACTTCATGCACTAAAAAGGTTAAAAATATGCAAGCAACCATGCACTTAAAATTGGCAATACATGCACATACACGTTTTCGTTTGACAGTCGTTATCAGGACCCGGCAATGAACTTTCTTCTGCCGAAAATCCGCCGTTTCTTGCGCATTACATACCTTTCCCTATACTTTGTATGTACTCCGTATATACGTACGTATACTGGCAAGTAAAATATATTGATGATTTTTCCTTCTGGGTTTGTGAATCGAATTTTCGCATATACGATGGATTTTATTTTCAATGAGAGTTGCAAGCCCTATTTTTAGCTGGCTCAGCATTACCCTTTTGATTTTGAGCAGCTGCTAAGCGAGTACGTAATTACTTCTTTCTTAGAGAACCCGGAAATCACATTATCTTCCATAATGCTAATTTTCAACATGTGACTGGCAATTTGATTGATTTCTAATTTGATTGATTTATCAACAAATTTTTCAACAAAATGTTCCATTGAAAGTTAGAGTTGGACAATGAAGTAACTCAGATACATTTTATGACACTAGAAACAAAAATATATCAAATCGTGCCGCTACCGTAGGAAACGTCAACAGACTCAAAGTACTTTTATTAAACAAATTTTTGCAAAACATGGTCAAGGTCTCATGGATTGTCAATAAGCATTTTCTCTATATCGATATTTATATTGACTCTACAGAAAC
This sequence comes from Acheta domesticus, assembly GCA_031308135.1. Taxonomy (NCBI): domain Eukaryota; kingdom Metazoa; phylum Arthropoda; class Insecta; order Orthoptera; family Gryllidae; genus Acheta; species Acheta domesticus. The sequence continues at coordinate 84,359,290 of JAHLJT010004567.1, forward strand.
TTACATTAGTCCGTACATTTTATTTGAATTTTATCCATGTGTCTGACGCAACCCTTACTTTTGTCTCAACATTCCATCCCTTCCTGATGAGAGTAATGAGCATAAAGATGGAACAGATGGTGAAATATGAGGGAATGAGAGGTAGGAAAAACGGTGAAACATTTAGGAAACCATTCACTAACCAGCTTTGCGCACCACAAATTCTAACTGAGTAGAAAGAGAGCCGATCCGCAGCCTCAACAGTGGAAGGAGAGAAGTCTGACGGCAACACTACGAGTCACCACTATCAATTCATGATTCCTTTCTTCAAAATGTTCCTTTCCTTCGTGGGTAGTATTTTACGAAGGCATTTTCTGAGAGGGCTGTTGCTAGCCGTTCCCTCCGAGGAGGCCGACGAGCGTGCGTTTCGCAAGCCTGCGCAGGCGGCCCTCGCAGCGCCGATCGTAATCCGGCGACGAGTGCGGAGCGCGGGGCGCGGGGCGGGCGGACGGGTCCAGCGTCCTCCGGTCGGGCGAGTGTCCGTCGGACGGGCTGTGAGAACGCCCCGGGATGCTCCGCAGGTCGCGCCCGCCGCCGGACCTTACCGGCCCCCGCCGCCGCCGCCGGCCCGCAGCCTCCGCCTCGGACCCCCCTCTCTCTCTGCTGCCGGCTCCTCGTCTTTCTCCCGTCTTAATTTGAAAACTTGGAAAGTTGCTCGGGCCCGTCCCGCGACGGAGTGGCCCGGCGCGGCTGGGCGGTGGCGGTGGCGGAGGCGGCAGTGGCGGCGGTGGAGGACTGATGCTGGTCCGGCGGGCAGGGCGGCGGCTGCGGGATGCGGGCTGGGAGGAGGACCAGCCAGTGGCCGAGTGGCGATGAGTCGCATAACGGATGTAACGGTCAGCGAATTCCGACTCGACCCCTGGGCCGGTCTCACGAAATGCGGGCTGAAATCACGCCGGACCACGCCTTCTGTGCTTGGGAGGGCTATGCAAATGGTGGTTTAGTTACCTGTAAGATAAGAGAATTACTGAAAAATTTACCACATACCGGTCACAATCTAATACATTAAAGTGCATTATTGCGATCTACACTCACGATTAACTTACGCCATGAAAAGAGAGATTTATAATTTTTAAAATGTTATTCTAAATGATGAAATTTATGTAGAAATATGATATTAATACTGCATAAACAATGGATTACTTTTCAACAATATCCACAGCAAAATGACGAGTAAATAATAACAAAGTTTTAATCATTCTTACCGTTATGATTAAAATATAACCATATCGCGAAGCCTCGATAACTCGAACTCCATTAACTGGAATTCCTTGATGTATTGATTTTTATTGACTTTTGTAGTAGTTTAAACCTGATTAGTCCAAAATAATCAATATCACGATATATTTTTCACCTTCAGATGTTTATGGTCAACTGTCTTTAATACTTTTATTAATTTTTGTGTTTAATCCATGATTACAGTTGGCGGGAGCAGAGAAATGACAGGAAGTAAAAGAAAAAAAAGTATCACAATAATAATTTATGTAATAATTAATATAAATATTTTCTTATTGCATCAAAATGTGTATCTAATATATCCATGATGTTTAAAAATATTTAAGATAAATATTGAACTTTTTAAAGATAAAGATTTGAAAAGCCAATTCATGAAATTAAAACTATGAGTTATATATTTTATGGCTTGCGAATTTGATCTAGGTTGATTTCCAGAATTACGGAAACCCGTTGGCAGGACCACGCTTCCAAGGGAGGAGTTGGGCTTCAGAATCTCGAGCACCCTCCCCGCACTTGCCAGAGGTTTCCCATCCAAGCGCACTTCGGGGGAGCAGGTGCCTGCCCCGCGCCCCTCGCAGCCCCCCCGCCCTGCGAGACGGCGTCCCGTGCCCGCGGCGCCACCGCCACGCACGCTCCCTCCGCCTGGCGGCTCTGCGCGCCACGCCACGCACTCCCCGTCACGCACTCCCCTTCACGCGAGCCGCTCGCCTGTGCCCGCCATGGGCGAGCGCTGCGCCGCCGCGGAGCTATGCCCGGACTACTTAGGTCTTGGGTGATCGGGTAAGATAAGTGGGGGTGATGAGAGGTATGAGGTGTTAGGGCGGCGAGGGCGGCGAGGGCGGCGAGGGCGGCGAGGGCGGCGAGGGCGGCGAGGGCGGCGAGGGCGGCGAGGGCGGCGAGGGCGGCGAGGGCGGCGAGGGCGGCGAGGGCGGCGAGGGCGGCGAGGGCGGCGAGGGCGGCGAGGGCGGCGAGGGCGGCGAGGGCGGCGAGGGCGGCGAGGGCGGCGAGGGCGGCGAGGGCGGCGAGGGCGGCGAGGGCGGCGAGGGCGGCGAGGGCGGCGAGGGCGGCGAGGGCGGCGAGGGCGGCGAGGGCGGCGAGGGCGGCGAGGGCGGCGAGGGCGGCGAGGGCGGCGAGGGCGGCGAGGGCGGCGAGGGCGGCGAGGGCGGCGAGGGCGGCGAGGGCGGCGAGGGCGGCGAGGGCGGCGAGGGCGGCGAGGGTGTTGGTGATGAAGGCAGTGAAGGAGTTCAGGACTCTGTGAGAAGCAAAGTTAAGAAAGTGACGGAGATGGCGGTGGAGATAAAGGTTGTGGCGGTGGTAGTGATAAAGTCGATATCGGAAGCTGTGGAAGAGTTTCTGGTACAGGAGTACCGAAGCAGGAGTGAGAGGTTTAGACACGTTTTTAAAGAATTAGTGGTTTGGAAAACATTTTTTCTGAAATTATTCTGTTTTCCTTCTCTTTACTTAACTATTACGTCCATTACGTCATTCAACACTTTCAACTATTTTCTATCTTTCTATCTTAAACAGGAACGTCTACTTACATGTTATAATATTGAGGTATCCTACCAGATCTTCGAATGGTACTTCCACGTTATATCCTACGGTTCGTCATTCCTAACGGATAAATACATAAAACAATGTGACAATGACGTGTTAACGGCTGTACTACTTGTACTATCAACGAAAGAGTAGGGACTTTGGCAGTGAAGCAACTTGCCCTCCAGAGACGGAGACAAGGTGTGACATGGCGTGACTTGGCAGGACGTGACGGGGTGTGGCAGGGCCGGTGGAATGGAGTGGCGTGGCTTAGCGGTGAGGTGGGGGGGCGTAACGGGGATGGCGTGGCGTGGCGGGGATGGCGTGGCGTGGCGGGGATGGCGCGGCGTGGCGGGGAAGGCATGGCGGGGAATGCATGACGGGGAAGGCTTGGCGGGGATGGCGTGGCGTGGCGGGGAAGGCGTGGCGTGGCGGGGATGGCAGGGCGTGGCGGCGATGGCGCGGCGTGGCCGGGATGACGGGGCATGGCGGGGATGGCGGGGATGGCAGGCCGTGGCGGGTCGAAGCGGGACTGTGGAAGAGCGTGGCGGAGCGAGGCGGGTGGGAGGGGGCGTTGTGGGTAGTGGCGTGGAATGGCAGGACGAGGCGGGGCGGGCATGGCGTGGGGTGGCGGGGCGTTGTGGAAGGTTTGTGGGGCGGGGATCGGGAGGACGGGCTTAGGGATCGCGCGCGGCCGCCCGGGCGCGCCCGCGCTGCGGGAGGGAAAATGCAGAGCGCGGCCGCAGGGGCTCGAAGCGCCCCGCGCGCGGATTTGCATAAGAATTCGGCGCCCGCGACGGCGGCGGCGCGGCGGAGCGGCGGCCCGCCGAGGAGCGGCAAGTGCAGCGGCGGAGGCGCAGGGAACGTGGGCTGCAGCGAAATATCACCGAGCGAGGAAACCGAACGAGGCTCGGGGAGGAAAGGTTTTTAAGGGGAGGAACGTAAATGAGAAGAAATGGGAGTGGAGACAGTTCAGATGAAGCGAAGAAAAGATACTATATAAGGATTATGAAAAACTCGACAGCAAAATACAGAGAAACTAGTGGTGTTACAACAGCACATACTTTGTCCGTGTTATTGGAAACAGCTACGTAGGATTGAAATATTGCACTTTCTGCAATACTAACATCTTAACTATTATTTGAAAACGTCCAATTCAACCAAGAGGCGAACAACTCACTGTTTGCATCACAGTGTTGTCAAAACTAGTAAGTAAATTCCACAACTGCATAAAAATTTAATATAAAAGTTTTGTAAATTTGTATTGGAAAAAGGAAGCCTGATAACATACATCTATATCAAGTCACAACAATGACAAGTAATTCACAGAAATTCGCGACAGCGGAAAGGAATTCCATTGTTGCATTCCCTGCATTGTCGATACTCCCTTAATGAGCTAGCAATTTTTATTTCAAATATTTCAAAACAAATTATTTCTAAAAGATTAACGTGTATAACAAAAGGCCGAATGTAAAACAAACAAAGTAATAATACACAAAATTGCAAATTCTAATTTACGCCGCACCCGGCTGTTTGAAAGCACAGTAAATTTGCAGCGGGTTATTATGTTTGTCGAAATTATAAAAAAACTATTCGTATTTTCACAAAATTAAACATGACCTTATTTGAAGATTGTATTTTTGAAAAATACATTTCATTGAGAAAACCAGGTGCCATCTATCGCCGCCCAAAGTACATTTTTTTGATATTTTCTCAATTTTTCGGTTTTCGAATGAGAGAATGGAAATACTAATTTTAGAATATTAAAGAACGCAAAATCCACGTCCCAAATGCAATTAAATGATCACAGGTGTTGTCATTGCCAACAATGTTGTTTATCACAAGAGCAGCTTTCGATGGCTTAGCCATTATCATCAGTTTTCTGCTGTCTGGAAGCCACGAAACGACTACGTCCGGCCAGGAGGCGGTCTTGCCCTCGCAGGTGGCGTCAGAGGGCGGCGCAGGGCGTCGGCGGTGGCAGAACGGCAAAACTGCGGAGCGGAGCGGGGCGAAGCTGAAATATCTACGTGGAATTGTGCGAGGTGAGAACGTGGGACGACGACCCACGACTACGTTTCGTGGCTTCCAGACAGCAGAAAACTGATGATGATGGCTAAGCCATCGAAAGCTGCTCTTGTAATAAACAACATTGTTGGCAATGACAACACCTGTGATCATTTAATTTTAAATGCCAACGACATTTCACCACTAAACCAATACCCAAATGACAATTTTCTTTGAAAAGTTTTTAGCCGTTTTTAAGAAAATTGCATTTAAGCGCTACTAAAAATGCAAAATTTGAAGCCCTTTTTCACAAAAAATTATCGGAAGTGGAACGAGACAACTTGTGGAAAACATAAATTTACAATAATTCATAATAAAATACGCAATAAGTATTGAAAGAAGATTTATCATCGAGTGCGTTCAAAAATTACAGCCAAGAGTTGACAAATGAGAGAAAGAGCGGGTAGAAAAGAATATGAAAGGTAAGAGCTCACGGGCCGTCACAACTCATGCGCAAAGGCGCACCAAGCCGGGAGTCTGCACGAGGGGTCCGTGGGGTCAAGCGCCGGGGGAGCGGCGCGGAGCCGCTGCGGCGCCGACGCAGGTGGTCGCGCGGCGCGGGGAGAGCGTGACGCCCTGGGCGCCGCGACGCCCCGGGCGGCCAGGAGGCGGTCTTGCCCTCGCAGGTGGCGTCAGAGGGCGGCGCAGGGCGTCGGCGGTGGCAGAACGGCAAAACTGCGGAGCGGGGCGGGGCGAAGCTGAAATATCTACGTGGAATTGTGCGAGGTGAGAACGTGGGACGACGACCCAGGCCGGGGGAACGCTTGCGGGGTCGCCAGGCGGAGACACGGAGCGTTGGCGAGAGGCGATGGCGCGAGGCCGTGGCGCGGGGCGTTGGCGCGGGGCAGTGGCGCGGGTGTAGCTTGGGGTGATGGTGGCAGTGTTGCGGGTCGGTGTCGCGGAGCGATGTGCGGAGCTGTGGCGCGGGGCGGTGACGTGGCTCGGTGGCGCGGATGGTAACGCGGGGCGGTGTCGCTGAGCGATGGTGCGGAGCTGTGGCGAGGGACGGTGGGGTGGGGTGGTGGCGCGGGGCTGTGGTGCGGAGCAGTGGCGCGGGGCGGTAGTGAAGGGCGGTGGCGCGGGGCAGTGGCGCGGGGCGGTGGTGCAAGGCGGTAGCGCGGCACGGTGGCGCGGGGCGGTGGCGAGAAGCGGTGACGCGGGGCGGTGGCGCGGAGCAGTGGCGCGGGGCGGTGGCGCGGGGCGGTGGGGCGGAACGGTGACGCAAGGCGGTGGCGCGGGGCGGTGGCGCGGGGCGGTGGGGCGGGACGGTGACGCGGGGCGGCGGCACGGTGCGTGGTGCTTGGCGGGGTGCAGGGTGGAGAGAGGCAGCGCGCTAGGGCGTCGCCGGTCTTAACTCGCGGAGCGCGTAGAAAGCGAAATCAAGGGGCGTTCACGCACCGCTCACTCCGTTCCCTTCTCGCCGCGCCCCTCATCACTCGCAATTCAGCAACGCGTTGCACCTAACTTTGCACTGCCTGTAACGCGAGTATTTCCCCCGGTGTTATTTCACTGCTCCAAACGGGTTTGGCGTTCGCCTCCCGGGACGGTCTCGTACAGCAGGTTGTTCTGCAGACGGGTAACAATATGTGGGTTCCACTGACGTTATAAAGGAAATCGCGAGGTTACAGGAATACGCAGAGGGGATATGTGCAAGAATTACATTTCAATATGAAACAATTGCTCTTAGAAGCTACTGTTAGAAGCGAAGAAAAGGACATATTTTTTTACATATGTTTTGATGCAACGCATTGTTTCACAATGAACATATATAAAAAGTAAGCAAAGTGTAATCAAGGAAGAATATTACAAATTCCAGGAACATATAATATTTATTTCGCTGTACTTTATCCTTGTCTCAAAAACATTCGGGAGGCATTGGGGTGTAGGCCTACATTTTCACTTCATTCAGTTTGTGAAACTCTTATAAGACAAAAATCTTCTCACTTCCACGCGCTTATGATAGAGAGACGGGCTATATGCCCTACACATTTTTGGTTGGAATAAGCTGGATTTGAACTATGTTCTTCAGGGAAGTTATGAAGAATCCCATGTAATTTCACAAAAGTGAAAGAAAGAAGGAAATAACCATTTTCCGAGACGTTTTCCAAAACAGAATAAATATTTACTATTTGATGAGGTTAATCATGTACGAGTTATTTGTGTGTATATAAATAGTTCATTTAGGAAGAAATTATATTTTTCCGTATCTAACGTAAGTTAATCGAAAGAAACTTCTCGTTTCTTCTCCTAGATAATGCTGAGCTGAGAGATATACGTATGTCCTCAAACAAGCAATTCTGAAAGATTGGCAGAAACGACTGAGAGTTGTATTTTTTTACTTATCCTGTAATGGTCGAAATACTAACATGTTGATGTTATTTTGTTACTTCTGATTTGTGGTCGGTCTTGAAATAAGTATAACAATAATATATTATTCTGATGCACTAATTGGAGCGATTCCTTAAAAGATGTTAACAAAATTAACTCCCGACAAGTAAGATTCCCTCGCATTATGACCTGACAGTCGAAAGACACGAGAAGAACCATTATAAAGCTTCCTGATCAGAAGTCATTCAAAGTGCCGTAGGCGCGATCTCTTTCTTCCAGCGTAGTGCGTCTACTGGGACCTCGGCTGCCCACGCGCCTGCAATCTCGTGAGACTTTTTGGCAGCGCCCCGCGCGCCGTGGTGCCGAGGCAGATGGGGCGAGGCGGGTCGCGCACCACAGCGACCGTTCTCCCGCGCGCGCATCGATTGGGAGGAGGGCGCTCGCTTCAGCGGTTGGGCCCGTGGGCGGTCACACGAGCGGGCAGTGGGTGGAGGGGTTGGAGTGGTTGAGCGGGAAGGCAGGTGGGCTGTCGGACGGACGAGAGAGAGCGAAGGGGATGGAGAGAGAGGGGGAAAGAGGGAGAGAGGGAAAGAAAGAGGGAGAGCGAGAGAGAGGGAGAGAGAGGGAGAGGGAGAGAGAAAGAGACAGAGGGAGAGAGGGGAGAGAGAGAGGGAGAGAGGGAGAGAGAGAAAAGAGAGAGAGCGGGAGGGGCGTGCAGGTAGGTTGGCGGGTGGGTAAGAGAGCGCACAAGGGTCGGGTGGGTGGGCGTCAAGCGAGCGGGCGGACTGGGTTGGCGGAGTAAAGGTGAAGCGGGCATCGTCCGATTGCATCCCGTGGTCATATATCCCTCAGACTCGCTTCCCAAATAATCCCTTTTAACATTTTGCTACCTGAGAAGGTATAGCCCAATTGCATCCTGGTCGGTGTTTGAGACGCGGAAGGAGGAAACATGTTTGTTAAGTTTCCATGCACGAGTTGTGAGAAAACCTCGAACACAGGAAAACATGACAGAAACTTCGGAAATGTGTATGAATTCTAACTAAAACACCCTTCTTAAAAATTCTGCATATTTTAAGAGAAGACCATGAGCCCCGTGTCCCTCCTCCTTGGAGCACCCTACGGTATACTTAGAATTTTGTTTCAGTAAATTAGAAACGTTAGATACCGTTAATACCAAAATAATATTTTTCTACTCCCGTTCTATACTGCTGTCATTGGAGAGCTGCAACCAGTTGCATAATGATAGTCATTTGATGCACTTTTAATTATCCTACAGGTTCTTGACCAATCACAGAGACGTTTACAAACTAAGTATTGGCACTTCATTAATCATTGAGAATTGCGGTAAATGTTTCGTTCCAGTGGTATATTAAAATTGCATTTAATATTATGTTATGCTCACAAGTTTTAATTTCTTTTATTAGTAGTAATTTTTAGGTGAAATATTATTTAAAATAAATTGGATCGTAATTTCACTTTGATCCTATTTGACTAGCGCAGTGATAGTAATTGCAGAGACAATTTGAGTGAGGTTAAGATCTGAACGCATGTCATTTTGCGTTATTTGCTGCTGCCGTGTGGTTGTCCTTAAAAATCGGCCAGTTCTTTAGTTTAAAATATTTAGTGAGTGGTAGTTCTTTCTGGTAGTGTTGACGTTTCCAGAAATGAAAAAAAAAATGCGAAAATGGTGACGTCGTAATATTGTTGCCGTAACTTTTGAATTCCCTCGCAGGCGCTCTGGTAGAACAAAGCCACCTGCAGGTGTAGGTGTCCGCTAGGTGGCCTTGGCTTGCATGTCGACTCCATGAAACGATTCAGTAGAGAAGTTTAACTTATAAAAGTCACCATAAGTCGTAGAAAAGTTTCTGTATGAAACTCGATGTAATGGGTATTAATACATCATCGTTTCATAATGTACTATTACTTATTGTACCTAACCAATACAATACAAAAGTGATACAAAATGAACAATGTTAAAATAAGCCTTCGTTCTTTTTCTCTTTTATGTTCTTCAAATCTGAAAGCGAAAGGAGGATCTTGGAAGCATTGATACCTGGACGATCTGTTGCTTATGCTCATGAAGAACCGAACTAGGTGCAATCGGGCTGTGTCTTTTGGTGAAGAAAGGTAGAAGGATTAGGAAGAGTTGCGACAGTGGATTGCGATTGTCATACTTCCGGTGAGGCGAGCAGACGAACGGGAACATGGCCTGTGAAGCAGGAGGGTGAGCGGCAAGCAAGCAGGTGGGCGAGCGGGTATGTGGGTGGGCAAGCATGTCGGCAAATGGATAGGCGAGCGAGTGGACGAGTGGGCAGATGGGCGAGCGGGTGCGGATGGGCGGGTGTGCGAGCGGGTGGGCGGGTAGGTGAGTGAGCGGGTGGGTGGGTGAGCAAGCGGATGGGCGGGTGAGCAAGCGGGTGAGCGGGTGGGCGAGCGAGCGGGCGCGTTGGAGAACGGGTGGGCGGGTGAGCGAGCGGTTGGGCGGATGGGCGAGTAAGCGGGTGGGCGTATGGGCGGGCGGGTGGGCGTATGGGCGGGCGTGTGGGCGGATGGTGAGCGGGTGGGCTTGATAGAGGCACCGGACGCGGCCGCCGGGCCGCAGCGGCGGGCGCGCCGCGAATTACGGACATGCGGCGCGGTGGCGGTGAGGAAGGGTAAGTGGGCGGGAGGGCAAAGGGTGAGGGCACGGCTCGCAGATCGATCGGTAGCCGCCGCCGGTCGGGCCCCAACTACGAGCTGGCATTACGACGGGCAGAGGGCCTCTTTAGCGATAGTGTTCGGCCCTGTAGGCAGGTGGACCAATGGAGGGGCAGCTACGTTACTCGCTTCTATTGTACTGGAGATGATGCGGGGCAGCTGCAAGTGGGGCGGTGCGGATAGTATAGATGTTCTTGGACAATAACTACTATACTGAACGGTAATTTTAAATGTATATTTTTCAAGTTCTCAAGAGTATAAATTATATATTTTTCAATGATAACTACCATTCAGTCGTACGCCAGCCCTACCCTTGTGCGCTCCCCCACCCACCGACCCACCTATCCTTACCTATACTGTAATATATAATGACATTTCATTAAAACATACACTAAAATATTATTTTGAATGATGTTTTTTTAAACAGTCATTTTAATAATTAATAACAATAAATTATTTTAAAAATTGTGGTGTCTGTTTTAATAAAAAGTCAGAGTAATAATACAATTAAAAGAGATAACAGACGTTAACATATTCTTCAAACGCTTTCTTCCTTATCTTTTGGCATCATTGCTGCCCAATGATATTCCTGAAATCATAGTGACTTCGAATATACCTTGTAGTCAGAAATAATTCTCTATACATCACTTAAAAATAGAATTATAGCTTATTGATCAGTAAAACACATGAAAATAGGTGTTTGTGACACATAAATCTGGTTATCTAGAAGGGCAGAGAGAGACTTAAATCGGACCTCTTGTTTAGATTCTGATATCGTATTTCAATTAAGTTATTTTTTATGGTTTCATAAATTCGATTAGCGACATGTCCGGAAGACGGTGGCAAATGATGATCCATAGAGCAAATGCTGAGATGGCCCCTTGTTTTGCTTCTGGACGTAAATGTAGCTTCACTGTGCGCACGTTTTGTTGAGCACTCCTTTTGCTTGTAGTTCATTTACAGTTGAAATTGATTTTCTATAACTCGGGAAAAAACATTTTTCAAATATCTTTATTTTTCTAAAATAATTATTTTCTAAATTAATTTTTTCGTTTTCGTTTTTTTTTCTTTTTTTTTTTAATAAAATTCTGGCCCTCAAGAAAATGTGCGCAGATAAATTTCTTTCCCCACACGTCATATACAGTTTTTACTGTTTTTTGACTAAATAAATAAATAAATAAATAAATAAATGGTTCTTCACATATATATTTTAATTTTAGTACGGAACCTTTGAAAAACTGTTCACATAATCCGATGTTATTTTGAAATACACCTACAAAATACTTTTTCGTTACTTCAATGATTCTTAATATTTAGAGAAATGTTGACTTTTACTTGATTCATGACGGGCTCTTGGTGTCTCCTGAACAGATAATTCTAGGAAAAATGGCAATGTACCTTTAACACTGGTTCTTCTATACACGCCGATTTTAAGAATGAATGAGCCCTTTACGATTCTTTGCTTGTCCAAGAACAGTTGATATGAAAGTAATAAAAGACGATGGAGTCACAAATCATTTCCAGTCCTAATACAGTGAATGGAATTAGAAAATTGGTATCTTTCGGACTCTGTAAAAGTATTGTGGCCTTGAAGCAGAAAGGATACAGTTATAAGGAATGTTTATAGAAGATGGAGAGTGAAATGAAAGTTTAGGGAATTAAAGTATTAGAAAAATGAAGTGTAATACTTAAGGATGCCAAATAAAACCGGTTCCAGGTCAATGGGTTCAGAGGACAATGTGGAATTAACACTAAGTCCGCAGCAAAAATGTCATTGCCGTAATGCTCTCTGCCTAAAACCCAATGAACGTAATGTCTATAGCACAAATGTCCTTTCCTTCATGTTCACTGCATAATATCCATAAACGGAATGTCCACAGCAAAAAAGCCCCTCAATAAAATCCATTCAATAATGTCTACAAATCAAAAAGTCAAACAAGCAGGAATGCACAAAAGGAAAGTGTGGAGATTTTTGGAAAGTATTAAGAACGAACAACTTGTAACTGTACAAATCATTATACAACTCCAAAGCGGATACTTTAATGTTCGACATCCCATAAACAAGCAATAAGTCACAAATCAAGAGCGAATTAAAGAAATAGTAAGCAGATAACAAGATTACAAGGACAACAACCTTGTGAAACAATATATGTGCTCTTCTATATACGCGTTTTCTACCATAGGATGAACATACAGCTTTATATTGTATGATAATACAATATAAAGCTGCATGTTGATCCTATGGTAGAAGAAAATTGAAATTAAATGACTGATTTTCACATGTAATTGTTTAAACAGTCAATGAAGTTGCCGTAGGGTTTTGTCAATGAAACGTCATTTTCCGTATCATTCCTCTAAGCGTTAATTATGGTGGGCATTGCATGGTACTAGACATTTAGGAACTGGATATTTTTGCAATGGACGTATAAGTAACGTGGACGAAACAGTATTGTACTAATAATGAAATAGACACTTAATGGACATTATCACGAGTGGACATTTTTGCAGTGGACGTTTAGCTGTGGACCAATTGACTGATAACCAAAGAAACGAACAATACAAAATAGTTAAAATCTAGGAATCGTAATGGGAAAATAATATCAGGACTACCAATATTGTAATGTGAATATCGAGCAATTTCCTTTATAAAGCACCGTATCTCATGAATTGCGTTTATTATGTCTTCTTATTTTTTTAAGTTCGTTAGCATTAGAATGTGGACATTATCTTATCCAATACACTTTTTGATTGACAGAACCAACTCCAACGCTTTCCCGCAAGCGTCATTTCCCACTTCTGCCTTGCATTTCCACCTTCTTCCACTACCAAGCGCGACTGCCTTGCCCTCTCCCGCGGATACGTCCTGGTGCTTGCACCCCTCCGAGCCGAGTCCTGCGCCCCTGTGGCGCCTCCGCCCCTCGAAATGCGACTTCTCGTGCATTTGCCCCCACGCGCGCTGCCACTCCCCCGACGCTCCAGGGGCGCCCTCGCACCTTCGCCGACCTCGCCCACCTCACCCCATCCCAACCCCTCACAGCCAAGAGCGAATTCAGCCGATCATTTTGGAGGGGCCATCATAGATTTTTATTTAATAATAAACATTTGTTTTTATATTATTTTTGGAGATTATACATTATTCTATACAATATTATTATTTAAATAATTACATAATTCTAATATAAATATTTAAATTAATTTTGCCAAATAAAAGAAGGCAACAAACGAAAATTCTAGGCCTGGGGGGGGGGCATGCTCCCCCTCCCGGATCTGCCACTGCCCCCACCAGCGCGCGGTGGGGGTAAACGACTCCCAAACCGAGCGCGGCTGAAACGCCCAACTTGTGAGGTTTCTGACAGATAGATATTTCCGGCCACATCCACTGATATGGTCGTTAGTTTCGTTAGTGGAGTGAATGTTTTATCGCGAGAGGTGGCGGTGTTCCTTCTTAAGCTTGATGGAGATATCCAGCGCCGACATACACGTCGGCTTGCGGGATATTCCTCTTCCTAGAAATCTACCACCCAGCGAGGCACTGCCCCAGCCGGGACAAGCTCTAAGTTCCCGACTGGTCTGTTTAAATAAGAGGTGGCGATAGGACAAGGAAGTTTAGGCATTTGCCTGGTATTGGTTGGAGAAGCAATAGAAAATACCAATCAGAGCAGTCGGCCACTAGAATAATATCCTCTTCCAGAGAGCGGTTGAATTTGGCCTAGTTACGTAGCTAGTGTCGGTTGGTTTTCCCCTCTTCTAAGAATTTTTTTCCAGCGAGGCACCGCTCCAGTCTGAAAACTCCGAATGGTCTCACGACACTGAGTAGTCTCATTTAGAATATAAATTAAATATCGCAAATAGTAGTTCCATCACATGGCGCCCACACACCAATTGCATTAAAGACAGTGGTCGCAATAAGGCCGAAAATGCATTCTACGGAATGAAATTGATGTATAGACGAAATTACGTGTTATTATTCAAATGACTAGAAAGGGAACATCAAATAAATTGCATACCGCTTCCTATTAAATCAACTTTTTAGTAGGAATTGTTTCAAATTTTTGAAGGTTTTGCTGAATTTACAAGTTAAGTTTCTAGTTCTGGATTATTTATGAAGTATTGTTGGAATTCCAAATATTTGGAAGAAAGTTGTTGTCATTACTACAATTTTTATATATTATGTTAGTAGATTTGGACAGTTATTCAAATATTCATTTTCGTTAACTATTCATACATTAATTTTCCAAATCAGATAAGTGGCATTTTCGATTATACAATGTCACTTATGATTATAAGTCTTCTTGAAGTACAGAATTATGAAGATTACTAAATATTTCTTTGTCTCAATCTGTCGCTTCATTTGTTGAGTATTATAATTTTAGCACGTATGTGGTCGCTAATGTCAGGTATATTGAAGACGGGGTAATGATAATGGAGCAACGGTGAAAGTTGCAAACAATATTTTATCCCCAAGCCCTACATTTGCAATTTTGTGGGGAAATGGATATCTTTATTTCCATTATTTTGAAGTGACTGGTACTTTACGTCTTGTATACACAAAACACACACACACACACACACAACTTCGTTCAAATTGGAGCGTAACTCAAATTGGAAGTCTCATCCACCACCACCCGTTTTACGCGAATAAAGTTGGAAAGGCGGAAAGTGGGAACAAGGAAAGGCGTGACAAGGTGGGTATCCGGTCTTCGCCTAACGCCCTCCTGCCTTCGCGATACGTTCTCCTGTCTTCGTCACCTCGTCTACCTACACCAGAATTTCATTCATTTCGTTTCGTTTTATGTTATTTTTTGCGGTGCGCGTGTGGACCCATTTCGAAGCTGCGCCGGCGGAGCCCCGGCGCGGAGCCGCGCGGCGGGACGCGGGGGCGGGGCGCGGTAATGAAATAATGCGTGCTCCAGGATTATGAGCCGCCCGTTAAATCCGCGCTCCTTCCTGCGCGGTTAGCGCCGAGGCCGCGGGGGAGGGTGTCCGCGGCCGCAGGGCCGCCGAAGGGAGGATAATGCGCCGGACGTTGGGGAGGGCGACGAGGCGGCGCGGCGGCGAGGCTGCATGCAGGAGGTGGATGCGGGGCGGTGATGCAACCGCTGGAGGCACGAGTGATGTGATGAATGTTTTTGATAGTGTTGCCGACGATGACGTTGATTTGTTGGTTGAATAGTGATATTGGCTGTTATTGGTGAATGCAGAAGGGGTTGCAGTTAGCTGCGCCAGTGAACGGTAACGAAAGCGATATGATGCTCGTGGTAGTCGTTTGGCAAGTACCATGATCTAGGAAAGGTCATGGTCTAAACGCAGGTGCAAAATAGCGTTCGGTTGAATGAGTACCCTTACAAGGCAATGCGGGCAGCGACAGTGACAAATACAAATGGCGTAAGACAATGACGGCTGAAATAACGAAGGTGTTGTTGCAATTGTGCATATTGTGTTGAAAAAATGACAGTTTACAATGACGTGGATAAAAAAGTAATAAGGTAAGACTAGATGAAACCAGTTGGATTACACAGATGTCCGGGAAGGAATGATCGAAATTTAGATAGTAAGCTCTTAAGACATTTTACTCTTATTTTGTCTTATAAATTCCTCGGATATTCGGAATGGCTGAACCCCAATAAACACTCAAAAGTTGGTTTGAAAAAATGGTTTCTAGGCAAAAATTGTCATTGCAGAAGCATATAAACACTCCAGAAACATGTAAATTATTTATTATTTACAAAAGAAATTAATATATTTGTTCAGAAAGAAAAATTAACCCAGAAATAAAAAAAACCATCCAATTTACACAATTCGACTGTTTTTTTATTTTTGAGTTAATTTTTCTTTCAGAACTGCAGTACTTTTGGAGGAGTAGAATCACTATTTACTGTGAACTCAGTGTTAACCATAATTATTCTGAGAACTTCATTGAATAGTGTTATATGAACCAAAACCTCTATAAGTATGATGTAGTGACCTGCAGTGGGAACTCCTGCTATCCACCTTTGCTTAAAAATCATCACAAATATAATTTTTGAAAGTGTTTTGTAAAGGGACATAGTATGTTCAAATTACTGACTATCGCATTTACATACACTCGCTGATCTTCGTATTTAAAAGCACTCTTTTGATCGTCGAACTTAAAATTGTTATATTCGCTACGCTGACTATAAACATCACAAGACTTGCTCGCGCCAGGCGATGAAACAACGACTCCGTTCCATAGATCGATCGCAACCCGCAATACAACACAGAAAAGAATGCAGGCGTATAATGACCTCTGGTATTACTTTTAAGATATTATTAATATTCACTAATATAAATATTTAGTACTTGTTCTATAACACCTGTTAATATTAGCAAGTGATAACATATCTAGGGCCCAGTACCTGTCATTTAAAGAAAAGAATCACGAAATTTGAGTAAAAAGCTTAACCTGCGTTCTAAACGGAAACCCTTTGTTTTAAATACTTAAGTTTTGTGAACTGAAGGGAGCCCTTCGTGGGGTAAGAAGTGGTTGCGCGTTTCGAGTCTTCTTTCGCAGGGCGGTGGGTGAAGTGAGGGGGGGGAGGAGGCGAATGCGTTGCCTTCGCTGCAGGGCGTCGCGCGAGGGGGAGGCGCCGTGGCGAGGGAAGGGGGCAAGGGTGGCAGGGGAGCTGGCAAGGGTGGCCGGGGGGGGGTGAAGTTAGCAGAAACGGGCCGCCCTCGTTCCGGTCCGCCCCCTCCTCCCCTCTCCCCATTCCATCCGTGGCCCTCAGAGCTGGGTCCGCGCAGCGGGACAGGGCGGCAATCTCGGCGCGAGATGCTGCTGGACCGGGTGGGCACGGGGCACGGGCGCTCGGCCCGGCGGGCCGGCGCGGCGCGGCGTAGCAACGGCCCGTGGGGTCGCGCCCGTGCGCATCAGGTCAGCAACGAACCGCGACCTGTCCGGAGCAACGAACGCCTTTCATAGCCATTTCCTGGTTTCAACGTTTAGCGGCTGTGATCTTCGATCGCGGGAAAGCGTGGTACGCGTGGGTTTGTTTCATAAACAGTTAAAGCACACAATGCGAACGGTAAAAAGGAACGCGTGTAGGTGTCGTATACGGCAACGGTTCGAGATGCAGTTGGCGTTAATATAGATCCGTAAGAACATGTTACTCTGTGGTGTCGACTCAAACACGTTATAACATATATTCATAATGCCTTGCCGTGTCTATTCGCACCATATTTTTTATAGTTTCTAAAATAAAATTTAAGTACATGATTAAGATATTATTTTAAATCATGATGATAGAACAAGAAAATCATTGTAGATCGTATTATAACAACTTAAACTAAACAATCTATACAGTGGACAATATGGAAAAACGTAACCATTTCTTACTTTATAATAAAAAAGAAGAAATGAATTGATTGTCACAATTGAATCTATATATACAGTTTTTTTGTTCGACTTAAAGTAACTCAAATCATTCCAGTAACCTAAGTTGGTTTGTTGTGGGAAATCTATAAAGAGGGATTAAAGGTTCATGATCGAGGATAGATTGGAAGGGGGCGAAGCTAATAACGTTCGGCAGTCGTTGCATAAAAGGAACGCGTGATGCAACTTTCAGGAAGTTTAAACACTTATTTATTTATTTTCGTCAAAAACAGTTAAAAAGGACACGTTTCTGGAGTGTACAAACTGTAGTGTTTATCAAAAGATTACAGTGTTACAACATCACGGGCCACAATGATAGTAATAATATTTTGAGAAATGGCATTACATAAGACACGCTTTTAATGCAAAAGAATGAAAGTATGTCTTTCGTTAATAGAAGAAAATGATTATTTCAGGTGCACATGGACTGGTATCAAGTTACCCTTCTTTGATAATTAAACAATTATCCTTTTATTTCTCAAGTGTGTTATCGGTCCTTTACACCATGGATTGCCCCCAAAGAGCGTCATACCGAAGATTATTAACCAAGGCAAAAATACATATAGAAGAGAACCACGCTCTGAATTATTATTACGCTCTGAATCATCACACGCGTCATTTTATCACGTCTATCATTTGTCCATAAGCACAATCCATCATTTATTATACCCAACAAGCAGGTTTACTATATCACCCAAACATCAGCCATATGACATTCGTAGTTTTAAAAGAGCACGTATGGCTAGCTTTATTTGACGGATAAGAGAGTTGTAGGTAACCAACATCAAAAAAGAACAAATGATTCTTCAGCGCTATTATCTTCGGTTTCTAGTCTTGCTGTCATCTCTCTTCGTGATTTCGGCCCCGAGGACGATTGTCGCTGGCGCTCTCTCCGCTCGCAGCCGCGTTTGGGGCGCGGGCGCGGGCGCGGGCGCCGGGACGGCCGCCGCCGGCTACTTGTTGCGCAGCGCACCTTCAAGGTCCGCACGCGGTCCCGCCCCCGCCCCCGCCCCCACCCCGCCCCTCCCCCGCCTCGCCCCCACCCCCGCCGTTTGCCCCGCGGGCCGCGCCGCCCTTTCCCCCTCGCGGCCGCGGCGGCGCTCGCGGCGCCGGCGGCGTTCGTACCCTCCGCGAGGAGCGCCGCGCCGCGCCGCGCGCTTCACTAGTACGACAGTGCGACAGGAGGACCTACTTGGCGGAAGTAGTGAGTGAGAGTGGGTGGGAGAGTGAATGACATCATGAAAGAGTGAGTGAGAAAATGAGTGAGTGAAGAGAATGAGAGATCGAGGGAGAGTGGGATGAGTGAATGAGAGAATGAGTGAGTGAGAGTGGAAGAATGAATAAATGAGTGAGTGAGATTGGAAGAATGAATAAATGAGAGAGTGAGAGAATAAGAGAGAGAATGAGTGAATATGTGAGAGAGTGAGTGAATAAGTTAGAGAGTAAGTGAGAAATTGAGAAAGAGAGAGAAAGGTAGAGAGAAAGAGAAAGAGAAAGAGAAAGAAAGAGAGAGAAAAAGAGAAAGAGTGTGTGTGTGTGTGTGTGACAGAGAGAGAGAGAGAGAGAGAGAGAGAGAGAGAGAGAGAGAGAGAAATGAGTGAACGAGTATTTTGTGCCTCCGGGCGGGTCAACTACTTTCGTCATTACTCCAGTGAGTGTAGTGCATGGCAGAGCCGGGAGGTAGTGGTGGTCCTCCCTTGCTAGTACGTGAGATCTGGCATGGACCTACACATTAGTTTGCGTGATTCCCCTTAACAGGTATCTTCCTCAGCGGGGACCAGCTCTAAGCTTCTGACTCTTCTCCCCATATTCGTGGTAGTGAACCTACTGGTGTCAAAAGTAAGTTCATGTGGAGTTCTCATGAAGGAGATATATTCTTCGCAGGGGTCCGGTAGAAATGCAAGGATCTTTTCTTTGTCAAAGGTAATACAAAATTGGTACATCATGAAGGATGACACGAACTCCAATAACTGAAATTTTTGAATCTAGAGTTGCTTCTCTCCCCATTTATCTATGAACAGGATGTTCAGTAGGTTGCACTTCCATCAGTCAATATATTCAATTTTCAAAATAATCAATACCTCACATTTTTCGTTTTCTCTATATTCAATATTTCGAATAAAAAATATTAAGCGCTAATTATAAGATTAATACCCTTGAAAATGAGTAATAGCGTTTGCAGACAGGAAAACCGAAGAACTGCATGAACATTGATACAATACAACCAACGAATGTTAGCAGTCTGGAATACAATATTGCATTTGCAGTTCGTATGTTGATATAAGTTTCTACTTCATGCACATTTCCAAAACTTGATTTAGTGTCGTGGAATCAAGTCTAGTCAAACTATTTCATTATGCAACAGTTAATAACTTCATTTTCCATTATATTCTATTTATCGTTCCGTTACACTTGAACTAACCGGAACGTGGAGAAATCAAATTTCAGTGTTCACTTTCAACTGACTTTCAGAAATAGGCAATATCTTTGTGTCTGAGAACAGCTTTTCAATTAAACAAAATCGAGACTTCTTTTACTGAAAGGTACCATAAAAATACTTCTGCCAAAGTATACATTAAGTAAACAGTAAATATTTCAATATATTTTAGATACTCAATACAACAATACATTTCAAAAAAGAAAAAAAAATTAAAATTCGTCATGTAGATATTCCAATGTATTTTAATTAAATTAGAAACTCTATTAACTAATCAACCTTATTTAAAAAAATGGTTGTTTATTAGACAATACATATTTCTAGACCTTCCTTCGAATACAGTACCGCTGAATAGAATGAGAACAGGACATACTTGATGGGCAGACTCATTTAAATGGGGTAATCATTTTTTTGAGAGTGCCAGAGTGCGGTTGTGGCTCTCATTTCTCACATTTCAGTGCTCTCCCTCTATGCGCTTCTGATGTGAATCACAGAGACTTCTTCGAAGCCGCACCATCGGTAGTGACAAAGCTTCAGGAACTTGACTATTATGTTAAACTTTCTAAAATATCAACCCTCTTACTGTGAATACTCTTAATATGATTGTAATCAGTAGGAGAGGATTTCTAGGATTTTGCATATTTTTGTCCGTTAATTCAGGGCATAGTTAAATGAAATTTCTTGACATTTCGTTATTATTAGATGCTATGTAGACTAACATGTTAATGCATTTTTCCGTTTGGTACATATTCGTATAGTTACAGGCGCATATTTTGCACATTTCGTTAAAATAGAGACTTATCTCTAAAACGTTTCATCTTTTCATAGAATCTACTATTTTTTTGTGCGCCGTTCATTCATTAGGCATTCATTAGCTTGTGACATTTTGTCTTTTCTATAGATAATAAATATTTGTGCAAATGTAGGATATTTGTTGATATATTTTTTAAATTAGGCAGAAGAAATACAAGTCACACAATGTACTTCACTAAAGTGAATACTTATTTCAATAATTTCTCCCGCGAAGTGAAGTAGATTGTATTATGTTTGCATAAAAATATATCTTTTCATTTCAAGCATGCGTCTGAATTGTTTCAAGAAAGGTTTATATAGGAAATGAAATACTGTTAATCTTTATTGCAGATTAAAGTGCATATCTCAGAAATTTTGGGTCATAAATGCATACTTTTAATAGCGTATTTCAATATTTTTTAGGGATCAAAATCTTATTCCTAGCAGTCAGAATAAGTAATTAGAGATTCTGCAATATGGACCTGACGTTTCTCACTGTCTACAAGAGTGTAACAAAATCCAATTATAAAAAGTCTGGAATGTATTCTTTGCACAAGGAAAAAAGAGAAAGTATGCAATGATAGAGTACAGTATTGTTGACAGATTTAATGATATAATTATTGGGCTTTCTCTAGTGAGTGCTCTGTTCACGTATCACACAAATATTCTAAATTCTCTGCCTGAGGACAGGCCTCCGCTAATTTTTGCATTGAGTGCCTAACTCGATCAAAAACGCGCAGTTTGCTGAATACTGCCTGACAGTCTCCCACAATACGTTCACAGGGAGTTTTTTCATAATGCCTAGCAGTCAGATTTGCCAATGACGTTAAGGGCACACCATCCAGGAAATTTAAATCTCACAATCTTCATCACAGAAAACTGAAAACCATAGGAATCAAACGCACAAACAAACCTGCCCGAAAAAAAGACGGCATGAGACTGTGGAAATCATTTTCGGGTGCTAAGAGGTATTAATGTCATTGTCAATTTTATTCGCAACGCGTAACGATTGTAATTAGAATCTCACATTTCTACCTAGCAATCAAGATATGCACTAATATGTTTAAAAGTTCCCATAACTCATGTTAAGAAGTGTTTGGGTAACTGTAATTAAGCATTTTTATATTCAAATTGTTATGGACTTATTTGTTTCCTGCGAGAAAAATATATTCTTGAAGTTTTGCAGTTGAGTTTTAAAGACTATTACTCTACAACAGTTATGTAAAATTATAATAATTGTAACATTCTTTGCACCAAAAAATGTTTGAAATGTAACTCAGCACACATAAATGTCGAATTTCCTAACATTTTCTACTTTTTAAAAAAGTTGGCATTATTTGTAGATATACGGCCAACAGGCGCCATTGAAACAGACCTTCACTGTATAAATCCGTAACGTTGAACAATTTTTTTTGTCATAATAACAATATTCTAAAGCCCATTCCGCTTCCAATATCACACAATATCATAAAGAAACATTTTCCTGAAAAATCACGAATTACACACAAAATGTAAAACTCAATTTAGAGAACATTTCAACTAATACGATGGTTTACAAGTGCCTACTGCAATATTTATATTTTGTTTATATTTTTGTGAGCAAAATATACCAACGTCCGCATTTTTCAAATGTTTTGAACTCCTAATAGTTTATTTAAAATGTGGCTCTCGCAATTTCTTCGAACAGCAAAAGCAATTTTTATTATGAGAATTCCCAAGACAAAATTAGAGTCGAATTTGAAAAAATATTGTTTGAACGTTTTTTATTATGCGTCTTATTTATTTTGTGAAACTGAAAAGGGAAACTGGAAAGGAATGTGCAAAACTGGAAAGAGCGTTTGTAACCGAATCAGCCCCAACAGCTAACATAACAAACTTGAGGAAAGAAGAGGTTTTGAGCTAGATTTCCTTGGTGAAGTTGAATTAGCGATTTAGTTGTATTTACACCGCAGGTAGAATTATTTTCAGAAAGTAATTTGAAGCGTGAAAATATAATTACTAATACTTTATAATCGTTCTTTTCACTATTATTTTATTTTAGAAATACGCAAAGTAAAAAAAACAAACAAATTTTTCACATTACAATCAAATTGGAACTTTACGTTAAAAGATTTGTAAATTTCAATGGTTGTTGATGTTCCGAGTGTGGATGCTAGAACAATCAGTTAACTTAGTTTTTAAATAATAGTTCAAGATATATAATACGTTCGTTTGAAACATATATTCGTTTAATTCATATTTGAACTCGGAAAGAATTTCATTACGTAATAATTTCAATAATTGTCTCTGCTATGCATTTTAATACATATAGTACAGTGTACAGAAAATTTTTTGAAATTGTTTTGAAAATGAATCTTTTAGTAGTGTCTGACGAAACCCACCGTTCTACGCTAAAATTATTTAAAATATTTTTTTAAAGAAATACCTGGATATGGAAACTATCATTTGAAATATTGAATTCCAGTGAACTCCTTATAGAAATAGACATAAGTAACATTGTTTTTTTCAGGTGACATAAAACTCCGTTCTTGCGAATCGGATATATCGTTTGTATTTTGGAAATATAGTTTTACAATTGACAGATTTAACGGCATTTTGTTCTTAATTTCGTCATTAAAAAAATTGATCATGTCTCTGCATCCTTTCTGCATTTGACGTTATTTTTTATATTTTATTTTATGTGAATGTATTTTTGTTTTTAGAATAAGAATATGATTTGTTGTTTAATTCATAGGCAATGTGGGAAACGAGTCTGAAATGTGAAATCATAAGGGTAGATTTAAAAATTCAAGGCCAATAAAAGTACGAAGTTTTCGACGTCGCAAGTGCGGTATTGAGCTGCAAAGCGAACAGTCCTCTCTCGCAGCGGACCAGAAGCTCTTCTGTTTCTCCGCCAGCATTGACGAAAGAAGTTGTAGGATGACAGCAGTGCTGCGCCCTTGCGGCGTAAGGTAATACTACAATGCAGGAAGAGTTATCTAGTGGCGATATTTGTAACTACTCACGTTGGCACTGCAATGGTGCATGGAGTAGCGGAAAGAGCGCACTCTCAGCGAATGTAACTTCCCCTTCTCTTTTTCAAACCAAAGCGCGCGTTTAAAAAAAATGTATCTAACCATAAGTGAAGCTTTGCTGAAAAGACTTCTTTAGTAGATTACAAAAAGATAATACACAACTTCTTTGAAATTGACAAAACCATCTCGTTTTTATGAAGAGTATATCTAATAGACAAGTATTAAAAGCGTTGACCAGTGGTTGATAATGTCTGTTATTAATAGTTAATAAATATAATTTAAAGTAAAACAATATCAAGGAGAATCATGAAAACTACTTTAGCTTGTAACAGATTTTGATAATACACTGCACGCTCTTAATATTTTATTGTAAGTGTTCAAAAATGGTTTTTATTATTTTTATTCAAGTGCCCTTTTGTTTTTCCGAATTAGATAGAGGTTTGATTACAGATATATATATATATATATATATATATATATATGTATATATATATATATATATACTAATATATAAAGACAGAACTGCACTTACAGCGCGATAATCTCTGAATCTACTGAACCAATACTGATGAAACTTTTGTAGTAGCTTCCTTTAAATGTCTGGAGTAACATAGGCTATGATTTACAATCGCAAACCTTACTATATTCACAAAATAATTACTTTTCTGGACATTTTTCGCCTTTCTTTACATCACAGATTCAATAGTGGATCAATGTCAATAGTTGAGATGCGCGCCACCAGAGGATGAGGTCTGAGATCTACTGTTTTCATCAATGTCCAGAATCAAAGCCGTCTAGAATAGTATGTTATCTATTCTAGACGGTCTTGCCAGCATTATTACGAAATTCATTGGGGTTTGAACATGGGCTATGTAAAGTCCGTGAGTGTTCGTTGGTGATTTGTTTGTTTTCAACGTTGGTGGAACATTTGAACGAAATTCCTTAAAGTAGTAAAGAACGTCAATGTGCAAACATTGTCGTTAGTCCGTTTGGTACACAAATTGTGGCAAGAAAACATGTGAGTTTTAAAGTATTTAGAGAGTTAAAAGTACAAAAATATACAGTACAAAATATACAGTAATGCACAATGTACAATATGTAGATATCGTATACAGGTATCGTATATTTTCTAAACAACCTCTTCTTTTACAGAATTTGTGAAAATTGAATTGTTTGGAACAATGCCGAAACGAAAGTTACAGTTGTCAAAACAGAATACAAGTCCTAAGAGATGGGCAGCCTATTAAAATTCGGAATGGGCTACTCAGAGGCAAGAGCGACTTGCAAAAGAACACGCACCATTGAAAACAATACAGTAAAGAAGAAAGCAAATGTGAATAATTCTCTAGGAAGCAGGGCAGCTTTTCGTTATGACTCTCGATTTGACTATTTACACATATATCATGTTCAAATTGGTAAAATGGAAAATATTTGTATGTTTGGGTCATCTCTGTTGAACATTTTTCTTCAATATGGGCAGTGGTATGTAATTAAGTAATGGTCCTTTACATATTAAGACTAATCTTGCTGTTGTTTCGCACGTCAGTTGCTCCCAGTGAATTAATTCATCTATATTTTCTATAAACTGGCAAAAATTAATTTATCTAAAATATTTATGTCTAATCTAATAACAAAATTCTGAGACTCCTTGGTTTCTATAATTCACATTTCAAAATCCATAGTATCTCGCACTTCAAATCAAATAACGAAGCTAATAGTGTTTTGTTAGGTGGTTCAGTACATTGTCAATTTATTATGTACACATAATGTACAGGTTCGTGGATCAGTATTGCTGTTATGTTGCGATGATATGATGAATTGATTTACCTAAACAAATAAGTTTTATACTACATGTTACTAGCACATAGATCTTTAAACATACATATTTCTATCATCTTCAAAACAATTATAAAAACCGGCAATTACCTTTCAGCATAGATATTTTCATTTACTTTTATTACTACGATTCATCAAATACGTTACGACATCCATATTTGTCCGGATCTGTCAACTAGCGTACCCATGCGAGAACTCTCGGATGTTTCGTATACTCTGCTTAAAACCGTAAGTCCCTTCAAGGTCACGAGTTGGCAGCAGATAAATTTTTAATCTTTCTTTATAAATACTATAGAAGCAAAAAATATAAAAACGAGTTAGTTTTACAATTTGACAATATATTGAAAGTGTTGGTATAATACATGAAACTGCCGTCCTTTGGCTCGACAGCCTGCTACGGGCCTCAGCTGACTGGCGGTGACACAGCCTCTCGGCCACGGGTGTTCGAGTGGTTAGCACGAGGACATCCCTTTACCGAATACACCGCTCTTCTCAACCTTAGAATGGGCTTTCTCATCGTCACACAGCTATCGATACTGAGACATTTGAAAGGAAAGCGCACAGTTCTGATTTACCCGGTCGGGAATCGAGCTCGGGGTTGTTTCATGGAAAGCGAGCACGCTAACCAATAAGCCACCGAGGGCGGGATATAAAACTCCACAAAAAGAATACATGTGAGTCTATAATTTGTACAAGTATTTTACGAGTGTTTTGTATTAACAGTTTAGATTTGTTTATTGTTTTTATTTATAAAGTAAGGAATGTTTGGGAGCTGAAACTCCCAATTAGAAAAATGTAAACTTTCTTTCGTAAGAAAGTGGACGAGGCACACCGGAAATTTCCAAATAGGAGGAAAAACATCACAGGGCTAGCTTGGCGGGGCAGATATACAATGGGAGAGAAGTAGGCCCCACTGCACGGCATGAATAAATGGAATACCTCTTCCTGGCTAAAAACTTACAGTAATAAATGCCTGGGCAACGCCGGGTAGTTCAGCTAGTATATATGTATATTATATATATATATATATATTATATATTACGTCACTAGTACAGAATGTGAGTTTTTGGGTGTGTGAAGGGAACGTTTCCGGACGAGGCGATGCTAAGAGCCGAGGTCAGCATTTTTAAATGAGAAAGCCACGACACTTCCGAACGACTTGCATATATTATTTCTTATTAAACAACTACAAGTATAGTATTGTACAGACCAATTAGGAAAAATGGGGAAATAAGTTATAAAATTTTGAGTCTCCTCACGCGGATGCATCCCTCATTCCGTGCTCCAACCATGGGCAATGTTGCAACTTTCTGCAATTTTGTGCAAAACGATTTATTTTCATTTGAAAGAGTTCAGTATTTGTTGAACTCTAGCTATTATTCGGGCAACTCAGGTCAAAAAATTGTTCCTGTAAACCTATACAATAATTAAAAAACAAACAAAAAACTACGGAATTATTGAATTACTGAGAATTGTGTGCAGTATTATTGAAGAGAACATCATTTGCAGCAAACCAGAAAAACTAGTAATTGGATTTACCATCCAGCATGAGAATAATTAGAAAAAAATCACAAAAAGAATAGTAAAAAGCTATAAATTGATCAAAAATACTTAGGAATTTGAAATCGTCGTATCTGAGCGACTCTCGCCACTGATCATGATAACCTTCACTTGAAAAGGGCTGGTACAAATATTTACCACCCCGCGATTTAGGAAGAAGGTTGAACAGAACGTACCCCATTCCTACTGCCGCACTTACAGTTAAAGAAGTTAGTGTGTATCACACAGTTACAATAATAGCAGATGAGTGTTAATGCGACAAATACCTCCAATGCGTTTTCTCGATATTTGGGTGATTCAGTACCAGAGCTGTCGAATCCACGAAGTAGTGAAATCCCTTATTCCTATGAAGTATGGCTCTCAACGATGTTCTATAAGTGCCATAATTCTTTACCGTTGTGAATGAATGAATGAATGCATGCACGAATTAATTGGCTCAAACAGTTCGGGGCAATAAACCATTCATTCGCAAGGATTAAAATGTTTGATAATTATTCAACAGATAGTTCAGAGCCATGCTGTAGAGAAAAAGTGCCTGGCACCGATCCACTCATTTGTGGAATAAATTTCCACCATCTAGTTCCTCGCAATATAAAGCCAGAGTTAAAATTACTATTCCTAAAATTGATGCAACCAAATTTTTCAACTTTTCTAGTACACATAGATTCATTTCCCGTTCAATTCACAATATGATTATTTGTACGTGGACTTTTATTAATTTTTATTTCTGAAGCGCAATACTATTCCAACATTTGCGGACGTTATTTCCAATGTTTTCCTCTGGACTAAATCGAAAAATTTTGGCTGAGGCCAGCAGTTAGTTTTTATGAGCCTGACAGGGATTCTAACCAGAATCCGTGCCAGGGTTTTCATACCTTACTTCTTTTTCGCACATTTTAATGAGAAAGAAGGTTCTGCTTCATTTTAAAATTTAGAAATAATAGGTAGAGATTTTGGAAGGGTAGACTTCATTGACAGGGAATAATTTTTGATATTCAGCAACTACCTGCAAAACATACTGCTCCTGATCCTCATCTTTTATAATACTCGCATTGTAGTCTTGAATTAGTTCGACACCCCTTTCAGTTGTGTTATTTACCACTCTAAAACTTTGACAATTATTGTCCCGTCATAAAATCCATGACTTCACTAAAAAAAAGGTAGGAATGGAAGAAACAAGCAGAAATACAGAACCCTGTGAAGGACTGCAATGTTAGCAATGTTATGAAGTAATCGTCTCCTTTGTCAAAGAAATAATGAAATTCTGCCAAAATGATTTTGCTTTTAACTACTTCTTCGTTTGTATATTTTTCCCCCTCAAACTCCAAGAGCTTTCTTGGCTAATCGTCATCATCATAGTCGTCACTATCATCGTCATGACCATTCCCGCTGCATTGCCGAAAAGAAAAGAGATTTGCAATTATATTCAATCTGATTTAAATGTTTAAAGGACACAAATGTGAAAGCAACTTCCTCTGGGGTCAAATACCATAAATGGCTTACAAGTGTAGATAATGCAACCCTTTAAAAGTCTCTAACAATTTTTCACAATTAAGTATTTAAATAATTGTAAATAATCGGTTATAGTCTAAAGTAATTTTAGGAGTATTAAGCCACATTTGTTCATAAAAATTAATTATGGATGAACTAATACTTCTGATGACATCTATCTGAGAGCCCCTTAAATACAATTGAGCACCGAACACGAAACATTTTAGAGAGTAAATAGCTTTTGCCATCCATCTTACGTTAGGCGCTGTGAAAGGAATGTTTTCACAAGATGACCTAGAAATATCAAACTCAGCATTAAAAAATACAGTCTTCTCTGGACTGATGCCGCAGTGTTTGTAATTGGTGTAATGCAACCGTCCCCCCTGGGATTCCATATTTTCAGTCGCAAAATCATTTACTTGAAGTTCTTCACGGGAAGTAACATACTATTAAAGATACTCCGTTTTCGACGTAGCATGTCCCAACCTCTTCCAACGATCCTAACAAGGTGTGAGGTCCTTTCTGTGATGCTCGGAAGTTATAACTCAGTCACAATACCCACAACAGTGTATTCTAATATGAAAACAATACCAGACTGTATGACTGTGTAAAACTGCCACACACAACAACAAAATATTACTAGAGAAAACCAAATAAAAAGGTGAGCGTAACAGTGTGCACTTCTAAAATGTAAATGCATATGGGTAATTCCAAGATGAAATCGGTCGAAAAAAGCATGACCCCTTCCGATTGGTCTACAATATTGTTGACTTGTTCAATATGACATAAAAATAAGCTAGAAGCATCATATTTAGTGCATATGTTCGACTTTAGACCTTGTTTTTATTTATATCCAAAATTAGTAAAATTTCTGAGCATTTTGGACGAACTTCAGATAAAATTGAAATCCCACGTGTAAATCCATTCTAATATAAGAACAATGTTTCTACTAATAGCAATTACTTCACAGAAAAGTTTGTTCGCGTTGAGCCTCATATCATTTGCATTTTACACCGATGTTTTTACTCCCGATTTCACAAGTTCAGTTTTTTTTCAAATCTTAATTCCCAAAATACGTAATCTTCGATTTTCGAGTTTGTTGACCTGAAATTTCAAACAATTGACTATGGTGGAAATGTATAGATTAACATTAACTTTTAATTTACAAACATTAATAAATTTTCATTAAGGTCACATTTACAGAATTTATGATTAACAATATTGTTACGTAAACTAATAAAAAAATTGATATAGAAATATAGATTCTTACGCTTCGTGAAAAATACGTACACTATTCAAAAAATGGATTATAAAAAAATCGGCTTTAAACACCCTTAACTTTTGATCTTTCCAGTTTCACAAGCGAATCCTTTTTGTGTGTGTGTGAAAATTTAGAGATTGTAAAATATTGGGTTAACAAACTCGAAAATCGAAGATCACGAGTTTTGGGGATTTAAGTTTAAAAAAACAAACAAAAAACTGCACTTCGGGAGTAAAAACAGTGGTAGAAAATGCAAATGATATGAGGATCAACGCAAAAAAATTTTTCTTTGAACTATTTACTACCAGGAGAAACATTTTTCTTATACAAAGATTTTCACGTGAAAGTTCAATTTTTTGTGAAGTTTGCCCAAAATGCTCATAAATTTTACTAATTATGGGTATAGAAAAACAAGGTCAAATGTCGAACATACGCATAACATATGATGCTTCTAGCTTTTTTACATCACATAAAACAAGTAAAAAAATTGCCGGAAGGTGCCATGCTCTTTTCGACAACTTTCACATGGAATACAAGAGGTTACTGTGGTACTAAACTCGCTGCACCCCAATGCCAGTTTCGCCCATTCACAACCAATTATTTCAACTTAAAGGATTTCGCACATTAAATAAAACAGTTATATTGAGACATTCTTGGATACTAAGCACATTGAAGTGCACCTAACAATATTTTAATGATTAAAAAACTCAACTGGATTTAGCACATCGTTTCTTGAGTTTAATTTAAGAATAAATCAGTTACAATAAATATTTCATTAGTTGTTAAGTTCTTTCTCCATCTACTAGTCGAGGGAAAAATCTGTAACTTGTTGTACAGGGACATGCACGTTCACGTTTCTCTAGAAAGTGTTGCACATGGCTCTGACTACCAAATGTAAGTTTTCGTGGAGTCTTATCGCTCGCATTGTTATGCTTTGCTACAATTCCCTTTGCTACAATTCCCTTTTTTCCCTAGGACCTCTCAGTGAGAGAATCTGCAATGGCATCAATTGATGCACTGAGCCACGTAAGCCGGTACCATCACATCAATTCACTTTTTACACGAGAGAGACAGAAACAGAGAGAGACAGAGAGAAACAGAGAGAAAAGGCAGACAAAGAGAGACAGAGAGAGACAGAGAGAGATAGAGAGAGATAGAGAGACAAATACAGAAAGAAAGAGACAGAGAGAGAGGGAGAAAGATGGGGAGAGTAAGGGAGAGAAGGGGTGAGAATAAGGGAGAGAGAGGGGAGAGTAAGGGAGAGAGAGGGGGACAGTAAGGGAGGGAGTAAGGGAGAGAGAGGGTGACAGTGAAAGAGAGAGTAAGGGAGAGAGTAAGGGAGAGAGAGGGGGAGAGTAAGGGAGAGGGGGAAGAGAGACAGACAGACAGAGAGGGGTATTTCTGCAGCCCTGCTTCTGTTCATAACCGGTCTATGATCCCACTCGTACCACACATCGCTACTTTTCAATAGACAAAGAATGCCTGGCCACTGAAGTCACTTAGTTTCCTGCACGAGCTCAAACGCTCGGTCATTAACTCGCAGCTGATCCAACTTATCTAACTACTGATTACCATCAGTCCCCACTGTTCCCGTTGAATGCCTAACACTCGCGACCCCCCTATTTAACCAGTGGCGACGTGATGCCCTTGACCCGCGACACGGCACCAGTTTCGGTGGTGGCGAGCCTCCTTAAGTTGCCCTGCTGTGCCCGCACCAAATTCGAAAGTTCCTGCAGATCTATAACAACACGTCAGGCTTGGCCAAACCACACTCTTCGAGTGCAAGCGGTCGGCGGAAGCTGGCGAACGAAGTCGCAAGTTCTGAAAGAAGAAGGGGATACTTTCGTGGAGCAGTGCCTGTAGGGGTAGTAACGGAAGGAGTAGTCTGTGATCGTCTGGTGAGCGTAAATTCTCCGTTACCAGTTACTGTGGTTTGGTTCTACATAGACTTGTGAACAGACGAGGGTTTGAAATTCATTTCAGAAATCATAGCACCTATTTTATATATTCCGAATAACCGCATATGCGGGTATTTAACTATATACATTTGAAAACATGGTGTACACAGTATGGGATGCGACCACCTTGATGACGTCTAAGTGCATTGGTATCTATTAGACAACACATGCAAACGTTAGTAT
This sequence comes from Acheta domesticus, assembly GCA_031308135.1. Lineage (NCBI taxonomy): Eukaryota > Metazoa > Arthropoda > Insecta > Orthoptera > Gryllidae > Acheta > Acheta domesticus. Next base: position 84,391,112 of record JAHLJT010004567.1, read on the forward strand.
CCTAGAGGCAGTGTTCCGAGATGGATGTCACTAAATTTTAACAGCGAGCATATGTAAAAATTGCATTTCTGCGTGACAGACATGCTCGTGAGTGTAATGCCGAGCTACTAGAAGCATTGGGTGATAGGGCGTTGCCCTGACGAACTGTTGCACACTGGGTAGAGGTCTTCAAATGTGGACGCATAGCATCTGCTGACCTGACACGCAGTGGATGTCCAGTGTCTGCTCACACAGAGGTGCAAAGGGCTGTTATCGAACACTGTTTAGCAGATAAAAGGCGTTGGACTGTGACGAAATTAGTAGCATATACTGGTATGTCTGCATCGACTGTGTTCCGCATTTTACGGCTCTAGTTGACGCACGAATAGGGATAGATTTTGTAAATTTTCAAAGTTATTATTTGAAGGATTTGAAGGAAAGTTATTATTTATTTGGATTTTCAAGCGTCTAAAATAGGCTTGTAAAATGCGAAATTTGGCGTTTTACTTTTTTAAGTAGATGGAATAAAATGGGACGAAAATTACTTTTCAGAATAAATGTTTCGCATGAAGCTCATTTTTTGCTGTAATATTTTATGTTTTAATAAGACTATTATTTAAATTGTACTTTTTGTCACACGAAACAGGGAATAATGAGAAACCTAGTGTTCGTACGAGAAAGAGAGGCAGTTTAGTGTTCTATTAATTACTTCATATTGCTGATGTTCAATGAAAATAATGCTAGTTTGTAGCATGGTTGACAAGAAATGACTTGTCTGGGGGTTGAAAAACAATTGAAATCGTTTATTTGATATCAGATAACGGCGTCTTTATTTCTTTTAATTCGACACTAGAACATACATGTTCGGGGCTTCTATACGCATAATGCGTTATTTCGTAAGTGGATTGTATAATTAATGGTGATGAGGTACAGTAGTCCCGAAACCCTTTGACAGCTCGTGGATTGGCGCAGGAGTTGCAGGATACACACACAAGTAAAGTTCCAGCACAAACAAGATTTAATAAGCAGGTTCGTTGAATGTCACTTACAAGAACACAACACATAAACATAAAAAATTCACTTGGCGCGTCAATTCACACTTGTCCAAGTACGGTTATTGCAGGGACCTTGTACACTGCAGTAGTTACTTCAGTGCCGACCAGAAGCAGCCGCTAGTTGCACGGTTGAATTAACAATTACGGGCATAAACTTACGCAAGAGCGACAGACACAATTTAGATGCTTACTGCCACGATTGAATTAATACATGTGCGTGAGCCGTATGCAGCTCAAGTTGCACGATTGTACATTATTTTACACGCTACCGCGCGGAGCCCTAAACACACGCGACCATTTTTCTCGGTGTCTTTCAGTGGACTGCCGAATTTCGGTTGCAGCAAGAATACGTTAGGAATGGGCTCTCTCGCGCGGCAGAGGTGGGGATAGCAATGGCCAATTACAATTTGCTATTTGATTTGGACATGGAAGATTCTGGACGGTGTTTTGTCCGTTGCTCCTGCAACGGGCGGATCGGGGCGGTGATAGCGAGGCGCACACGTGCGCTTCTGGGCAGGATCTCTGAGAATGTCGTGGGCGCATGCTTGCCGGCGGCAGCTTCCGGTGGCATGCTCAGACACGCATCCAGCCAACCGCCGCGCGCTTACCGATTACAGTACAACTTGTTCTGCCTTGCATTGTAGAATAAACGTATTTATTCCTGCTTTGCTGGGGGCCCGAACAATACATATACATACACATATTATGGCTACCTTCCAATAAAAATTAGTCATAGACAGAGTTCAGAAAGATGTTTGTTTGAACTTTGTGGCACCTCAGATTGAAGCTAGTATAATGGCCAACCCTCAAAAGTAAGTAAACGTTGCCGAGCATGCTAGATAGAACTATTTGAGGAAATCTCGATACTAGAGATAAGAAGTGCTAAAACGGCTTGATGTTCTAAGAAAATGTGACTTATTGATGTAATACGACTACTAAAACAATAGCCAACATAAATTTAAAAAAATAGGAAATGGGATAATTAACGGATGAGTTAACATTTTTTGACTGAACTGCTGAAAAAGACATTTTAGACACTTTAGACTATTTTAGACAAATGCAGTTTCTGTAGTATGGTAAAAATCGTGGAAAGTGTTTATAATTAAGTATCTACATTAATAAGTAAAATAGGTATTTCTTTTATATAAAATTAAAATAGGCCTACTTTTCAATATATAATTGTATTTAATAATTATAATATATAATTATATATAATAATCCAATAGATAATTATATTTGACTCAGGTTAAGTCAGTTCAGCCTACTTCAACGAATCTGAAAATGTAGGGCAAGTTTATGTAGCATTTTGGCAACGTCGCCGGTGCACTTTCTCTAGAGGTAATTTAACGCGAACTGAATCAACAAAATTCAGATGAGGCATTACAACTCGTCTCCGAATTAATCGGAATTTTGTCATCTGCATAATGGGCAATGTAAAATTATAGAATTAGCTCCGAGAATTCTGGAGTTGGGCCAATGCAATCTACTAAAAATCCCAGCGCGGGGCGCGTCCAGCACTGGGAATTTGCACTTGTTTACTGCTTAATTAGTACGATTCTCCGGCCTCTGGGGCCCATCCTTTCGGCTTACTTGGCCTGCAGTTCCCCTCTTGCGGTCGCAACTCGCAGAGCAGGTGGGACTCGTTGCCCTAAGCGCCGCCTCTCCCACAAGAGGAATGGAATGAGGGGACAGGAATATAGCGCGGACTAGGATTTGTTTCCACGAGTTTATGATAGGAGTTTGCAGGGTTTGGAGGGGGTTATAAGATCACGAATTTTCAGATAATGGTTCAAGTTGCATATTGATTGCGTCCTTATAATGAGTGGAAGAGGCTATAGAGAAGGGTATGCAGTTGCAGTAATCAGAATGCTCAGGTTAAAAGAATGACAACTAATATTAAAACATGAAATTTAGCAGAATCCTATTTTTAAATAATTACGTAGTATGAGTAAGCACGTAACATTTTATTTAATTTTTGCTTTGTACTGAAAATTAAATTTGTACTTGTAAGTTGTTCGCAATTGTAAATTAAATTTTGCATTGTAAAAATGTCTTTTCATGAAAATTTTATCATTTGATGAAATTTTTAGGGTTTGAAAATGCTCATACAAACACACATTTTACTCATGTAAACAAAAACGAATCTTCAACATCTCCTTCTTTGCGGGACATGTATCATAAGCACACATTCTTTTGATAGTAATTTACTTCACAAGTGAAAATTTATAAGGTTTAAATAATTTTGCAGCACAAAATAAACTGGAAACGAACACATCTTTCCCTGCAGTTGTGCGGCTATGTATTGACAAAACCGATATTGAAGAGGTGATGGTTAAGAAGCGATGATACGGGCGAATATGCTACGCATGGTGGAAAGATACAAGCGCATTATGTCACCCATACCACTAGGTTACAGAAGCACCATGCGCATCGAACTCGGGCCAGCTTAAAAATGTAATTGTCTCAATTAAAAAATTTTCCATCACGGAATTTTTGACAATACAGAGAATTCGCCAAAAATGGGACTGGTACCATATCTTTTACTGTCCGTTGTTACATACAAGGTGAAAATTTAATGAAAAAATGTGGAGCAGTATTTGGGAAAATATTTTTTTCGAAAATGCATAAATTTCCGAGCCACATCACAGGAAATCTACTAGTTTTTCCAATTAACTATACATGACCTTTTTTAAAGAGACTATTTCACTCATGTCTGTCCGTGTCGTAAGTAGCCAATGCTAAGCAAGGATATATTCCAATTAAACCAATCTCAGATGTTTATCACCATCAGTTTGTTTACCTTTTTTATCACTGTAAAACTTTGTTTACCTTCTTAAGATAACGATAGCGATTGTTTCTGCTCCAAAATACCTTGTGCGCATCAATATTATATTAAAATGGGTTGATCCAGGGTTTAGGGTGTCACGGTTCATTTCGTTCACTGATCCGTTCACTAGGGAGGAATCGACTCAGTGAACCGAATCCTTGTTTACTATTCGCGTTGAACATGGTAACGTAATAAATGTCTTTGAAAACACATTCTATTTAAGAAGCGCGTGCTACTTGAACATTCTTTACTACTTAAGCCACTCATTTTGTGTTACTTATGCCACTCGTCTAAATGCTACTTATTACATTGCTCTATAAGCCACAGAATATAAATGGGAAAAGTATAACTCACGTATTTGTTGCAATTTTTGTACATTTATTTTAATTTAACAAACGAACAAAATTAAATACAACAATAATAATAATAATAACATGGAATTTGTAACCTGAAACAGAAAAAGTACATTTAAAAATAAAGGAAAAGAAAATTTATGAAACCAATATAAAAAAAATTAAAAACTCACTTTTAAATATAATGAACATAGGAAAATAAAGAAAAATATAAATGAAGAAACAATGATGAAACAGCGTAATTTCTATAACACAAAAACATACTTTTAAAAATAATACAAACTGAAAATTAATAAAACCAATATAAAGTAAATATTAATAACTCACTTTTGAATGCAATTGAATGTTAAATAAAAATTAAAATATCCAGGAACGAATAAAATTATAACAAAGAAAATAAATAAACCATAATTTTACAATTGCTAAAAAAACCAATTCACAAATTATTTTCAATTTTTACAAAATAAAACTTAAAATTTATAATAAAAAAATACTCACTTATTTGTTCACATTATAAACTTTTAAAATATGGTTGATAAAGTTTTCAAATTTTGGAGAAATTAGATTCCTTCTCCATACATACTCTGCTAAATAAAAATTAAATAAATCAGTTTTCCTACGTGGAATTGCGCGTTTTATAGCACTCCAAGTTCCTTCAATAGAATTAGTATGCGCTCCAGTTTCAGGATCTTTAAAAGTAATAGAATGATTAACTCTCAAATGTGAAAATCCTTCATCATTTAGACAATCATAAGCCTTCCAGCAACCCGAAATCACAATTGATTTCGGCTTGATGTAATTCTTGATGATGTCCAAGAGTACCTCTCTACTACGACTTTCAACGACCTTGAAAAAGGACCGAGTGGAACCTCTTTCAACCCCACCAAACACCCATTTCCCTTCCACTCTTTTTCCTCTATTAAACTTCCTCTTACCAAACTTGCTTTCATCAATTTCAACCACAACACCCTCTCCACCCAGTGGTTCACTTTCATCTTCAAGCACTTCAAAACACACTTCTCGACAAAAACTCATCCAATCAGTGACAGTACTTTCACAAACATCGCAATCCAAACAAATATGTTCTTCTTTGCTTCCATCACCCACATGTAAGTAATATATCTCCAAATGACTCCTTTCAAACCAAGAATCCTTTCGTACAGAAACTTTCACGCAATGTCCATTCTCTCCCCCTCATTCTACAAATCCATTCATATCCTTTCTGTCCTATCCTTTCTCTCAGTAAATTTCATTTCTCCCTTACATACGTGACACACGCGTCGAGACGCAAGCAAACCCACTTTCTGACACCACTGAATCGCATTTAAACTTCCCTCTCGGCGCAATTCATAAAAAACCTGCATTCACTCCTTCCATTACGGTAGACTTACCAAATCTATTCAAAGAGGTCTTGAAGTGCTATAAAACACACAATTCCACTAAGAAAATGACTTTTCTTGCGAACAGTTAATAATTCGCATTCAATAGTGGCAGTAAATAAATTTGTTGTTATGGGAACAACTGAAAGTGCCATTACTAGAAGGCTTTTTAAAATCTAAAAAAATGTCTGTAAACATGAGTTCAAACAGCAACGAAATCAGAAACTAGTTTAATTCAACAAAAACAAGTGTAGTGAAGTATAATTTTCAATGTGAAGTGAAGTTGTTTTAAAAGTGTCTTGATGAAGAAGAAATTTTTCGTAAAATATGAAATTGGTCATTTCGTGTATATTTATGCTTTGACCCATCAAAGCTAATCAACCCGAAGATAATTCACTTATTATTTATCGCCACCTCTGAAATGAACCGTAAGTGAACCGTGGCGGGCGATTCACGAGAGTAAGTGATTCACAAATGGAACCAAATGAACCGTGCCACCCTAAACCCTGGTTCAACCTTAAAATGTGTCGTATTGGTAATGTTTAAAACTCTGAAATGTAATCTTATTATTAAGATTCAGTGCCGTAAAACAGCGAAAGGAACAGAGAAAGCGTGTGGAAGCAATTTCAAGAATTTTGTGAAGAAAGAAAAATACAAATGGACAGCACAAAATACAAATGAAGAAATTACACATATTTTAGGCAATTAATATACAAGATTAGATGGTGACGAGTATAAAAATATGCTATCAAAACTATGTGGAACGTTACAACCAAAATTATTCAGGAAAATACTTTAATGAGTACACACGTGTTCAATCCATTCGAAATTCCGCTGCTAATCCATCTTGTACATTTTGCATTTCAAATACTTCTACGGAAGACCAAGACTTGGAAAAGTACTTCCTACAATTTTAATGATTGCGCTTTTAATAAATGTTCTTGTAAGTAGCCTTGTTATAACGGTTTTTCGAAAGATTTATTACCATACAATTGAAACATATTTGAAATCATGTTCTGCATTAAAGTGTTATTCAAATGTCCAAAAATTCAAATGATTATAAGCTATTCCAGAAGGCAGTGGTGAGTAGGAGATGAATGATGGTTTTTCATTTTTCGGTTGTAATTTTGAGCAATATTTCTCCTTTTTCGTAATTCCTGTGATTTAAATTATCCTTTCAATCCATGTAATTCGTGAATAGTCACACTAAATATCACTCGAAGTGCTATGATATTACTTATATTTTTTTAGATAGCCCTTGTTGAAGGGAAAATTCAATTTTGAACTTTTGAAATGCCAACTTTTTGCAATTTTCGAAAATACTGGAGAGTTCGCCAAAAATGGGACTGGTCCTACGATTTTTACCATTCCTTGACATACGAGGAGAAAATTTAAAGAAAAAATTTGGAGTAGTTTATCAGAATTTTTTTAGAAATTGTAGAAATATCAGACACACATTAAGAGAAATCTACTTTTTTCAAAAAAACGAACATAAGGTTTTTTAAAGAGCTGATATTTCTCAACAGACTTTGTCTAAGACAAAAGCCTTGTTTTGAAATGTTAACTTTTTACAATTTTCAAAAATAGAGAGTTTGTTAAAAAAATGAGCGCTTTAAAAAGCCATGTGTTGTTTAAAAAACGAGTAGTTTTCGCATAATTTGGGCTTGGATCTAATCAATTTATTTTAAAGAAATCTAAAAAAAAACGCTCCACATTTTGTCTTCAAATTTTTGCACAAATTTTTGCAACGAACGCTTGAAAGAATGGCGCTGGTCTCATTTTCGTTAATCTCTCTGAATTTTCGAAAATTGTAAATTAGAAGTAATGCGAGAAAGTTGTAGCAGCATTAGTTTTAAAAGTCGGGAAGTTTTCTTGGCAGATTGGGAACTTTTCTTGACAAATGAATCATTGAAAACAAACTGCCCCAACTTCTATGATTCGCTTTCAAGTGCAGAGAATTACGTTGCTTATCAGAGATAAAACCGTATTATAAGTTTCTATTGTTTACATTTTTTCTATTGTTTAAATTTTGGCTGAGATGGTGCTCTCATTGTTCCTTAACAATGTTATCATCATCAAACCTTACTTATTTGACGCAAACTGTGTGCTGCATTAGTCCGAAGATGGCTATGAAAACCATCCAAATGGACACTCTTGAAATGTTCGTAGTTCCGTAAATTTTTATCAATACTTTTAATTTAGATTAAATAAAGGCTTGAAAACTTTAATGACCTTGCTTCGAACAATTATTTCACTGCAATCGGCTAAAATTGCACCACGCGTCATCACTGTTAACGATCCTACATTTGAGCCGCACTGCTGAGTGTGATTTCTTTATTCACTGCTTGGCTGCATTGAACATATTTTTGGATACATCAAACAGGTTTGGAAGTTACTAGACTTTTAATTACACTTTGCGGCATTTGGAAGCCCATGGTCTGTTTTCTCTTCTTGGTTTCGGTGCGTGCAACAGTGCCCATGTCATCCCGTCCGCCGGCCTGCTTCGCGCTCCGCGCGGACCCGCGTCACTGAAGAAGGCACACTCATGAACGCATTCTGAAAAGCCATCCTTTGATTTTTTGGATCGCCTCTGTTGATTGATTCATAATGTTGGGTTTTCGGGTTCACCAACTGCGTAGGTCATGAATCTTGTTAGTTTATCACATGTTATATGATGTGGATATGGCGGTGTTTCTCCCCCGCTGGAATGAGAGTATTCGGTGCCGACTACTCGTTGGCTTGAGTGGTATTTCCCTACCAGGCATCTCAACAAGCGAGCCGCCTCCGCCTCCGCCACCATCCCAGCTGAGACGTACTCTACTCTCCCGACATACGAAGTAGTGTAGTGCATGTAAGTCTGTAAGGGGAGATGAGAGGAAAAGTATGGAGAAAATAGCGCGCGGTTCGAGGCTAATTTTTTAAGGTAATTCTCTGGTATTCACTTGATGTTAAACGAAGAAATAACGCATAACAACGGATCAGAGCATCCGGCTTCTAGAAATCTTCTCCAGACTGCGGCTGAGCGCGGCTGAGCACGGCTAGCTGCCTAGCACGGTCGTCTCGAGGGGAGAGGGGACCTCGTTAACAGGTCCGAAGGAAGGGGTAGCGGCGCCAGAACGAGCTGTTTGCGACCAACTGGTTTGCAGCCAACATTTCCGCAAATCGCTCTGTCCCTTACAAGCTCCAACGCCCGCCAAACCCCCAGATCGAATTTACCAAGCTCCCAGTGCCTCTCGAATTAGAGCCATGTTTTATTCTCACCCAGTCACCCCACAAACTGGGTTAATCACGCGATAAAGGCGACTCGAGGAAACTTTTGGCGAACACGAGACCGCAATGTCAAGTAACCTTGCATCGTTCAAATTGCTTAAGAGGTCAAGAATTACACAGATGTACTTGTTCACAAAGAATATTTATCTACACGGCCATATGATTTTACCACAAATGTGTTTCGCTTCTCATTATAACAGGTTCTAGATTGTAGTTTTGATTTGGGATTGCAGTCCTGTGAAAGGCTTGCGACATCAGTTATGTAGCATTGTCTGACTATGCCTCTCCCTGTATGAGTATTCTAATGACCGGTTCGTTCATTCATCGTTTCTGTGATGCCCTCTGATGTATATCAGGCTGCACCAGGGAAGAACAGTACTTAAAAAATTCGGCCATGTTCCGAGTTCGATCGCTCCCTTTCCATCCTCTCCCATCTGACATATTTTGTGGATAGTTCTCAATATATTTAGGAAGGAATGCACTTTTCTGGATATTAAGAACAAATTGACTTTTTTAGTTTTCAAAAAATCAGGGATTTCAACGAATATGAAACCTGTACTCTCTCTTAAGCGTCCTTTACGCTATGCGAGGGGAGAGTTTATTCAAAAAATTGTGTGCCATTTTTGAGAAAAGTTTGGAAATGGTTTTGAGGATTTATGTAAAGTGCTCTTAAAGTTCAAAGTATTCGGTTGAACCTTACTTGACCTGAACTTAGTATTTTCAAAGCCTCGAAATCGTTCAGATCAATCGAGGAATATCAATTTTGGAGAAAAACGGCTGAACAGTTCAGGTTCTAGCGATTACCACAGACGGAAGACAGGCGTACTGGCGGGAAGACGTTTAAACATCAATAGATTTTTCGATATCAAGGGGAAATGGATTTTAGCTACACTTGGTGTTAGAGAAAATAATTTACGTTATACGAGTAGCAAATGGTTTTATCCACTTTTACATTGGATGATATGAATAACTAGTGGTGCCACTGAATGACACAGACTTTCCCGTATTAGTTTTCTATTTTCTTGGGTCTCGGCTAGCTATTCATTCACATACTCTTGCCAGCCGCCAACTATCGCCGCCCAAAGAATATTTTTTTATTGTATTTATTTTAAATTTTTCGCTATCTTAGTGGTACAACGGAAATATTAACTTTAGAATACTAAAGAACACTTAAACCTCGACCAAAAATTGTCTTTGACAAATTTGCAGCCGTTTTTAAGAAAATAGTATTTAAGCGCTACTAAAAATGCGAAATTTGAAGCTCTTCTCACAAAAAAGTTTTGAGTTTTCCAAAAATTTTATTTGAATATATTTGAAGCACATTAACTCATTAATAAAATAGTGTTTACCAATGACTGGTAATGTGCATATTAAAGGAGTGACAATCTTAAAAAACATTACATTTGTGTAATTTATGAAAAAAAATACCCCGAATTGGACTTTACGTCATATTAAAGAGTGCAATTAGCACTATCCGTTTGAAAAGTGTGAAGAAAAAATGTGGAGCCATTTCTGAGAAAATTGCGTTTGAGCGTCTCTGAAAATGCTGAATTTTGATCTAATTTTTACAGAAAATGGTTGAGTTCTCGAGAAACATTGTATAACATTATTGAAATTACATGTACTATTAAATATAACAATGTGATCAAATTACCGCGAATGTAGCTATTAACAGTCAGATACAAGTCAAACATTTTTCCCCTAAATCACGCAATTGTAATATTTTTGAAATATCTCTCACACCGTCAATATTCACATTTCCAGCAATTTGTAAACACTATCATATTTGTGAGTTGATGTACTTCAAATGACTTCTAATGATGTTTTTCGAAAACTCAAACATTTTCCGTGAAAATGATCTTCAAATTTTGAATTTGCAGTAGCGCTAAAACATCTTTTTGTTAAAAATGGCTCCAAATTTTTCAAAGAAAATGGCCATTTAGGAAAATATTTTACTGTTCTTTAATACTATTAAACGAATATTTTTGTTCTCCTATTAGGAAAGGGAAAAAACACAGAAAAGGTAAAATTAGTGGTGCTACAGAATGGAACTTTCCCATATTAGTTTGCTATTTCCTTTGGTCTCGGCTAGCTATTCGGACTTACGACATTCTCTTGTCAGCTACCATCTATCGCCGACCAAAGTTCACTTTTTGACATTTTCTTAATTTTTCGGTTTGCTAATAGTAGAACGGAAATATTATTTTAAGAATATTAAACAACAGTGAAACGTCCTGAATGGAAATTTTCTTTAAAAAATTTGGAACCGTTTTTAAGATAATAGTGTTTAAGCGCAACTGTAAATACGAAATATGAGGCTCTTTTTCACAGAAATCTTTTGAGTTTTCGATAAATGTCATAGAGGTCTTTGAAGCACTTTAACTTATAGTGTGTGTGTGTGAAGGAATGTAGTTGACAGTTTATGGTCACATGGTAACCCCAGTACCTTAATCTAAGCAACAGCGAATTACGTATGGCATTTCTACAGTGTCGTCACCTCAAATTACGGAACAAAATAATTTCATACTCAGAATGTAGTTATTCACTTGAGCGCTATTAGGAACGTCGAGAGTAAGGTTAATTGTGTTGAAGTGACTTGCGTGAGCGGCAATTGTGAGTAGCGTACCGTGCTACTTTTGTTATTTTTGTTAATCTAATAACGTAATGTGGAAGAGCGTGCGGTACAAGGCAACGCTATCTCCTTCACATCCTACTGTCTACCAACTTCTCATTTTATTCGGATTTTACTTTTCTTTTATTTCCATAATTGGAGAATGAAAGAAATCTGAAGATTAATTCTATGAATTAACAGAGACTTCTTCACCTTATCCTCCTGGAAAAACATCTGGCAATGAAAGATATCTATGTGTGGATTCGGTTCTATCGACGTACTTTCTCAGAAGCGAGTGGTTTGGTTGCACCGCAAATATGAGATGTCAAAAGTCCCATCTCTTGATATTTTATTGTTGTGCGAAGAATTGCTTGCCAAGAGAGATTTTAGACTCCATGATATAGGATGTCACACTTGAAATTTAGTTTATAAAAATCTTCAGTAAAAAAAAGAGTTCCTTAGGGGTAGACAGCTAATGTGTTTGGTAAAACTAATCATTAAACATTTATTTTTAAGAAATAGAGTTACACAAAGTGAACAACATTAAAAGGAACATTTGTTTTTTTCTTTTTCACTATTTTCTTTCACGTTCTTCAAATATGAAAGTGAGATATCTATCTGACACCTTTGCCAGCACTTTTTAGCAAGGATAGAAGGTAATTAAAATACATTGTAAAAATTTTTTTTTTAAAGTAAAAATCTTGAGAACCCTGAAAAAGAAAGTCAGAAAGGAAACTGTGATTAAATTATATAAGGTATTAAGGATTCCAACATGTTTACATGGAAGTGAAAACTGGACAATGACGAAAAAAGCACAAGACTACAAAGTGCTGAAATGAGATGTCTGAGATCAGTAGCTGGTTATAAGCTGATGGACAAAAAAAGGAATTTGGAAATTCGTAAAGAACTTGGAGTATGTAATCTTCAAGAGAAAATTAACTATTACCTAAACTCCTGGACACAACACATTGAAAGGATACGAGAACCGCCTGCCGAAAAGAATTCTACATTGCCGCCCACAAGAAAGAAATCCTGTCCACCCGAAGAAGAGATGGTGTGACCAGTGGGAATGGAGGCGTAACAGGCAATGCCCATATACCTGAAGGAGAAGAAGAAAATAAAAAAAAAATTTATAGAGCTAAATATACCTAAAAAGGCACTTAAAATAAAGGCCCCAAAAATTGAAAATGGTTACTTTTTCATGTAGACCTATCTAACTTAAAGTCTTTAGTCATTAGTCCTAATAGAAATTTTCCTAATCACCTGATGTCTCTTTCTAAGAAAATAAATAATTTTAAGACAATAAATTAATAACATTGAAAATAGAAATTAAAACTCATGTTTTTAAAGTTAACAAGCTTTGAAAATTTAAAAATTGAAATATAGTTATTTATGTTAGGAGTCCTCTAAATGGGTCTTTAAGGACGAAGCCGAAAGGTTAACTGGGAGACGGAGCGATAGCGAAGCCGAGTAGTTAACCTTCCAGCCTTAAAGACTAATAGAGGCCGAGCCACGTACGTTTTTTGTTATTTCTAGTTTATCACTTATTCCAAATAAACTTTTATCACTTTCATGAGTTAAGAAAAACTTGTCATTACTTTCGATTTTCTATAGCAGGGGTTGGTTGTACTGGATACTTTGTTTGTGATCAAACAGTTGAATGCTTTTTCTGGTAATGCAAGCTGATTGAGAAAAAAATCCGGAATTTTCGAAGTATCAGCAGATATTTTCACGCCAATGATATTCTGGAGGAAGCAGACGATGCAAGATATAGTTTGATGCCTCCTCAATGTGTAACCATGTATGAAAAAGCTTATGATTTATTTTGTGATTGACGAACGAAAAGGAATGTTCGAGACATTAACGTAGAGATTATGCTAGTATTTTTGAATGATCAAAAACATTAAAACCAACTAGTAACTAGTCATACTTGAGTATGCTGAAAAAATGTATAAAAATGCATGAGAAGTCTGAGTATCCACGTAAATTATTCATTCCCTGTATTTTGAAATAATAGTAAATACTGAAGACTAATTATTGAAAATTTATTTGAATATACTATTATATAGTTATTGAATATTTAAAGAAAAAATGTAAAAACTAAAAAATCAGAAGAGCAAGTCACAACGGGCTGACAATCACATATACTTGCTTTTGAAGGCCATTCTTGTTTTTGGAGTATTTGGTGCTTGCCGGGGATAAGAACTTGCAGACTTGACGGTGAACAATATACAAGAGAGAAAGGAACATACTGCCGGGTACATATTCCTCTGACAATTGTTTACATTTATTCCCCAAAATTGTGTTTTGTGTCAACGTCATATTTATTCCAAGATTTACAAGCACTGATAAAATCTAAACCCGAAAGTCCGCTAAAATATTTTTAATGGACTCTCAAGCATTTTATTGGCCGTTGCTATGAACGTGCTCTTAAAGCGTTGTTTAGATAGTTGGTTGCTAAGGGGCTAAGTGTTTGTTTACTGGCGTAAATAACAAACTAGTGGTGCTCAACAGCACATACTTTCCCGTATTATTGGAAGCAGCTATGTAAGAAGAACTGAAATTATTATTTATTAGAGTGAAATTATTATTTATTAGAACTGAAATATTGCACTTTCTGCCCTACTAACATCTTAGCTATTATTTGAAAACGTCCAATTCAACCTAGAAGCGATCAACCACGGTAGAGGATATATACAGGCAGTCCGGGGTGAAAACGTCAAAACTTCGAAAATAAGCTCTTATGACAAAACTAAGCATATTTTGTCTAATAAACTACGAGGATATTCCGAATGGTTGAACCGCAATAAGCACTCAAAAGTTGGTTTGAAAAATTGATTTATAGGCAAAACTTTGCATTATAGAAGCATAGAAACCCTTCAAAAACATATAAATTGTTTATTATTTACAAAAGAAATGAATATCTTCGTTCAGAAAGAAAAATTAAGCGAGAAATAAAAAAGCACCCAATTTACACAATTCGACTGCTTTCTTATTTCTAGCTTAATTTTTCTGTCTAAGCAAATATACTAATTTCTTTTGGAAATAATAAACAATTTAAATGTTTCTGGAGTGTTTCTGTCAGAGTAGATTGAAATCATCAAATGTAGTTACAGCTTATTTTATTTAACGTAAAATACCTTTCGATACGGCTTATGTCTGACTTACAGGAAAAACAATGTAAAGTCGCTAATCAACACAACTGTTACTTAGTGCGACATTATTGATATTCATTACTCTTATAACTATGTTGTTCTCTTGAGAATTTAAATTAATATGAACATTGAACCTTAATCCTCAATACTCTCCCTCAATCTTCATATTATATTTATTCTTTTTAAGAAATATTATTTTATTTAATTATCATTCCGATCAATAATTTCATTATTTTAAATTTATTTGAAGATAAACCTTTTGTAAAAATATCTGCTGTTTGATCGTTCGTCGAAATATATTCAACTTCAATCTTCTTTTGTGAGGATTAATAACATTCAATGCTCTGGGTAGAACAGTAGCCATATTCACTAACTGGTTCCGCTCTTGTTCACTCGGCTTACTTTGCAGTGTACGTCCTTCTGAAATATCTCCACGCTGTGATTCTGACAAATCCATACAAAAATGGACACGTTTACCATGATCAATGCGAATCTGCATATCATTATGTCGAACACAATCAACAAGCAAACGCTCTAAATGAAATGGACTAGTAAACTTTGCCAGTTCCAACAATCTCTGGAATTCAATTGTCTGGTAAACTTGAGACACTTGTCGTATAAGACGCACGAGTGTTACGTCTTGAAGAGCACGAATATACTGATGAAGAGGAAAATTCTCTTCTTGTTGTAGATCTTCAATTACTGAATGTACTCTTGTTGTTTCAAATCGTACAACAGGACTAAAAGTTTCTGTATAATCTATTCCTGGCCTCTGAGTGAATCCTTTTGCTACTAATCTTGCTTTATATCGAAGTATTTCATTATCATTATTTACCTTTAAAGCAAAAATCCATCTATTTTCAACAACTTCTGCTTTTGGTGGTAAATCAACTACTTTCCATGTTTTATTATCTTGTAACGATTTTATTTCTTCATTCATAGCAGTTTTCCACTTTTGAATATCTTCTGATCTTAATATATCAACATAATTTTTCGGAGCTTCTTTTAATACCAGTACTTTTGGTTTTTTCTCATAATCTTTTTATATTCCTCTTTACTGCTACTGAATCTTTCTTCTTCTTTATTGCTATTATTACTCACATCTTCATAATCAACAAAATCTTCTTCACCTTCAATGATTTCAATGTTTTGTTGATTCTCATTTTTATTAAGATTAACAAAATTCTGCATTTTATCTTCCCTTTCTTCTTCTTCTTCTTCTTCTTCTTCATCTTCTTCTTCAAATAAAACATCATTATTATTAGAAATGTATGATTTTTCTTGGTTTACTTTAACTAAGAGTTTATAAAGGTCATTATGGTCATCTGATAAAGCAATTACAATAATAATTCTTTCTTTATAAAACATCCATAATTTGCCTTCATTTTTAATAACTTGGTCTATTCCTTTTTGTCCAGCCTTTTTTACTGAAAATAAATTACAAGTTACATCAGGTGAATACCAAACATCTTCAAAATAATGATTGTTCCATTTTTCTCCGTCAAATGTTTTCACATCTATGCGACCAGAACCAAGTGCTTCAATTTGCACACCTTGATGAGCACTGTCCATTTTTCTCAAGTTCTGAAATGGTTTATAAGAAGAAAACCAATCACGTCTATTTGTAATATGGTGAGTAGCACCACTATCTATAAACCATTCATCACAATTTAATTTATTTATATCAATGTTTTCAACAGATAACATCGCACATCCCAGATCTTTATCTTCACTTTTACATTCATTGGCACGATGACCCTTATTTTTAAATTTAAAACACACTAAGCCAATTCTACAGTCTTTTGAAAAATGTCCTACCACAAGAAAAGCATCTTCTATCACCATTTTTTCCCGTTTTAATAAACTTCTGTAAGTTATTACATTAATTCTTCTTATTATTAAATTGTTGATTCTCCAGTTTCAATTTTGTCATCATTGCAGTAGCAACAGAACTTTCCTCTCTTCCAGTAATTCGAATTTCATAATTTAAACATCTCTTCTGTAACTTTGGCCAAGTCTTTTCTTCTTGTGATGGATCATGCCATGTAATATAAATATTATCAAATTCCTTCGGTAAAGTCTGTAAAAATCTGGCACATAAATCACCTTCATTGATTAGCATTTTAAGTAATGACATTTTAGTTTGAATGTCATCAAATTTTGCTAAATGTCCCTGTACTCCAGTTGCCCAATCCCATTCAATATTATGAAATTTATGTCTCAACAAATCAATATTCTCTTCAGATTGAGAATCAAAAATTTGATGCAACTTATCCCATACATTTTTTTTGTTTCGCAACTAGCAATACGTTGCAAAGGTTTTGTATCAAGCGATAAAATAATACGCTTTTTAGCCTTACCATTTTCTTTATTCCATTTACCCAGTAACACTTCATTAGTATTACCAGGTTTCGGAAAAGTTCCATCAACAACATTCATTAATCCATCACATTCTAATATAGTCCTCATAATAATCTACCATGTAGACCAATTTTCTTCTCCAGTCAGTTTCTCAATTTGCATCTTTTCTTCTGTCATATTTACATTTCGTCTATTCAAAATTATCTTTAAATAAATAATATTCTCTTCTTTTATATCTACTATTATTTTCTTCTATTAATCGTCACAATTATATTCATTTAAAGGCAACCACGCTCTGCTACCATGTCAGAGTAGATCGAAATCATCAAATGCAGTTACAGCTTATTTTATTTAACGTAATAGTACGTTATGAAACGATGATGTAATGATGGGTATTAATATACGAGTGTGAAATTACGATACGAGCGAGGAACGAGCGAGTATCGTAAACTTCACACGATGTGTATTAATACCCATTACATCGAGTTTGATACGGTACTTTTTCTACGACCGATGGTAACTTTTATAAGTTAAACGTCTCCACTGAATCGTTTCGTGGCAATCGACATGCAAGATTCAGCCAAGGCCACCTAGCGGACACCTCTCTACCCTAAACCCGCAGGTGGCTGTGTTTTACCAGAGCGCCGGCGAGTGACTACAAAAGTTGCGACAATAATATTCCGACGTCCGTATTTTTGCATTTTCTCTCATTTCTGGAAACGTCAGCACCATCAGAAAGAACCACCATTCACTAAATATTTTAAACTAAAGAATTAGCCGGTTTTTAAGGACAACCACACAGCAGCAGCAAATAACGCAAAATGACTTGCGTTCAGATGTTAACCTCACTGAAAGTTCTCTTCAATAACTACCACTGCGCTAGTCAAATAAGATCAAAGTGAAATTACGATCCAATTTATTTTTAATAATATTTCACGTAAAAATTATTACTAATAAAGTAAATTAAAACTTAGAAGTTTAATATAAAATTAAATGCAATTTTAATATACACACTCGAACGAAACATTTACTGCAAAGATTCTCACTGATTAATGAAGTGACAATACTTGGTTTGTAAGCGTCTCTGTGATTGGTTAAGAACCTGTATCATAATGAAAACTGTATCGAAATGACCATCATTATGCAACTGGTTGCAGCCATCCAAAGACAGCGTTATACAATGGGAGTAGAAAAAATACCTTTCGATACAGCTTATGTCTGACTTACAGGAAAAACAATGTAAAGTCGCTAATCAACACAACTGTTACTTAGTGCGACATTATTGATATTCATTACTCTTATAACTATGTTGTTCTCTTGAGAATTTAAATTAATATGAACATTGAACCTTAATCCTCAATAGTTTCTATGCTTCCATATTGCACATTTTTGCCTAGAAATAATTTTTTCGAACCAACTTTCGAATGCTCATTGCGGCTCAAGCATTCGGAATATCCACGTAGTTTATTAGATAAAATATGCTTAGAATTGTCTTAAGAGCTTATTTTCAAAGTTTCGACGTTTCCTCCCCGGACACCCTAATGTGTGTTAACTAGCTGCCTTTGGGGCAAATTTTCTGAAACCAGTTCGAAAAATGTTATTTTTGTAATTTAAAAAAACCAGAAGAATAGAGCAATATGGCGTTTATGTCGTCTAGTAGAGTACATTTAGTACTATCCCTTCCAAAAGTGTAAAGAAAAAAGTTGGAGCCATTTTTGAGAAAATCTTGTTTTGGTAAATTTTTAAAATTGCACATTTTTCACGCAATATTGTGCAAAAACTACTAAAAATTTTGAAAAGATTGAACATAACCTTAATGAAAGAACTCACTTTGGAGAAGAAATTTTATTTCCTAATAAAATTTCAACCCAATCTA
Organism: Acheta domesticus; assembly: GCA_031308135.1. Lineage (NCBI taxonomy): Eukaryota > Metazoa > Arthropoda > Insecta > Orthoptera > Gryllidae > Acheta > Acheta domesticus. Next base: position 84,409,978 of record JAHLJT010004567.1, read on the forward strand.
CCTCCATCTGCAATTTTATAGTTGTAGTAAGACGCCGAAAAAAATCGAAAATTCAGAGTTTTGAACCGACATGAGAACAACGCCATTCTCTTAAATGACCATCAGACTATCCAACAACAAAATGTTGTCAACATTGTTCGCGCCATTTTTATGAAAATTTTGAAAATGTCCCAGGGGCTTCATATAAAGTACCCTCCAAAATTAAATATTGGTTTCAAATTCAAGGGGCCGCGAGACCATTCAGATCGATCGGGGAGTATCCATTTTGGAGAAAAGCGGTTGAACGGTTTATTCGCGATATTCACAGACAGGCAGACAGACAGACGGGAGGACGGACAGATGCTTTGCTTTCAATTGGTTTTTCGGTATCAAGGACTTACAAAATAGGGATTCTGGCTGCACCACGTGTTAGGAGATTTTTTTTCTTAATTCAGCAACTGGATTTATCCACTTTTTCGTTACCAGGGTTCTGTAATAAGAGTTTTTCTACCGAAAATCCGCAGTTTTTTTTCGCGCAGCATTACATAACTTTCTCTATACTATACGTACGTACGTTCGCACGTATAGTATAAGGGAAAATAAAAATAACTTAACAAGAAAAATATTTTTTAATACTAATGGAATACTAGTACTGTGAAAACATTTCGCTCTTTATACGGTGACGAACAGAATAATGGTTAAAACATTGTACTACCTTGTGAGAAAAAAATCTGTTTATTAAAAATTGGAACTCTTGGACGGATACCTAATCACAGGTCCACGCTCTACTCATGCCGCATATTGGGATAACAAGATGAGACACGTCTCTTCTAAAATGTACTAGAAAGACCAGCAAATGTCATATTTTGGATTATGTCCTAAAAACGTAGGATTCTGTTTCCTCGAATCAAGTTAACCTAGGACACTACAGTTTACAAGTTATGCACGATCGACGTGTCGGGAAACAGACGAGTACTGTGTATTGCGGGTTGCATAGCGATGCCAAGTCCGCGCGTTTATATGCACATTTTAAATTCGATTTTTCGACATTTTTGTCGTAAGAAAAGATAATGTATATTTTTTACAGTTTTATACAGGAGTACAGTTTTATATAGTTTTGTACAATAGTTTCCTACAGTAGTTTTATACAGTGGTGAAGAGGGCAGGGATCAGGGACCCGGAGGGCGTCGGGATCGAATATTAATAGAGCAGTTATTTCCCGACAATATCGGGGATAGTGGACAGTCATTCTACAGGACATCTATGTGAAGACAACCGCGTGAGTGACAGAGGGGATGGCAGATACTGCAGAGAGTTCTGCGGGCGTCAGAGAAACAGAATGAGAGAGGGGATTGGCAAGGCAGAGGGCGAGAGAGCGCGTATAAATCAACACGGAAGACGGCAACGGTCACGCCGCGCAGCGACGCGGGGCGGGGCGCGGGGCGGGGCGCGGGGGCGGCGCGGGAGGGGCAGGTGCGGTGTCGCAGCGTCCGCGGTCGATGCTCGGCGCCTGCGGGAGCCCCTCTCGCCTCCGCCGCCCGCGCAGCGCCACGTGGCGCGCACGTGCCACGGGCAGCCCGGCCCCTCAATGCCCCGCCGAACGCTCCACGCCTTTTAGGCGCTTGATCATCGCTTAGATGGTCAATGGGTTTCGCAGATGGATTCGACCCCCGTGATTCTTCTTGTAACGGACTTTTGTAACTCACTTCCCCGTTTCCAGTGATGCTTTTGTAACGTACTGGGCTATTATTGCCAAGTAGCAACGAGTTTCATTTTAGGCCATGGATAAACAAGTAGAAGCTTCGTAAGGGCGTCAAGCTCTCCATTTTCTCAACTCCACATCGTGGAACCCAAGAGATTTTGAACTCCAGGGTTGTGGGTTTTATGAAATTGTATGCATAATGTGATAAATATATTAGCAGCAATAACGCCTGAGTCTTTAAAGAAGTTGATGTATGTCGTGAAACTATAAGATGAAAGCTTTGTGCTTACATTGTTTTGTTTTTTGTTGAGAAAGATGTTTATTTCTTTTAAGAAGAAGCTATCGACAGGAAGTCGACGACGTACCTGCGACATTCTTTCGATCGAGACGCTGCATTTGGTATTCGGTCGCCCGGTGAAACAATTTCGAAATTCTTTACATTTTAGACCTAAAGTGCGTGAACTTCGGAACAAGCATCTATCAGAAAATTATGGAGAAGAGGCGATGATAAAAAACCAGGTCATGCTACGCCAACTTAATCACTTAGAGAGAACTGTGCCCGTGATCCATTGTTTCACTAAACTTTGCACAATTAGAAACATTTCTAGTAATAAATGAGGATAGGTCTTTTCACACTCAACAAAACAAACACCTCCACGTATTTATTGTTAAAAATATTTTTTCATAAAAAAATCACCGTTTAGAACGAGATTTGACTGTTCTTTAATATCATCAAAAGAATATTTCCGTTCTACTATGAGGAAAGGGAAGAACTAAGAGAAGGTAAAAAAAAATGTACTTTGTGCGGAGATATGGCAGCTCGCAAGAATACGTGGGAAGTCCAAATAGCTAGCCGAGACCAAAGGAAATAGAAAACTAATACGGTAAAGTCTGTGCCATTCTGTAGTACCACTACTTTTTAACACTCCGTCGCAAACCACCGTTGAGTACTTACCGGTCTGCAACGCTCTCTATTACCGCTAGTGAACTTTGCGGAACTTTGTTTCTCAGTGTTCTAAGGTAGTGCCTCGGGTGAACATTGAGTGTCAGTGCGTCAAGGGATCGGACAGGGGCTACGTCCTGTGACCTGTGATCTTCCATTTCATGGAGTTCCTCCTCCCTCTCGAAACTCTCAAGCTCATTACAACCAACAAGTAAATTCTTCGTAGTCTTCAAGCTCTTGTGGCCTTCCTCTAAAACGATTTAACACACAAGAATCGGATGGAAATCGAAAGGTTGGTATTGCATTGTAACATTACAGGCATAAAGTTTACTTTTCAAGCTGCGTCACATATGAACCCCTGATTATTTATTAAATATAATACGAAGCTTCATTTTAAATGGCACATTCTCTGTCAAATTAAATAATTACATTTTACCCCTTCAATAATCCACGCAAGGGTCAGGGGTCCCTGCTCCCTCCCACATTGTTTAACTCATTCACACACCGTTCGAGACTACCACACGAGGGCACTTGATGCTGACGACACAACCATGTACGCAGCACACTTGCAGCTTCTGAAGCATTAGACCTCCTTCAAAACGCATTATTTGCTTTACAGGACTGGGCATCTTCATGGAGAATAAATCTGAATCCTTCTAAATGTGAAGCCGAGATAATCATGCTGTAGCACATCAACAGCTCCCCACATGAACACATTAATATTCACCGGGAGAAATGGCTCACTCTGACCGGGAGGTCCTAGGTTCGAGTCCCGATGGTGGCAGGATTTTCTATACTAGCTTGTCAGCTAGGTCGAATTCAGTCGCTGTCTGAAAGAGAATTCTAGCGGCCGGCTGTTCTGATCGGTAGTTCACCGTGGTTTCTCCGATCAACACCAGGCGAATGCTGGAGTAGTACCCTTACAAACGGGCCACGGACCGCGCGCGATCTTTCCTTCCTCTTCCTTGTCCTATCCTATCCTCTTACACACACTTACACTAACATGAACTACACTACCACACATGCCGGGAGACCGGTCGGGACAGCTCACAGCTTGTCCTGGCTGGGGCGGTGCCCCGCTGGTGGGAGATACCTGGTTGAGGGGGAAACCCCGCTAGTCGACGGTAGGTCGGCACCAGATCTCGCCATCCAGCGAGGAAAAGATCATCGCCACCTCCCAAGAAAAACACGCACTATACTTACGGGACTAATGACCTAAGTAGTTGACGCGCCCGGAAACATCAATCAAGCAATAAACATTAATATTCAAAAAGAGACTTGGAACTCTCCAAATAAACCAATAAAATGTCTATAACTGCTCCTCGACACGTGACTAATATGGAAACTGCGATTTTTGAATAAATAAAATAAGACACAGGTCGCCCTCTTTAAACCTTATTTTTTTATAAACAAGAAGTGGACTCTTAAAACAGATCTCATCCTTTTACTTTACAAAACTGCCATTAACCCTCTACTTACTTATGCATGTTCTCTATAGGATGAAGCTACTCCTTCAAAACGAAAATCTCTCCAATAGTTTTCGAATAAAATCCAAATTTTTTCACTGCCGTAATAGCAGCGTGGCACGTTTCCGACAAACAATTACAGAGAGTTTGACTTTATGATAATTGAAAATTGAATTCAACACTTGTCAAACAAATTCTTTAATTCCTTATCATCCCCTCCAACAACTAGTATTTTCAAATTAGGAAACAGGTGTAAACAACATAAAAGAATCCAATCTAGATTCCTCAATAGGTAAATTTAAACCTCTGTATAAGAGAAACCCATGATCTACCTGTACCTTTTTGTAACATAATTTATTTCCTTACTTCCCCAATCTCAGTACTTACTCGCTATAGTACAAGAAAATGTAAAATAAAATTTTAAAAAATAGAGTTTGATAAGTCTTACAAATGGATTAAATATTGCTTTAAATATTTTTGAAGTGTTTGGATTATAATTGTGTCGATTAATTGTTCATTTCTATGCTTTTTAAAACAAAATAATATGTTTTGTAGCTCCTGAAAAACCAATTCAGATGAAAAATTTGTAACCAAGAAGGGTAATGTTATAAATCAAATCAGTTGCTTTCGGGTTCGAAAAATAATTAAGAACATGCTTCAGCAATTCTATGCTTACCAAACCTGGACGGACTGCTTTATAATTTCTAAATTTTGGTATCGTTTTTTCGGACTCTCTCATTGTAATATATTCCATATTATTCTATTACTTGAACTCTCTCTAATATAAGTTACTACATGCGAGCCAATTTTTTTCAAAATTTCTTCGTAACTGTACTTTAAATTCGTCTATAATTATAGGTTGTGGTGCTGAATTTTATTTTTCATTTTGTCTGAGGTTCTCTATTAGTCAAAAGAAATGATTACTCAGCGAATACAGCCAAGAAGGGAGACGCAAACAACATGTGTTTCTGCAAAAAGCCATTGTCGTTCAGTAAACTCCCCACGCTAATCCTAATCCCAGACAAGTGTTTGCTGCGTCAATTCGCCCCACGTCCACCTGCGGCGCTCCGGCAGCGCGTCCTCGCGCACTCCCAGCACGCGCCGCCCCTTTCGTCGTGCGCGCGGCCCCGCGGGCGCTGCCGCAACACGTTTCGCGTTGCGCCGTCGCGGCCGTCGGCTCTGCCCCGGCGGCGGCGCCTCGCGGCCCTGGCCCCGCGGGCTCCCGCGGGCCGCCTCGGCTCTCGGGGCGCCTGCGGCCTCGCTTGCCGCTCCCTCCCAACCCGCGCCATGCCCCCGCCCGACCCCCCGCCACGCTCCCCGCCACGCCCCCACCACGCTCCCGGCACGCCCCCGGCACGGCCCGCCACACCCCTCCCCCGCCACGCCCCCGCCTGGCCCCGCCGCCCACCGCCCACCACTACGCCCCGCCACGCCCCTCCCCCGCCAGGCCTCCCGCCACGCCCTCCGCCACGCCCCCCCGCCAGGCTCAACTGAGCTTCCACGCCCCGCACATTCCCGCGACTGGCACCCTCTCCACCTTCTCGCTACCTCTTTCCACCACTCGTCCTGCCTACCCTGCTTACCTCCCCTCTCTCCGCTCGCCACGGCCCGCCACTTCAACCCCCGATCGCTCCGGCATCTGGCTCCCGCTCCACCCTCTCGCTATACATTTCACCGCCGCGACCCACGCTTCCTCCTGTCTCCTCCGCCTCCACGCCCACTCTTCCCTACACGCTGGCCTCCACCTCACCCCGCCGTGCTCCATCTCGTCGCAGGACGCCCCAAGCATCCACGCCTCGCTCATTCCCGCGTTGGGTATCACTCTCTCTGGTGCTCCGCGCTTCATCTGTCCTCCGCCCCCGCTCCATTGACGATGCGTTTGCCACCTCTCGCCTGCCGCCCCTCGCGTCCCACACCCCACGGACCTGCCACCTTGCGTTGCCGCTCGCCCTTGCGTCGGACTATTCCGCCTCCCTTTCGCTCACGCACGTGCCTCATGTTTCTCGTTCCCCCGCCTTCTCCTCGCCCCCGCCGGTCGGATTGTCCCCGCTCCCCCTCTTTCCGCACGCCGCGGCGCTTTGGCGGCCCGCCCGCCTTCTCTCGCCGCACACGCTGCCTCATCTCGCCTTCTCGCTACTCCGCCGCCTTCCCGCTCGCCGCGTCTCGACTCCGCTAGGCCCCATCGGCCCCGCTCGCCTAGCTGCCACCCACGTCACCCCCGCACGCCCTTCCCTCCTGAGTCTTCGCCCGTGTTTGCTCTTCTTTGCCAGAGGACAATGGGCCAAACCTCGTTTTTACTGTGATACTATTAATATCTGGGGCTTCGAAAAATGTCTTACTCTCGGCAATCTTGACCTTATTTTTATATTGCTCTTGACTAGGATCCATGGTTGAATCAAATAATATCGCATCAGAGCATCAAACATTGCTTTAATTGAATTTGACTGTATTGGGCGACGTTATGTGAATTACTACGATCAATGGCACGGCTTCCAGTATTATTTTGTTAATGTAGTTGTGTTAAGTAAGTCAGTAGTAATGTTCACGGATGCTACTAAAGGCGAGTAATGTAACGTTTGCAGGCGTTATTCGTTACGTATCTTACATAGTTGCCAAAAGCACTGCAAATAATTAATAAGGATTTATGAGCAAATGAAATAGCGTTGCAAGTGCTTCTGATTGAAATGACTTTGCAAGTGCTGGACCACACATGCTCATGTAATCTTTCAATACGTTTCCTTAATCAATATTTACGTAGGCTTACTTTCTCTGGAACATATTTAGTCTAAGGTCCCTTTTCTTTGTAGTATGTTAAGTAAAGTATGTACTATACTCTAACAAATTACATCCTTGAAAAGATATTTGTAATTTTTACTATTAGTTTTCATAAATTATTAAATAGTCAAAGCAACCCGCAACACACACATCAATTTCGCCCGTGTGGGTTGCCTGTATGCAGCATAAAATAACACTAGGGAACAAGTTTTTTTTTTTTCATACCTTCAGAATGAAAGTGATTTGAAAGTAATCAATCACGCTATTTTCTAAAATCTTTATAAAACGTATCTATCGCGCAAGGTGAAAAAGTTAAAAACAAATTTAATATTTGAACTAAACAAAATCCTATACTAATTTCCATATTCATTCCGGTTATATTACTTCAAAATTTTATGACCATGCTTCATATGTGGTAAGAACAAGTTAAAAATGGAATGTACATATTCGTGCAATAATATGCAGTATGGTTTGTTAGTATTACTCATTTACAAAAATAAAAGTAAGTTAGTTTTATCTTTAAATGACTAAATTTTATTTTAAAATGAGTATATCGACATAGATGAATCTTTTGCGAAAACAAATACTGAACTTCTTCATTTTGCATGAAACAAATGTATCTGCCTGTAACCATCTTCGCTAAGGATTGCCTGGTATATTTCGCTCAAATTTGTAATTCATAATTAAAAGACAACTTATATTCTATATTTAGCAACGACACGAAAGAGAATCGGTGATCATTTTTAAGTGTAGCGCATTGTCCGCCCACTGTTGACCGCTGCGCCAGCCCCTTGATCGCCACCGCATCGCAGCTGCCCGCCGCTTCCGCCCTCCCCAGGCCTGGAGGGATGCGGTGCGGTGCGGTGCGCCCCGCCCACTGGCCCGGCCGCAATCGCCGAGCGGGGTGGAATGGGGCGGGGGGAGGCACGGGTTGCGGGCCGCTGCCTCGGAACGGGATGCAGTAGAGAGGAGTGCGGCGAAACGGGGTCTGCGTCAGAGCGGCGAAGGGCAGAGTGAGGCAGGATGGCGCGGAGCGGGGTGGAGGAGGCGGGATAGAGCGGAGAAGGGCAGAGTGAGGCAGGGTGGCGCGGACCGGGGAGAGACGGGTTGGTGGAGCGGAGCGGGGTGGAGGGGGTGGGATAGAGTGGAGAAGGGCAGAGCGAGGCGGAGTGGAGCGCCGCGGGGAGAGGCGGGGTGAATCAGACAGGGGTCGAGAACGAACGGTGCGATGGGAGGCGCGGCTGCGAAGGGCGGGGAGGATCAAGGGGAAGCGGGGTGTAGCGGGGCGACACGGGTGTCGGGGATCGGGATCACGGCCCTGTACGGGAGGGTCGGTGAGAGGAGGGGGTGAGTTGTATTCGGAACCTCCGGCGCTTGGGGAGGGAGCGCGCGGGCGTGCGTGAGGGGGAAATTAAATGAAAGTCGATACTGCGCGGGAAGACGGAAAAAGGTGGCACCTGGTAAACTTCAGGGCCAAATTACAAAAAGTTAATGGGTGCCAACTGTTTGTCCGATCCGTGGAGGTTTTCTTTCGAGAGTCGTGGAGAGAGGTAAACGAAAATGCTCTTGTAACGAGCTGTGGCTGGTGCAACTCACAGGATCTTCACTCATATTTTGAAAAGTGTTTGGATAGTAATGGGTGATCAATAATAACATTATCATTTATGTAAATGATGTAGGAAAATATGACACATTTAGTGTGATATAACTAGTTACGAGAAAATACTTAAGTTATTTAAAAAAAGATAAAATTAATTTTGAACTCTAGATACAATAATAAGTTGTAATGTAACTCTTTTCACCCAGACACTAAAGTAATTCAAGTCTGTCACTTCAGTAAAAAATTATGTTTCCAGTTTAAGAGGGTGGGAATGTACAGAACTCTCTTTTATTACCTAAGCTTTTAGAAATGAAGTGAATTGCTGGTTATTAGAAAGGAAAAGAAGAGAAGCATAATGAAATTTGACTTGAACAAATAATATAAAACTCATGTGCAAAGAAAAACAATGTGTGTGTGTGTGTGTGTGTATGTGTGTGTGTGTGTGTGTGTGCGTGCGTGTGTTTGGAAACGGGCAATATATATTCGTAATTATACTGTGATATTATGTTTGCTGCTAAAAATTCAGGACCTTTTAGTAAATCTTTTTCAGTGAGAATTTGATTCGGGTGGTGTTAATTTCATAAAGAATTAAAAAGAAATTTCGTGCGGTTATGCTAGAGTGACTGTAAGTACCGTTAATATCGCATTGTTGGAAGCTTACGACTCCAGAGTTCCGATTTTCATTAACAATTCTAAAATGTTTAAAATAGCGAGAGTTCAAAATTATTTTCGCATCTGTCCTACACCTCAAATATTAAAACCAGAGATTTTTTGTCAGTGTAATTTATTCCTCGATTGTAAGTCTTTAAATGACGTCCTGTACTGTTTAAAAAATATGAGTAGTTGAATAATTACTGTAAGAGAAGGGCAAGTTCAGTATGAGGCGCATTCTCATTGATTCTTTTATAACAATTGAGTATTACGGAAAATTTATTTAATTATATTTGGCCCATGTATTCAGAACATACCATTATTGAAGATAAGTAATTCAAGTAAATGTACATTTATTATAGCCACAGTTTCAAGGATATTATTTTCCTCATCATCAGGCTAGAATAAAAATTATTGAAAATAATTCATATTATCATTAAATGAAAAACAATTCATAACAAATTTTTAATGTTCAATGAGAAACAAATTAATGATTACTCAATATAAGTAATAAGAAGATTACTTTAAATATTTATTATCAAAAACTTTAAATTTAAAAGGAAGGCAAATGAAATTGTTTATATTTAAAAAAATTGAAGTGTCAAGGCAGGCAACCATGTTATGTTTTAAGGAGATTGGACCCATTATGTAATATTACATTTTAATGAGTTAGCATGTGCAGATATGTCTCGTACTAAAAGTCAGGGGGTCGGATTTCAAAATTTAGCCAATTTAAAAATTATGGAGGAGTGAATCCTACAAATTCGTAAAACCATTGGGCCGAACGTGTTCATTAAAACAATTATTAATTTTTATATATAATGCTTCAAGAACAGTACTAGAAAATTGTTACGGAAAGTATTGAACACTGCCACATTGCCGACATTACAAATGGCGGGCGTTGTCACTGCAGGGTCTGCGATCAGGAGGTCGTAAGTTTCCAGTTCCGACAGTGGCGGATTTTCGTCTTGCTTCATAGCGTCGTAATTCAGCCACTGTCTGAAGGAGAATTCTAGTGGCACCTATGGACGGTATTTTTCCGTCGTTCCGTGGCATGAGCCCGCGATCTTCACTTTCTTATTCCTGTTCCCTCCTCCCCAACTCAATTTAACACTCGCACATACACGCACAACACTCCGCACATATCGGAAGACCAGCTGGGAGCTTAGAGCTTATTTCATGTGGAGCGGTGCGCCGCAGGGGAAACACCTGAAGGGGAAAACTCGCAAGCCGACGTTTAGGTCAGTGCCGGATCTCACGTTTCAAGAGGGAACGAACACTGACACCTTCCGTTTATAAGATGCGTTTTACCCACGGCTCTAATGGCTAAGGAAGTTGACGCGCTCGGAAACCCTAAATATTCATTTATGAATGATTTGGTTGATTATAGACCAGGCTACCGCCTTGATTTACAAACTTAAGAGCATCCGTTATTTGATCTCTATTGGCCTAATGACGTGAACAACAATTTCCTAATAAACAAATGTGTGTACATGAACACAAGAACGTTAGATGATATTTACACATCACAGCATAAAAGTAAAGTTTTTCGGAATGGCAGTTTAATACTCGAGCCCGGGGTAGCGGAATGGATGGTAAAAACGGGTATTTAAAACATTTATTTTCAGTCGTTTATTTTCATGCAACAATTTTGTACTTTTATCTTTACCTTTATAATTGTAGATGTTTCATTGATTAATTTGTGATTCGGTGCACGTCAACTGCTAAGGTCATTAGTTCCGTAAGTGTAGTGCAAGCTTTTATTGCGGGAGGTGGTGGTGGTGGTGATCCTTCCCCGCAGTATGGAGAGCTGCGGCGCCGACCTATGGCGGCTTGTGGGGATTTTCCTCTACCAGGTTACCTCCAACCAGCGTGGCACCGCCCAGTCGGGTCAAGCTGTAAACCCTCCACTGGTCTCCGACAAATGTGGCAGATTAGTGCATGTGAGTGTGTGTGTAAGTAAGGGGTGAGGATAAGACAAGGAAGGGAAGGAAAGATCGCGCACGGACTGTGGCCCAATTGTTAGGGTATTGTACCGGCATTCGCCTAGTGTTGAGCGAAGGAACCACCGAAACTACCACTTAGAGACGGCAGCTAGAATTCTCCTCCAGACAGAGGTTGAACTCCATAGCTATTCATCTAGCGTCGAAAAACCTTGCCACCGTCCTGACTCGAACCCTAGAATCTGCCGGTCAGAGGCAGTACAGCGACATCAGTTTATGGCCTGAGGCACCAAAGTCGGTGAAGATGTTTAAATGTCCATATGTCCATCATTTCCTATACAATCATGCTTATGAATCATAGTTGGCATTAGCGTTGCCGATATTTGTAGAAAGGTTTCATTCATTATTGGATGTGATTCGACACCAATGCTTAATATTATATCGTTGGAAGAGTAGGAATGTCAAAATTCTATTGTCGTATTTAATATACTATAAAGAATTGTGTTTCAAAACCAACTATTGAAATGAACTGGCTCTCGAGACATGTTAAACTTCTAAATTGAACTCAACAATAAATGTTTTCCCTGAATGTGACGTTCGTTTCGCTAAAGTTGGTGCAAGCGTATTTACTTCGTCCAATTAAAAAGTTGATGTGGAAGGTCGAAAAAGTTGAATTCTACGTGCGATAAACAGTCCGTAAATAAACTTTAGAGGTGAGTGTATGGATAAATGTATTACTTCAGTGCTTTTTACGTGACTTCGTGTAAAACATTCGTCGCTGCTTTTTGTAGCGTGACGAGAAACCGTTTATCATCCAGCGTCATGCAACGCAAGTTTTAAACATATGATTAATTGTTCCTTCACATGTTCTTACAGCTTTCTTCTGAGCTGACTATTTTAGATAGTCAATCGATTTTATTTCTCAGCTTACATGAACAGTTTGTCCACATATTCAAAAAGATTAAAACTTCTTAAATCAAGCAAAACGGTTTTATATTTGTACTTATTTACTTTCACAATTTAAAAAAAGTCATTAAAGGGCAGGAATGTTTAAAAAAAATTAATTGTTAAGGAGATAAAAATTATATTAACAGATGACAACAAGGCTTTGAATTCAAGAAGAAGAATTCTATTGGAAATGTTTAACTATACTTTATTTCAAAGGATGTAATTTGGTTACGTTGACGATCGAACAACATATTTTTCAAATGTTAGTCTTTCCCTAAAACATATTTAAATAATTCTGTAATTCGCTTGTATATTTTTCATTTTAATAGGAGAAATATATATATTTTATCATAAACACTTTGCGTGAATTTACGGTGACTGTATTGATTACCACTGCCCTCAATTCTTTCAGTTATAATGAATATTTAAATTTCTGAAGAATGTGCTTTCAGTCACAATCTATGTGTAATTACTGAAATAAATAAATATGAAAGATCATTATAGTATTTTTAAAGAGAACAAAAACAAGCTCTTTGGCGTGCTTCTTGTATATTTTTACAAGACATTATTAAGTGAAGGAAGAAGGAGAAGAAACACATTAGTGAGTCTGCGTTACATTTCAATTGTGTTTTTTCAGATAGAAAGACGTTATGTTCTATTAGATAAGCGATTATATGAAGGACGAGAACAACTTTATGAACACTCGAGGGCTATCAACGTTCTGAAAAAATGCAAAGTCAATATTTTCAAGTTATTACGTATTAGTCTTTCTACTTAATAAGACGTCACATAATTCTCTTCATCATAAACGTCTCTTAGGAACAATGTTTCTTAAAGATCTCCAGATAACTCTGCCCAGTAATGACTTGCTCCTTCCGTTCTCAGGGGTAATACACAGCTCTAGAAGAAATTTATAAGAATGTTTTTCGATATACCTTATGTACGAAGATGAACTGCAAGGGCATTACCATTAGAAAAGATTAAACGTTAGTCCTAACTGTTTTCCGGTAAAGAGAAGCAAAGAACCTGAGTATATAAGAGATCCCTTGGATAAAGTAAGACCATTCCCATCAAACGGAATGCTTGGTAGAATGGGACCAGTGACTCACGTCTATTGGGCGGCGGGAGCGATTATAAGGCGGTCGGCGGCGCAGCAAGACGGATCGGCGTGCACGGCGCTGCAGCTCCTCGGAGACCCGTTCTGCGCCGGGGCGAGCTAATAACGACGCGGCAGCCGAGCGCGGGCGACGGGCGAGGCGGGCCGTGGGGTAGGGCGGGTGCACGAGCTTCAAGTGGGACGAACGGGCCTAGGAGCGGACGGACGAGAATTGAAGTGGGTCGACGAGTGTTGGGGCGGATAGACATGTGTTGGGCGGGTGGCGTAGGGTCGGCGGAGGCAGTCGAGTGTTAGGGCGGGCAGACGGACGAGTGGTGACGGAAAAGGACAAGTGTTGGAGTGAACGGACGAGTGTTAGGGTGGACGGACGGACGAGTGTGGGTGAAAACACGAGTGTTGGGGTGTACAGACAGACGAGTATTGTGGCGGATGGACGCGTGTTTGGGAGGACAGATGACTGTCGGCAAGAACGGAGAGTGTTGTGATTGACATATGGTTGGGTTAGGTGAGTGTTTTGGCTGGCGATCGTTGCGGCGAGGGAGCCTTGGGGTGAGGGAGCGTGCGTTGGGGGGTTGGGGCGAGCGAGCGTAGAGGCACGCGAGGTTGGGGAAGGCGAGCGTTGTGGGCGAGAGAGGGAAGGAATACACGTGGGGGCGAGCGGGCCTATGAGCCATCATACAAGGGGCGTTGGGGGAAGCCGGTGTAGAGCGAGTGGGTGGGCGTGGCGGGGTAGCGCGGGCGCATCTGAGCGCCTGTCTCCTGTAAAAGGCCCCATAAACAATGGGGCGCACGCTGCGCGACAGCGCCGCTCCGTAATCCCATCCCGAAGGCCTCCGCCGCCCCAGAGACGCCAACGTAACTTCGCTGCGCCTCCAGACAGGCGTCAGTGAGGAGGACGTACGGGTCGTTACAGGCCCTGGAAATATTTTGCTATCCTGCTTTATTATGTTCCCTCTGAAGAAAAAGGGGATTATTAGCTTAATAATATTTCTTTGTCCAGTTTTTTAAAGACAGTCTATACTATAGTTTGATAATCAAAAGATTAAAAAATGTCATCTATTTTAAATTTGGAAATGTATTTCTCTCAAGAGAGAGAATCCAGTCTTAAAAAAAGCTGGACAAAGAAATAATAAAATCCGAAGGCAGTAAGAAGATATTAGATTATTAGTGTCTTATCTACTAACTAAATATTTAAGGTATAGAAATGACAATTTGTGTAGTAGTGTTTGTTAGAAAATTATCAATTATTGATTTTCTTGGGTGCGCTTAAATAGTCAAAGCAATTCGCATCACACACATCAAATTCGACCGTGTGGGTTGCACATATGCAGCAAAAAATAACACTAGAGAACAATTTTTTTTCATACCTGCAGGGTGAAAATAGGTGACTTGAAAGGAATCGAACACGCTATTTTCGAAAAGCTTGATAAAACGTTTCTATCGCGCGAGGTTCAAAAGTTAGAAACATATTTAATATTTGAACTAAACAAAATCCTATACTAATTTTCACATTGTCATTCCGGTTATATTACTTCAAAATTTTATGACCATGCTTCATATGTGGTAAGAAGAAGTTCAAAATGGAATGTACCCTCGGTTGCACAAAATATGGGCGATGTCCTGAGCCGAACTTTACCTCCGTTTGCATACCCCTGCCCCGCCCTACGGGATGGAGCTGACCAATCCGCTTTAGCTTTATTTCAGAGGGGCGGGACTATTCATCGTGAACATTACAAAATGGCGGCAATAGCGAGTTATATTATGGTAAATATTTGAAAGTAAATATTAAAGAAACGAACAGTTTTACATAAGTTATAGTATATACATTTAATTAGATAAATAAAGGTATGCAATTTCCTAGTAAACACACATTTCAAAACCAATTTTAATACGCTTTTTTCGCAAAAAATAACACTCGACAATGAGTAATAGGTTCCATATCTACATTTCATCGTTTATTATAGTAATATTTAATATACAATGTAAATAATTTGTCACAGTAACCTGCCTAATCTAGTTATTTTATAAGAAAACATAAATAACTTTAAAAAATACGTTTTAGAGTCAGTTGCAAAACACGTCTTCGAGATAGCAGCTTTCAGTTGTGAATTACTTCTTCGTTCGTTTTTCAGAAGACCAAATGCAAAAATTTTGTGTTGTTGCGGAACATGACTATTTTTATGAAAAATAATTTGATATGTAAAATAATAAACAAAATAAGAGTATTTAAAGTTCATTTAGTCACAATGTAAGTTTTTAACTGCAGACATTATTAGGAAGTGCAGTTCTAAGCAAACGAATGAGGTCTGATCTTTTATTTTGGGGATCAGAATTATTTCACGTCAAATAACGTAAGAGTGATTGCATTTTACATGGTGTTCTTTAGCGAGAACATTACATAATGTATGTGATACCTCATCTTTGAGTAATTTTACGTGAGGATAAGGAACGAGATAGATACATGATTCTTATAAAATATTTTTAAATCTGAATGTTTGCAAAGCAAGAAACTCCAACTTTAGTCTATTGCGTAATCACTTGGGGTATACACACATCAATATAATGTGTAATTTACACGTAATTTATGATTTATTTCCAATCCAAAGCAATGGAATTAAAGTAAAACAATTTGTATTTTCACATTATGATATTTTTATTTTCGGAAGACGAGCAATGCACACAATGTTTTTAACATGACATTGGAATGAAATCGTGTTACACCCACTACTTCTAGATGAGCAAACCTACGCAAACACTGTTTTCCCTTATCCATTAGGATCACTAAAGAACCACGTAGGAAATAAAACATTTCAAAATTGTAATTGTCAGTATTGTTTCTAAATTTTGTAAAACTTCGGAAATTTATATCAATATAATCTATGGAAAACAATTAGGGATCCTCTTCTGTAAAATATCGTTGCAAAATTGTATTTTGCTCGTTTTTATACATTTTTACATTTTTTACATTATATCCAATAACGGATTTGGCATTTTTGTATGTTGTCCACTAACGCATTTTCAGTGATATTGCATTGCATATTGATAATTTTTTATTTTCGAATTTTTAATAAATATTGTAAACAATATAAACAATCGCATTTTTAAACTATTTTGAGTTGGGGAAAATTTTAATCAAGTTTAATTGATTTATAAAGTAATTTAAGTAAAGTACTCTAAAATGAATTAAAGTTGATTCTTTAAATTATAATGAAAAAATGTCTTATTTTTGAAACGGGATGCTACTATATACAATGCAACGCGTTAAATTGAATTAAACGCGCTATTGATTGATAGCTTATGTTCGTATGTAGTGTATTTCACGCAGAGACAATTTTGCAAAGAAAGTCTAAACAACACAATGGCCTCAAATTCATTATTCATTTATGTTTGGTCGCACTCTTCGGTGACATTTAATACCAAGTAGACGTTGAAGGCCTGGAAGAAGGAAAAATGTGTGTTATCGCTGTTGGCTTTGCGACCAAATCTTCAGGGTTACCATTGCGTTTCTCTTAAGACTGCGGGTTACCGAAATGATACTAATTATTTCAACATTAACTTGAGAATACATTTTGCATATCAAGAGATAGAAATAATGAATTGACTGGAGTTTTCACTGTCTTTTGAATACTGCATCAATAGTCCCACTGACAATTGTAATAAGATTTTCCGTCATTCGTCGATAAAATGCCTCCTAGAGAATTATGTGATCCCGGCTAATGCGAAAGATAGGTTATTTACAAATGTTATTTGTAGGTCGAAAATATGTTTTAAAGGCGCAACTGACAACTATCCATTGGCGCAACTTACAAACATTACAACCTTTGTAAAAGGTACCCCCGGTAATAATGGTAAAACTTTTCCCTAAACTAAATGACATAGGAGTACTTACACTATAATTCTAACATAAAAAATTTTTTGAAAGGTTTCTTAGTCCCCGTCCCACCACCCACACCCCTCTACAGCCAAAATCGTGTTTTTGAATTTTAATTTTTTCGTCAATTAGTAAAATATTTTTCGATATTTTCTAAGGCCCAATTCAAATACAAAAAATATTTTCTTAAAAGGAAAAAATAATTTTTATTGTGTCTTAGAACCCTGGAACAGGCTCCAGAAAATCTCAAAAGTTCCTCTTAAAAAGCAAATTAATGTGATTTTTTTTCAGATTTTTCCAACTGCTGGGCTGCAATTTAAAATAATAAAAACCTTCCCCCCATCAAATCACCTTCACTATAAATATACTTTGAAAATGACTGAAACAGATCTGTGCATTTATTTTAGTGTTTATTATAGATTTGTATACATTGTGGTAGCACCCAGTAATATTCTGACCTTGAATGTAAATACAAATTATCATTTTTTTAAAGCTTTCTAGTTCTATGCATAAGTATGTCACAAGCTAAGGAAAGAAAACGGTTTTGGCAGTTTGAAAGAAACCATCGACACAGAACCCTGTAAGTGTGATGCTGGTGGATAGAGAATTACACCTCATCCTACAACGAACAGATTTTTTAAGTTTGCAGATTATGACGTACAAAACAAAGATTATTGCAACACGCATTGTATTCGGGAATATCTTGAAAGCGATGTTTCTTACGCCTTTTAAACCAGATTTGCGTGTCTTACGAGGACACGGCTTTTTTCAAGGACAAGTAAATTCTTACAGATGACATGTTTTCGGGGACGGGTAGATGACAAAAGGGGAAATGATGAAGGACAGTTTGGTTGAAGATAAATGATAGATGAAGAACATATGGAAATGAAGGAAGACAGATTGGACCGTTTAATGTTCCTAAGCAGTAATCTACAAAATACGACTTTTATGATAATTCTTTTTTACAATTTTGCATCTTCAGTTTTTTGGGGTGCTCCCTCTCATAGCATGAGTTGACAGGAAAAAAGAATAATAAATTGGTTTTTTCGGTATCAAGCACCCACAAAATAGGGATTCTGGCAGCACCACGTGTTAGGAGATTTTTTTTCGTAATTTAGCAATTGGATTTATCCATTGTTTTGTTACTAGGGCCCTGTAATAAGAGTTTTGCTGTCGAAAATCCGCCGTTTTGCGCTCAGCATTACATAACTCTCCCTATAGTACGTACGTATAGTATACGGGAAAGTAAAAATTGAACTATTTTCTTTATTACGAAATGCAACTTTATATGTTCTTCAATTATCTAAAAGAAATGTGCATTGTTCTAAAGAATCTTGACCATTACGTAGTGCAATATTATTTCAAAATTGAAAAGATGTGATGAATGAATAAATTGATTTTATATCATATGGTGTTTATTATTAGGGTTTAAAGGCACTTCAACATCGAAGGTCATTGGAGTCAGTGTCAATTTGTATTTAGAACATACAGTAGATCCACTAAGACAGTGCTCAGTTAATACAATTTTTATTAATTAAAAGACGAAAAACGTAGTAAAGTCTGACGAATTGTAAAATGAAAAAACTGAGAAAGACCGTGGTACTCGAACAATAGAAAACCAATGTATAAAAGGCATGTTATAATCATCCTCTCCTCTCAGACTAGGACAATGACCTTTGTACACATGGTACCACATAAAAAATAAAATTAAAGCATTGCTGACTTCTAAACCGATGATTTTTTAAAAAAAATTGTTGTTGTACTAGCAAGTTGGTCGAAGCATGTGAAACCAGTACTTCTGGGGGTATGTTTTATTATGCTCACACGTCATAAGCTTTCTTAAAATGAATTATTTTTTAAATTACAAATTTTATTCAGATACACTAAACCGTTATTACAAACACTGTAGTAAATTTCTCAATTTTATTAATATATCTGGCATTTTTCAACATTACAAATATTAAATTGTTTCAGATTTCTCATGCGCTCTTGACTCTTCTTGGTATAACTAATTCGACAAATGAAGTGATAAAAAATCGAGTAAATATTTTCCAAATTTCGAATGGAGTTTCTTGTAGGAAAAGTATAACAATTTTCCGTTGAACGCATTAACGAACTTTTCTCAAAAACTAATCAATTTTACTTTCCCTCTACGGAGTAGAGAGAAAGTTATATAATGCTGCGTGAAAAAAAGCTATTTTTCGGCAAGAAAGCTCGTATTACAGGGTCCTGGTAACGAAAAAGTGGATAAATCCAGTTGCTAATTTCAGAAACAAATCGTAGTGTAGTCAGAATACATGTTTTATGGGACCTTGTTAGCGAAATTCGAATAACGGCTTATGTCGCAGCATATTGAATTTTAAACCGAAATTTCAATTTTTGGGGGTTATTTTACATGAAAACTCTTGGACATTTTCGAAATTTAAAAAAATGGCTCCATCATTTTTTATTAAAGTTTGCAGTTGGATAGTGTGAAATCGCTTACGAAAATGGTGCAAGTCTCATGTTCGTAGATTACTCTGATTTTTCGAAAATTGCGAATGTTCAAAAATGTTTCCGTAGTCTTCGTACAATTAAAATATTGAAGGTAGAGGTTTTTTCCTGAATAAAACCTGTTCTTTAAAAACAGATTTTGAAAAAAAGTCATGTGCAATTTTTCGGAAATATGAGTATTTTCCGCGTAATTTTGCATAAAAATAAAGGGGAGAAAGTACATGCTGTTTTAGTGCCATTAAGTTTATTTTAAACTGCTTTACTTCTAGACATTAAGCTCTTCTAGAATATTTGTAAGTCATTTCCAGTTTTATTATAACAATGTGGTTCTGAAGTGCGCATATGAGAAAGTAAAAATCGTGTACTACTTTCATTCTATAGAGAAACGTTCGCGTTGTATTAAAACATAATTCATTGTAAAAGGATCGACCTCTTGGAAACGAAGAAAATATTATCGAGACGATTGTATTTAACTACTTGGCTAAGAGGTGGATAAAACAGGCACCGCAATAGCCGAATGGTTTAACGTAATGGGAACCTCTCTTGGTTGGTGATGTGAGTTCGAATACCAGGGGGTGATTTTTTTTTCTTTCGTTATGTGATTCCAGTAGCAATTGGTCCGATATTTTTGTAATTAATAATAATTTTGAAGTGTCTTAGGGGCCCTAAAAAGGGCCGGGGTTTGTCGTCCATCAATACGACGACCAGAAGCCTCCGTTATCTCTACTACCCGACCTGAGGCGCCGGGGTGAGAGAGCGGGGACGAGACGAGCAGCGTACCCTCTCACCACTCGCTACCTCGTCCCAGGCGTCGGAAACGAGTTCCCATAGCTGGTCAGAATTAGTTGGCTGTGAGCTGGGCCAATTATCGGACATAGTCCTCTTCGTCTCCGCCCACACGTTCTCAATCGGGTTCAAGTCGGCACCGCAAGGAGGCCAATCGAGAAGCTCGACTTGGTCCTGTCTCGCGAACCATTCTTGAACCGATTGGGACTTGTGCACAGGAGACTGGTCCTGCTGGAAAGAATGATTCCGTCGGGATGAAGCACCCGCACGGAAGGGGACCATGATATTCTCCAAAATCTGCACATACTGCCCACCGGTCAGACCCCGTCCATTTGGACCTTGGTCGATTCTGTGCAGCATCCCTATCCCGCGTGCGCTCATCCAACCCCAACACGCAACGGATACGCGACCAGAACGCCACGCCTCGGCCACATATTCCGCATTGTGTCGGGTGCCGGTGGCCGAAAGACGCGGATCGGACCATCATTTGCTGATGAAAATATACATTCTCAGAGAAAAATCATCTCCCCAATCGCGATGTATATTTTCTTCAGCAAAAAGCTAGTCGATTACACCATTTGCTCATCTGTGAGCTTCTGTTTCTGAGCAGCACAACGGGATCTTAAGCCTGCATCTCTCATGCGCCTTAAAACAGTGTGAGTACTGCCAGGAAAATTAACACTCCGCCTCAACTGGACAGAGTTCATGAATGGCCTCGCTCGCGCTTCAGCAACCAAACGGTCATCTTCAGCCTCGGTCGAAACCCGCCACGAACCCGTTCTAGGGCGACGTGTGACCTCTCCTGACTCCCTCCACTGTCTAATCCAACGCGATGCGGTACTAGGGGAAACACCGTATTCTCGGCCTGCTCCTGCAGCACTATAATTGCCAGCTTCAACAAGAGCGACAACTCGCTCCCGAATTGACCGTCCATGATGAGGCATGGCTCTAGAATGAATAGTTGTACTGTCGAACATCACAGGCTCTATGACGTCAACTAGTGACACGTCACGCACCGTGATTGGTTGTACCTTTTTCCGCGTATTTCTTCCAAAGTACACATAAAAGTGTAATTCTCTTATAAAAGTACCTGTATGAAATGTTTGCTCAAGTGGGCCCGCGAAGGGTTATAGGGTGTAATGCTAGCAGGCCGGCGTTCTGTGCTAACTATCTATGGTTCGAATCTACAGAATCGTCGAATCTATAGGGCAATTTTTTTGAAAAATTAAAACAAGTCATCTTGCTTTAAATGGTAGCTACATTTTGAGTTCAGAGCAATTTTTTTCGTCGTCTTCCTGCAATTGCAATATTGAAGATAGAGATCGTTTCCTTAATGAAATCTGTTAATGAAAGATCTTGGAATACAGGCACGTATAAGTATTCGAAAACATGAGTAGTTTTCGCGTAATTTTGCGTGATATATAGGCAATTTTCAACTTTTTCAACAATTTTTTTCTAATAAACGACTACTTTTTATTAGGTTTTCTCCTTCTACGTATCAAAGGACGGTAAAAAACGGTTCTGGTCTTATTTTAGGCGACCTCTACATATTTTCGCAAATTGCAAAAAGTAAACTTTTCAAAAGTACAAAATTGAAAATAGAGATTTTTTCCTTGAACAAAATATGTTCTAAAAAGTCAGCTTTTAAAAAGGCCATGAACATTTTTTTTAAAAACGAGTAATTTTCATGTAATTTCTGGTTGAAATTAGTTCCATTTTTAGAAGAATGTTTTCTGAAAAATCGCTCAATTTTCTTCTTTAAATTTTTTCCCACGGATAAAACAAGTGACGCTTAAAAGGATAATGTAGGTCTCATTTTCGTTAATCTCTCTGAATTTTTGAAAATTAGAAAAGTTTGAAATAATGCCCAAAATATGTGTTGTTGTAGCATCACAAGTTCTATTCTGCTACGTGTTGGAAATAATGGGTTAAGATATTTCGACATAAGACGCATCGGCACTCGGTGGAACATAATTCATGATCAATTGCGTAGAGGTAAGATGCACGATAAGTTAGTAACTCAGAGATCCTGAGTTCGATTCTCGGTGCAATAGAAATATTTTACTGGTTGGAAACTTTTCCAGGTTCTTGTAGTGTATTGTAGTTCATGTAGCAATATTGTGGGGCAATGACATATCAGGGCAGAAAGTATATGCCGTTGTAGTTCGTTGTTTGTTGTAAATACTAGTTCTTTGCTTTTGCCTTATAAGCATGATAAGATTTTTGGGAAGCAATCAATCTACTATTTGCAGAAAATTATTGTATTATATCACTCAACAGAAAGATTGCAAGTTTTCAAGAATAACGAGTGCAAATTTGACCGGCAATTCCCTTAATTGTAATAACTAATTTTAAAAAACATGTCATTACTTGCTTAATACCACGCGTTTCTCGATTTCAGACTAGTATTATGCCGCCGGTAGCAAGTTCAGTCTTATCGCATAATGCGGAGATCACCTTGAAGATATGGGGGGCAAGATAAGCGCTTGGCAGAATAGAAGCAACTCCGCAAGCACTGACAAACTGGCACACGAATCGAAATATTTGTAACTATAATTAACTATAGAATAGTATAGCGCGGTTGATGACTCTGCTTTGTAAATCGAGAATGTGAGTTTGCTGTCACCTGCAGAAAATGTAGTATGTAATAAGAACAATAAATTTCAAGAAAAAATGGTTCTTTAATGTCCCAGATCTGCGAAGAAAGGGGTCTGTGTGGTAGCGGCGAGGTTTAATGGCATAATAGATGGAGGAATGGACGTGAGTTCAAATCCTGCAAATAGTTGTTGTTTTTTTTTACCTGATGCTCAGTACATATTAATCGCTGTCATCACGCGAGCTTTTCCAAAATTCCCTCCTCTTGCGAGGAGGAATAAAATTGGTTTTTGTAAATGTTTATATGAAGATATTTAGTTTTATGCTGGTATCTTGTGTTTCAAGCAATGTGACGAAATGAGTTTTGCAAGCGATACGGTAGCTAAAATATTAATAGTGTATCAATTGCAATATAATATGATAATTGAGAAAGGAATATCTCATTTTTACATGTTTAACAAAGTTCCCTAGTAGCTATTACGAACTCGTTAAAAATACCATTTTGTGTTTGTGCCTTGTGATAAATGCTAACAGAATGCATTCCCTTCTTGTTTATTACAATTGATAATTCAATTTCTTTATGCTATTCTTAAAATATTTAACGTAAGTCTTTTCGGTGCGACATATCATAATGTATTCCGTGTAATCCAAGATATA
The DNA here is from genome assembly GCA_031308135.1 of Acheta domesticus. NCBI lineage: Eukaryota > Metazoa > Arthropoda > Insecta > Orthoptera > Gryllidae > Acheta > Acheta domesticus. The sequence goes on from JAHLJT010004567.1 coordinate 84,433,504, forward strand.
ATAAAGTAGAATTTGAAGAGGTTATGTGAAAAGAATCATCACTTTTAATTATTTTTAAATTAATTTTCCATTTTTAAATAAACTTAAAATTTTTGATACAACGTATCTTTGCTGTGGGGGTAGACGGAGACTAAATGGCCGGAAACTAAATGGCCAAGCCCAATTTTCACGAAGGAAATCAGGAATTTTAATTAAGTACGTTATATCCAATGATTAATTGACGTCTTTCAGGAGGTGATCCAATGCACAAATCACCTGTCCTTTAGTCGCAATATAGGAAAAAACAAGGAGGTGCGAAATAGGGATCTCAAAATTCCGGGGTGACTTTACATTTTGAACTAATGATAAAATTTTAAAATAGATAACAATGAGTTGAAAAATAATGATAATATCATGTATTGTTCAAATATCACATGTCGTAATATTGTATTTCCAGAACTGAACTGCTTGAGAACGAATATGTCAGAGAATATGGTTTCGATTACGTCTTAAACGTTTACTCTCATAGAAAATGGAGAAATATTTCAGAAAAAACCGCTGTTTCATGGGAAACATACTTAAACATTGCTAATGAGATGCAGCCATCACGGGCACCTCAAGTGTGATGCCAAAGTCACGTGACACATTCAGAGAATAACAGCAAATAGCGAGCAACTCTCGCGGCATCCTGGGTCTCACCACATGCATAGGCTAGCCGATTGCGACGCCGCGCTGTGCTGGGAAATATCTGGTTGAGGAAAACACCGCTAGCCGACAGGTAGTTCGGTCCGGGTCTCACCATCCAGCGGTGAAAGATGAACATCCATGAGAGAAAAAACGCCCTACACTTACAGGACTAATTGCTTAAGCCTTTAAACGTGCTCGTAAGCACTAATTAATCAATTTATCAATGAATCACGAAAAAAATGTTTTGATTTGACATAATTTCGAAAAAATAATTATGTTTTCGAAAAATTGAGCATAACCTTACTGAAAGGACAGTTTTTAACCACAACACATTCATAACACAAAAAAGTGTACCTCATAATTATAGTTGTAGGAAGCATGCCGAAAAAACTTTGAATTTTTCAATTTCGAAAAAGCAGAGTTTTTAACCAACATGAGACAATTCCTAAATGACCTTCGGACTATTAAACATACAAAATTTAGGCAAAAAATTGTTGGCGCAATTTTTTGCAAATTTGAAAAAAATCGCAACGGCTTCAAGGAAAAACTATGCTCCAAATGAAATATCCGGTATCAAATTCAAGGGCCGCGAGATCATAAGATCAATCTGGAGTATCTGTTTTGGAGAAAATCGGCGCTCTGAACGGTTTAGTCGCTAGCGGTTCACAAGCAGACAGACGACGGACAGACAGAGAAACTAAAACGTAAGTATAGGTATACGGAAAAAAGTAAAAAAATTGCGGCACAACTCGAACCTCCATACTCGAACTATACATCGTCGTTAAACGATCTCAGCTCCTAAGTAACTACTGGCCCGCACCCTAATTGCTGCTCTTAATGTATCCGAAAAGTTCTATACCGACATAACTTTTTCTGAAAAATCTCATTTTCTATGCGAGTAAGTTTAAGACGTAATCGAAAAACCATATGCTTCGGAACATATTCGGTCTCAAGCAGTTCAAGTTCTGGAAAATACAATATACGACATGTGATTTTGAACAATACATGATATTACATGATAGATTTTCAAACCAACACGCTTCTCTTATTTTAAAAATTATCATTAGTTCAAAAATGTAAAGTTCACCGGAAAATTTTGAGATCCCTATTTCGCACCTCCTTGTTTTGCCTTATTAACGTGTAATATTCAATTTGTAATAATTATGATCGCCAGAAGTCATTTGTGAACTAAGGATTAGGGGCTCTCGAAATGCTCTGAGTGCCTCGGGACTTTCAACCCAAAGACGGCCCTGGGTCTTTTATATTAGTTCTTTCAAAGTTAGTAGTTTTCCCATAAAATTCTTCGAACCCGAATCTCTTCATTCACAAGTTAGAGATTTATTCTAATGCAATATGTTCTTCAAAATGAATTTTGAAATAAATTTAATTTACAAGTTTATTTTAAAAACACACGAATAGCGTTTGCAATTTATCGAGAGAATATATTCTGGTGTCGCCAACATCCTAATGTGCAAAATAGTGTAGTGTCTTCAGGAAGGACTCTTGGTAGCCCCAGTTAGTACGGTGTTTACTCCGAGAGCCAGAGGGCCGAGTTTCAAGTCTTGGCAAGAATAGCCTTGTTTTTATGAAAACGTTTCCACGTTGTGGAGCACAATACTTCAAAAATAATTATTAACGTGAGGATCTTATTAAAATTTTTCGATT